>QRFJ01000791.1:0-26409 GCA_006176705.1 Cocos nucifera | reverse complement strand
TCCTCCTTTTCTCATAAGGCAATTTGTTGGAAGACCAAGTCAAAAGAGGAGTTAGTTTTACTTAGGATTCTATGAGATAGAATCCTTGTTGACCAAAACACGATCCCTTGAGTGCCACCCCCTCTTTTAATTAGTTCTTCTTTTATTCTATGAAAATAATTTTTTTTTCATGCATCCTCCTTTTCTGGTCCATGCTAATAATTGTGGAGGAGGTGCCCAAGAGTTGGGCGCCCCAACAACTTCCCATGTTTTGATATTCCTAGTCTAGGATTTTGATCTAACTTGCACTCTTCTTTTTCTCTATTTATTGGATGAATTTTATTCTAATTTTTTTTTGAAATATAGTTCTTTAGGAGAGATTTGGGGTGTCTAAAAATTAGAGGAAGAGGGTCCTTGGGCATGGGGGTTCCATAGGCACCAAACTAGGTGTCTTGGTGAGAAAAAAGAGAAGAAGAAGAGGATCATCTTCTAGGGCTATTTTATTTTCAATATCTCCTCCTTTTTCTGAGTTTTTTCTAAGAGAGTCTTAGATTAGTAAACTCTCATCTTCCTTCTCATATTTTGGAGAGTCCAAATTTTGAAGAAGGGAGCATCGGATCGACCGTCGAAGAAGGATCGGCACAGTACTAGCATGCTGTGCTGATTTCCTACATCGAACTTCATATTAGAGATCGTAGGCTCGTGTGGATGACTCCTAGAGGCCGAATGCATGTGTGGCTCATGACTTCATCCTCAAGTCCAGATCAATAAGTTAGAATATCTAACTTACTCAGATAATAAATTTGATCTATTAACTTCATACCTGCATTTGATATAGCGTAGATCTAGGTTGATTTGATCAATCTTTTACTTTCTTATTTGATTTTAATTTTTGATTTAATATCTTTTCTTGATCATGTAATAGATCTGAGATCTAGATATTTATATATTTATTTTAATAAATATTTAATTTATTTATATCTTTCATTGCAAGATCTTGAAAAAGTTTTCAAGATTTATCTGTAAAATTCTAGATCTAGTTCCTTCAATTAGTATCAGAGCAAGGTTATTATTACATGATTTTTATGCATGTTTAGATTATTTATTAGATTAGATTTAATTTATAATTTAATTATTAAATTTAAAATTAAAAAAAATTTGGATCTCATGAACTGTCATAAGGTTGTCCTGTTGTAAGGTTTACCCCTTACAGTGAATATGTTGTTGTAGTACACGTTGATCTAAAATATTGATCATAAATTTTTAAATTAGATCTAAAAAATTTTATGATCTGATTAAAAATATTTTAATCTAATTTTAATCTTCATAAATATGTTAGATTTGATCCAGAAAGATTTATGATTGATAATTATTGAAACTATTTTAATTACATAAACCTACTTAGATTAGATCTAAAGTAGATTTATGTTTATGTTACTTGCATATTGATTATGAATCAAACATGCAACTTGATTGATAGAACCATGTTGTAAAAATATTTTATAAATAGAAAAACTATTTTTGAAAAGCCAAACCCCAACCCTTAGCCCAAAACTTAATTAAGAATTATGAAATTGTTTGATTAGGTTCTAGGATTGTAAATTGAAGATCCTATGACACGGATCATAACACATTGGGTTAATGGGATAGTGGAGATTAGGTCCATTAATTGGGTTAGACCTAGGGTTAGATTAAAAAATGGACTTAATTAGAGAATTGACTAAATCTAATCAATTGTTGTCTTAGATTAGGTCAAGGATTCTCTAGATCAATTGCAATAGTTGTAGTTGGTGAAGATATCTTTAATAAGATCCAAGATGGACTTAATTCTTGACTACGTGGTCTAGCACAAACTGTTAGGTTGATCTAATTAAAACTAATTAAACCAGTTGGTGTCTAAGGTAAACCAGACTAATGGTTTTTAATTGGCAGCTTGCTTACCTAGCCATTTCTGATGGTGTCTAAGGCAAGCCTGGCATACCCTTCCATTGATCAAACATACCTGGCCTCTTGATGAGATTATGTTTTGATTAGATCGCTTAACTATTCAAGCTGACCCATGTCAGCTAGGTAAATCAGTTTGACTGATTTAGGTGCTTTTAGACCAGCCTATTAATGATCTATCTTAAGCTGGCTTGGTGAAGTTTGTGGGAGGATCATTACAAGCTGGTTAATCTGACCTACTTGCTTCTATAAATTAAATCCTCTAAAATTATTGGGTCCTTAAAATGAAATAGTTATATGATAACTGGATCATAGCCTCCCATTAAAGTGGATGATAATGAGTCCATCAGTTGGATAATCATTGGAGGCCCAAAGGCTTGGTGCTTATCGATTGATGGAATTATCATTCATTATATGATCTCTTGGATACATCTTTCTAAATGATGGTCAGGTGGGCCAACCAAAGTTAGGCCTGATCATTCATTGGTAGGATGGACCAAGTATGGTCATGTTAATGGTTGGACCTAACTGGACCCTTTTTTGAGAAGGCCAAAGCCAACTGATCAGGGTCTGGATAAAAATTTAATTACTAAAAATTATTTAAAAAAATAATTGGTTATGAACCTACCCTTAGATATACATGGGTGGGCCAACCAAAGTTGGACTCGTGTATAGTCTATGTGGATTCTAGTACCCACTAAGGAATTAGGGTAATTACTTAAATTGAAGGTAGAGGCTATCAATTCAAAAAAAAGTGGGAGAAACCTTTTGATTAAAGTCCAAATCTTTAGATTTAATGAATTAATTACTAATTAGATTTTGGTTTTCCTTTGTGCAGATATGGCCACTTTTCTATCGCTTCGATCATTGTTGGACAATGATAAGTTGGTGGAACCCAACTTCAATAGCTGGTACCAAAAGTTAAAAATTATCCTGGGGCATGATCGGATCTTATATGTGCTGACGGATCCTGCACCTGAGGAGCCAGCTGCCAATGCATATGTGGCTTGTGACTTCATCCTCAAGTCCAGATCAATAAGTTAGAATGTCTAACTTACTTAGGTAATAGATTTGATCTATTAACTTCATACCTGCATTTGATGTAGCGTAGATCTAGGTTGATTTGATCAAACTTTTACTTTCTTATTTGATTTTAATTTTTGATTTAATATTATGCCTTGATCATGTAATAGATCTAAGATCTAGGTGTTCACATGTTTATTTAAATAAATATTTTATTTATTTATGTCTTTCACTGTAAGATCTTGAAAATATTTTCAAGATCTATCTGTAAAACCCTAGATCTAGTTTCTTCAAGTATCTTTTAGGGGGACAAAAAATTATTTTTGATCTACGAGGTGGATGAGATAGTGATTGGACCGGCTTAATCTGATTGGGTTTCATAGGTTCCTTAGCTCATGGCTCTTGAGAGACTTTCTTCTCGAGCCTAATCTATCTTCCAATGCCACCATCTTGAATAAACTATTTTTCAAGAAAGATGGCGTGTCGACTCACAATGACATTGTGGTCTTTCAGGAGATAGAAAAATTATCCTAATGACTCTTTAGGATATCTAATAAATCAAGCTCTAAAGGACCTAAACTCTAATTTATCCACCTGTTGTCTCTTGACATGGGCCGGACAATCCCAAATTCTGAGATGACTCAGACTTGATTTTTTACCATGCCATATCTCATACGGTGTGGTAGAAATGGTTTTAGATGGAACCCTATTCAGTAGATATATAGCGGTCAACAGACTATGTCCCCAAGAAAACTCAGTAAGGTCTATGAAGCTCATCATGAATCGAACCATATCTAATAGGATCTAATTTCTCCATTTTGAAACCTCATTGAGTTGAGGCATTCCAGGTGGAGTCCATTGAGAATATGCCATAATCCTTAAGATAGTTTAGAAATTTCTGACTAAGGTATTTACCTCCTTGATCTAATCGAAGAACCTTAATTGGTTTTTCTATTTATTTTTCTACTTCGAGTCTGAATTTCTTGAACTTTTCAAAATCTTCAGACTTATGTCGCATCAAATACACATATCCATATTGAGATAAATCATCGGTAAAGATGATGAAGTAGATGTAATTATCCTTAGCTAGCACATCAAATGGGCCGCATACATCAGTATGTACTAGGGCAAGTATGTCTTTGACCTTTTTTCTATGTCTCATAAAAGGAAGCTTGGTCATTTTGCCATGAAGGCATGATTCATAAATCGAATATGACTCAAAAGTCAATGGACTCAATAGCCCGAATTTCTCCAATTTGTTAACACTGTCTTCAGCTATATGACCTGCCTACGATGCCAAAGATACCTATCATTTAGACTATCCCCAAGTTGCTTTGATCTTATGGCATTCATGTTTTGCTCAATATTAAAAATAGAAACATCAATATGTAACTGATAGAGACCATTTATAAGAAAGTCACTTGCAATTTTATTTCTTTCATAAAGAATATTACAATGGTCCTTAAGAAAACTAATTACATAGCCTTATGAAAGAAATAAGGCTATGTAATTAGTTTCATTTATTTCTTTCATAAAGAATATTACAATGGTCTGTAAGAAAACTAATTACATAGCCTTCCTATGCTAAACATTAAACAGAAATCAAATTCCTGCTTGCTATAGGCACATAAAAATAGTTTCTAAGTACTAAGTCTAATCCTGATGGTAATTGCAGAGGATAGGATCCCACGGCCATAGCAGTAACTCTTGCTCTATTTTCGATGCATAGAATCATCTCACCATCCCTCAGCTCCTGCTATCCTCATGACCCTACATAGAAGTGCACAAGTGAGCACTAGAACCAGAGTCAAGCACCCAACTAGATGTAGAAGAAATTGTAAGATTAGATTCTATAACGAGCATACCTCCGAAAGGACCTGCCTCCTTTTTGTTCTTCAGGCTGGGCAGATAAAGAGGACAGTTTCACCTCCAATGGCCATCAGTGTTGCAATGAAAACATTTTTCTTTGTTAGCAGCCTTCTTTTTTGGCTCTGCCTTCTTCTTCTTCCCACCATCCATCTTCTACTTCTTCACGGACTTCTTCTTCTTCTCAAAAAACTTTTTCTGAAAAGAAGTTCACTCCACGGTAAGTACTGAGCCTTTAGAACCTTTCATAGAAAGCTCAGTAGTAACCAGCATATTCATGAGCATAGCCAAGGTATTTTGAAGTTTATGCATATGGTAGTTCATGATGAACTGCCCATATGCATCAATCAAGGACTGTAGAATTATGTTAGTTTGTAGATCCTGATCTAACTTGATACTGAGATTCTCAAGCTCTTCTATGTTCTTGATCATCATCAGACAATAATCTTGGACTAACTGCCCATCACGGATTTGAGCCTTAAACAGTCTTTTAGTGACTTGATATTTGACTGTGGAACTTTGTTCACCAAACAACTCTGGCAAGTGAGCCAACATTTGGTGGCTAGTCTTAATATCTTCATGTTGGTGCTAGAGCTCATTAAACATCGAGCCCAACATGTAATACCTAGCTTTGTTATCTTCATCCATCCACTTCTTGAGAGATGCTCTCTGATCAGCGAATGGATGGGCTGATAAGGTGGGAGGATCCTGTTCCAATACATGAGTCAACTTTTGAGAACCCAAAATAATTTTGAAGTTCTGAAGTCAATCCTTGTAGTTGGATCCGGTCAGTCTATGGGTGTCCAAGATATGGGCTAGTAGATTGGACACAGACATTTTTCTATAGAGAGTCAAAGTTTCTAGTTAGATTTTGTAATTAGACTTAACTAATTTATTTAGAAATTTCATTTTTAAACAAACTAGGCTTCCACTATTTACTTAGATTTCTATACTCTCTTGGTAGTGATGCGAAAATCTTTATGATTAATGATTTCTAGTTGGTGGTGCGGTCCCACCAACTGACTCACCACCTTACCTAATAGTTATTGATGATGGATCGATGAGTGGATAACTCTTATCCAATGATTCTCTAATCATGGTGCACCCTAACCTAGTCTCTAATTCGTGAATCTTACCTTGTTTGGAATGTTGATTCACTCCTTAGTTAAGTTAGATCTATAATTTGCATAGATTGGATTCCTAATTGGATCCCTTACCGTATCCAAAATATTAAGCCCAACCAATTCTCCAACCCGTAGCATCCAATGCCTAATAGACATGATTGCATCATCCCGATGCAACTAAACCACTGTATCCAATCGAGAACAATAAACCCCAGGAAGGGCCCGCACATCTATAATGGTGGAAGATCTTAGATTTAATATTTCCTTAGGAAGATTTAATTTAGGTCTCTTTAAACTTGACTTGACTTAGTCATAATAATTATGACTAACCTAGTGGCATGGGTTGGCTCAAATTGTTAGCCACCTTAAATTAGAACTGGATTGACACAAATGGCCAAGTAAGTGATATCGGTGGAAGGGATATGCCATTAACTCAACAAGAATGCATTTAGGTCAAGAAGCTCCCAATTAAAAACTAGTTGATCATATCTGCCAGACTTATCTTAGACACCAAATTGTCAAATCAGAACTAATTGGGTTACCCTACAATCCAAGCTTGAACCGTGGAGCCAAATTAGGTCTTGACTGAATCGAGTCACATCTCAATGTGATTCGATCTTGACCTAGACTTAATCCTATTAGGCTGGTCAAATCTAAGCTTTCTTTGATCTCACCTAACCAACGCTTAATTCGATTTGATCAACTGCTAAATCTAATTAAGCTATCCAAGTCCAAACCTAATTTTATGAACATGTCTTAGATCTAAAAATTCATAATTTTTAGATCTAATTAATTTTATAATAATAATTCTTAATTAAGTTTTGAATTTATGAATAAACATGTAATAAAAATTCTAAGGTTTTAGGATCTAGTGTTTTGTAGAAAAATAAGTTCTGATTGTAATCAATGACGAACGTGGAGCACCCCTACATGCCATAAGAACACCCCATTAAATGAAAAGAGAGGACCTTTAAACCCTTGTTTGTTCTTAAGATCGGACGGCCATGGAGAACTCCTTAATAAAAAATATAATTTTTAACTACAAAACTAGTTAGATCATATATCACATATAAAAGGATCTAAATAATATATGTCTTGTATACATCTCATGTATCATCAATATGCATACTTTCATATCTGAAATATCACATATTAAATCTAAAAAATAAAATTTTAAATTTGATCATATCAAAAATAAAACTATTCTAGACATCTTATAGAACTATTCTATGACTAGTCTAAGTATGCATCTTTCATATCTCATATAAATAAATTAAAAATTAAAAACTTTATTTTTTATTCTTATATCTAATTATAATAATTATAACATCGAAAAATAAAAATTAAATAGATCTAAAATCATATTTATTCAAAATAAATACATGATTATACTAGACTACATATAAAACTATTCTATACCTAGTATAGTCATGCATCTAATACATATTAGATCTAAATTATTTAATTTTTAATTTTTTGATTTTAGATCTAATCACATCTTATGTGACATCTAAAATCTTCTAATATCAGATCATAAATAAAAATAAAATCAGATCTAGGGTAGATCTGAAGAACCATTATTACAGCTCTGATACTAGTTGAAGGAAAAATCCTATTTTCCGCAGTAGGATCTTGCAGATTTGAGATTGATTTTTCTAAAAATTTTTAAATAATCTGATTTAATATAAAAGTTCTCAGATTTGATCATGATAATTTGATATTAAAAATTAAAATAAAAATTAAATTAGATTTAATATCATACCTTGTTTGGCTAATCTGATTATCCTGCGATGATCCGGATCTTTCCTAAGGTTCAGAAAGGAGCCACGCACACACCTGGCCTCTATTGATATCCACTCGAGAAGGATCTAGATGACTTCTTCTTGTAAATCTTTTCACCAAAGATCAAATCTGAATCTGATCTGGATGTCCTTCAAAAAATTTCTTAAGGCAGCATGTCCGTCTCACGAACACTATCGTATAGATGCTGAACTCTTCACAAAGTTGATCGAATCTTCTACTCAGATTTATGCCTAACTTTTTAGACATGTAGAAGAGAGGGAGAGAGAGGATAGAGGAGGTGTGGGATATCTAGAATGGTATCCTTTGGGTATGAAAAATATTTCTACATGAAGAGCCTCGATGCAAGGGTTCTTATACAAAAGTAGAGCGCCAAGTTAGAGTCCCTCTTTGATCAAAATCCTCATTTTTCTGACCATTGGGACTCCTACAGTTGATCTCCATGAAAGTCCTCAGATCTCATTTAATTTTGACATCAAAAATCAATCTAGAAGGTAGCAGCATGATTGGATAAGGAAGAGTCCACTACGCCTAGGACTCTTCCCTCAAGAGTTTGATCTAAATTAAACTCTATCATAACTCAATTTAGACATCACCAAAAATGACAAAATTTGGAATACTCAATACATAATTCATTCTTTATCACATATCTGAAAATTAGATCAAAATGATTTCTATAAAATTTTCTAGAAGCATCTAATCAGGTGACCCTCAATTCTCTCAAATAGGTCAACTTTTGACCCTAGTCCAATTTGACTATGAATGGATTTAATTTCTATAATTAATCTGATTTGGACTTAGTCTAGTCAGATGAAAATAAATCCATTCAAAATATAAGAATTAGTTGAGTCAAATTTGACTTGGTTGTAATGAATCAAAAATATTTCAGAAGGAGAAAGTCAGGCTCAATCGTGTGCTAGCATGATTACCTTGAACCTGATTGGATCTAATCCAAATCAATCAAACTGAGTTTGCTCAATTGATGACATCAAAATCCAAATCCTTATTTATCTAATTTAGTTAGGTTCAATTCTATATAGTAATGATATATGTCACGATCTCCATCATCGACATCATCAAAATATCTTTCGATGGATCAGAACTTTTCTGATTCAAACAATTAGAATGATTGATCATCAAAATCATTCTAATTGCTCCCAAAATTCTCCAATGACATCTAGCAGTATATGGTGGCAACCCATCAGAACTAAAAATGAACCTCTCAATGCACTTACCTGTATGATTGGGTTTTTCTATCTTAAGCCCCAATAGGATTAGGGTTAATGTGAACTCATCAAACCCAATGTCCGTCATATAAATTAATCATTCGATTCGAGTCCAATATGAAATCCTAATAGACACTCTTTCTATCATCTTCATTCTACATGGCCATGGGCTTAAGGACTCAATCTCATGATTATCATAGGGCTACTCATCTGGTGATGTAGATAGATTTCCTTATTGGTGCAATCCAATTTCTACAATAAACATGCTATAACCAACATACACCTCAGGATTCCGAATGGCTAGGAGATTGAGTTATGGTATAGTCACACTATAATACCTTTAAGATGAACTACCGATGCACCTCATGTCAAAGAACCATACATACCACTGCAGCATTAAGTCTATCATCGATGAGAAGGTAGACTTTCTTATGACTGCTCGAGGTGGTCACGCTCAGTGCCCTCGTTCTCTAGCAAGTACTTATACTCTCGCTCCAGTGTCTTCACATCGACTAAAGGCATATCTATCCCAAGAAAGTAATTATACACCAACCTTCTGGATCGATCACCATCCTCATGATGATCCTACGGTCCGAATCATTTTATAAGCTATTTATGAAAATTCATGTCTTAAATTTTCAACTCTTAAAAATATGAATTATCATTACCATTAACTCAAAAGATGTATCACAAACAGTTTTAAATACACATTATGATAGAAAAATAATCTATTTATTAATTTATAGTTAAAATTATAAAATTATTCTTGGAAGTGTATTACAAGTGATAGCCAATCTGGCTTCTAGGGCACACATCTAACAATAATAACACCATTCATAATGTCATTGCAAAATTCTTTCTTTATTGAAATTTCATAATTATCTTTGGTCAAAAGGCCTATAGAAATGACATTCAAAAAAATCCTAGGACAAAAGTGACAATCACTAAGAATAATAGTATGAGACTCAAATACAAGTTTCAAGATTTTTAATGCTAGGACGAACTGATCTTCCATCTCCAATATTCAGGAACCTCTCGCCTTGCTTGAATATCCTATTGACCTACAACCCCTGTGATGAATTGCAAATATGGTAACGGCTTCTAGTATCCAATATCCAATCAGTTATATCATAGATAGAGAAATTGCAAGAAGTTATCATATAAATTACCTTGGCCTCTTTTTCGACCTATTTGGGTCCAAGAAGGGAATGTACTGAGGATAGTTCCTCTTCCAATGCCCCTAATTCTTGCAAAAAAAGCATTCAACTTGACTCTTATCAAACTTTATCTTCTTGATTTAGCTCTGCACAGATGTCCCAGCCTAAACTTTCACCTTCTTGGACTTCTTCTTCTTGTTCCTTTTTTCTTTCTTAAAGGATTGAGAATCAGAAGATGAACCTCTCACTAAGTTCACCGACTCCTTATGGAGCTAGTGATCATTTTCAAAGTTCTGAAGTTACCCTAGTAACTCATGGTAGTTAACTTTTGGCTTTGTCATTCTATAATGAGTGAGAAATAGGAGATAAGACTTGGGCAATGAGTTCAGTATTGTGTCTTCCCCAGCTACTCATGCAAAGAAAAGCCGAGCTTGCTCAAACACTCCATCAGCTCGATTATGTGCAGTACATGATTAGTGACTGAAACTCCATCCCTCATCCTGGCATTGAAAATGGCATAACCAGTCTTATGCCTTTCAGTGTCATCGAGTGTGCCAAAAGACTCCTTCGACACTTGAAGCATGCATTTTGGTTGAGCTGTCTTGAACCTACGATTGAACTCGTCACTCATAGCTACCAGCATAATATAGTGCACTATGGTTTGATCACCGATCCACTTCTGATAAGTATCTCTGACTGACCCACGTGCATTTGTAGCTAACTTCTCAAGTGTTGGATCTATCAATATATACAAGATCCATTCATGCTCCAGGACAATCTTCAACTTATGATACCTGCTACCAAAGTTGGATACCACCAGCTTATCATTGTCTAACAATGATAGGAGCGAAAGAAAAGTGGCTATATTTGCACAAAGAAAAACTAAAACCTAATTAGTAATTGATCTATTAAACCTAAAGATTTAGACTTAAATCAAAAGATTCTCCTACTATTTTATTCAAATCGATAGCCTCTACCTCCAATTCGAGAAATTACCTCGATCCCTATTGAAAAATCGATATTTTCCACCATAGGATCGTTCAGATCCGATTAGATTTATGGAGATATTTCAAAAATTTTTAAATAAATCCTAATCAAATCTAAGAGTTCTCAAATCTAATCCTATAGATCTGATATTAAAATAAAATTAAATTTAAATTTGATTTAATTTCATACCTTATTTAGGTAATCTGATTATCCTGTCGATGATCTATTAAAGCTTGGAGGTCCTGAATGTAGCAATGCAAGTGCCTGGCCTTTACCTGAGTCCACTAAGACAGGATCTAGATGCGATCTCCTTTTGAATCTGATTTTTAAAAATTAAATCTAGATCTAATTCCTAGAGCCTTCAAAATAGTCGATGAAGGCAGCACCTCACGAACACATTGACTGTCTTCCTGATCTTTGCGCCAACACTTGTTTCTTCCTCACTATATTCACCCATCCTTTTAGGCATGAAGAGGACAGAGAGAGGACCAGAGGGAGACATGGAAGAGAGGAAGGGCAGTCTTACGGCATGGTGGATGGGCATAGTTATTAAACCTTAGGCATAAACAGGGTTTAAATAGACCCTACACCATGCAGTGCCACATCACTTCGGCCAATCAAATTGCTCGACTCAATCAGATCTTAATCTAGTTAGTGGAGTGATGTCACCAGATCAAATCAGATTAGGGTCCTCTAAAATCTTCCATAGGTGGCACCATAGATGGATAGGCCCAAACACTTTGGCATCCAAGAGTTTAAACCATCAAGCAACCCTAGAGTCCCATCTGTATGGGACTCCATCTCTTTTCCCCATGTGTGTGCAATCAAAGGGGCATGCATCCCAAGGAGATGTCTAAAGGGGGCCCATGCCCCTGCCCCTTCTTTCTTACAATGGGACATCTCAGGTCCCTGCAGTGATAGGAAATGGCAGGTAGCGACATGAAATAGCAGGTGTTGTCTTACTTCCATCTGATGGATTAAGACAATCCCTTTCTAACCTAAACAAGCTCTATTCAGATAAAGACAAATTCATACAGTGTTCTCAAGTGAGTTCAAACCAATTTGGCTCAACCAAGATGAACCAGAAAGACTACAGAAGGAGAAAGTTATGTTCAATCGTGTGCCTGCATGATTTTCTTGAACCTAATTAGATTTAATCCAAATCAATCGAACTAGGTTAGATCGATTGATCACATCCTGACTCAAACCCTTATTTGTGTAATCCAGTTAGGTTCAATTTTCTATAATAATGAGACATGTCACAATCTCTATTATAGACATCATCAAAATTTTTTTGATTCATGTCACAATCAAAAATTCACAATCAGAATTTTTTTGATTCATATAATTAGAATAATCGATCATCAAGATCATCCTAATTACTTCCAAAATTCACTTGTGATATCTAGCAGAATTGAAAGCAAACCTCTTGGTACAGCTACTAGCATGATTAGGTTCTTTTATCTTGAGCCCCAAAAGTATTAGGGTTAAGGTGAACTCATCAAACCTAATATCCATCATATGAATTAATCATTTGATTCGAGTCCGATGTGAAATCTTAATAGAAACTCTTTCTATCATCTTCACACTACCATGGTCATGGGCTTATGGATTCAATCTCATGATCATCATAGGGCTGGTCCTCATCTATCGAGGTAGATAGATCTCCTATTGGTGCAATCCAATTCCTACAATGAATATGCTATAGCCAACATACACCTCATGATTTTGAATGGCTAGAAGATCGAGTTATAGTATAGTCAAACTATAACACCCTCAAGTTGAACTATTGATGCACCTTAGGTCAAATAACCAGACACACCACTACAGCATCGAGTCAATCATCGACAAGAAGGTAGACTCCCTTATGACTGCTCGAGGTAGTCATGCTTAGTGCCCTCATTCCCTAATGAGTACATGTACTGTCACTCTAGTATCTTCACACCATAGACTCAAGACTTATCTATCTTAAGAAAGCGATCATACACCAACCTTTTAGATCGATCACCATCCTTGTGATGATCCTATAGTCAAGAGCAATTTATGAATTAATTATAAAAATTCATGTCTTAAATTTTTAACTCTTGAAAATATGAATTCTTATTACCATTAACTCAAAGGATGTATCACAGACACTTTGAATACAAAATGTGATAGAAAGTAATCTTTTTATTAATTTATAGTCAAAATAATAGAATTGCCCCTAGAAGTGTATTACAAGTGTTAGCCAATCTAGCTTCTAGTGCACACATCTAATAAACTTCCACTCGATCTAAAGCCAATTGGCAATAAATCTAAGTCCCATCTTTTCTAAGTAGACTTTGATCTTCTGCTGGCTCAATGGCTTTATTAGTGGGTCAGTCACATTGTCTGTGATGTCGACTCTCTTGACCTTGACGTATCCCTTCTCGAGGTAATCATGGATCAGGTTGCCGCTCAATGTGCTTGGATTTCTCATGAGACCTCAGCTCCTTAGTAAGGACTATGGTGCCATTGTTGTCACAGTACAGAGGGACGGTATTTGATGGCATCACTCCAAGCTCTGCGATGAATTTCTTATACCAGAATGCCTTCTTTGCAGCTTCTAATGCAGCGATGTATTCTGCTTCTATGGTGGAGTCTACTATCACTATCTACTTGGAGCTCTTCCAACTAGCAGCATCATCATTGCATATAATAAACAAACTTTCAAATGTTGACTTTCGATTATCTATGTTGGACATAAAGTCAAGTCTGTATACACTTGGAGCTAGAGTTCCCTATTATCAAAGACTAGAAACATATCCTTAGTCCCTCTCAAGTATTTAAGAATACACTTCATAGAAGTCTAGTGCTCTTCTCTTAGATTTGACTAATACCTGCTCGTGACACTCAAAGTACGGACAATATCAGGTCATGTACACAGCATGGCATACATTAGGCTCTCTATTATCGAAGCATAAGGAATCTTGTTGATGTGTTAAATCTCCTCAGGTGTGCTAGGGCACATCTTTTCTGAGAGATGAATGCCATGTCTAAAGGGTACTAGACCCCTTTTGGAGTTTTCCATGCCAAACCTCTTTAGCACCTCCTCTATGTACATTTTTTATGGAAGTCCTTGCATCCTATTTGGTCTATCTCTATAGACCTTAATTTCTAGAATAAGGATGCTTCTCCTAGGTCTTTCATAGAGAACTCTTTAGAAAACCATATTTTGACTATGGTTAGGATGCTTTTCCTAGGTCTTTCATAGAGAACTCTTTAGACAATCATATTTTGACCATGGTCAACATGAAAATATTATTTCCAATTAGGAGGATGTCATCCACATACAGTATGAGGAAGACAACAGTGCTCCCACTAAACTTTTTGAATACACATGGCTCCTTATTTTTAATGAAACCAAACGATTTGATCATATCATTGAAATGAGCATTCTAGCTCTGAGATGCTTGCTTAAGTCCATATATGGACCTTTGCAGCTTGCATAACCTTGTGATCATCATCACTAGGATGTGAAACCTAGCGGCTAATTCCATATAGATATCTTCCTCAAGATATCCACTTTAAGGAATGCCATTTTCTACGTCCATTTGCCATATTTCATAATCGAAATAGGCTGCAATAGGCAAGCAATGTGCGGATGGATTTTAGCATAGCTACCGGGGAAAAGGTATCCTGATAGTCAATGCCTTCACGTTGACTATAACCTTTTGCCACCAGTCTAGCCTTGAATGTCTCCACATTCTCATCTGCACCAATCTTTCTCTTGAAGATCCATTTACACCCAATAGGTACTATACCTTCTGGTGGATCTACCAAGGTTCCAGACTTGGTTTGAGTGCATCGAGTCGATCTCTGACTTCATTGCCTCAAGCCATTTCTTAGAGTCGATATCTGATATCGCCTCGTTGTAGGTTTTGGGATCATCACCATGAGCACCATTACCTCATGAGGAACATTTCCTCTACATCCTCTGAAATAATACCTAAGTATCTTTCAGGGGGACGGAAAACTCTTTCCGATCTACGAGGTGGAGGAGGTAGTGTTCTTATTGGCTCAACCTGATTTGGTTCCACTTGGTTTCCTTAGCTCGTTGCTGCATTGTGAGACTTTCTCATCAAGCTTAATCTATCTTTCCAATGCCACTATCTTGAATAAACTATTTTTCAAGAAATATGGCATGTCGACTCACAATCACATTGTGGTCTTCTTGAAAGATAGAAAGGTAATATCCTAATGACTCTGTTAGGATATCCTATGAACCGAGCTCTAAAGGATCCTAGACTCTAATTTGCCCACCTTGTTGTCTCTTTGACATAGGCCGGACAACCCCAAATTCTGAGGTGACCTAGACTTGATTTCTTATCATACCATATCTAATACGGTATGGTAGGAATGATTTTAGAGAAAATTCTATTCATTAAATATATTGCGGTCAACTATGTCTCCAAAGAAAATTAGAAACATCCATGAAGCTCATCATAGATCGGACCATATCTAGTTAGATTTGATTTCTCTGTTCTAAAATCTCATTGAGCTGAGGCATTTCAGGTGGAGTCCATTATAAGACTATATCATTATATTTAAGATAGTCCAGGAATTCCAGACTAAGGTATTCACCTCGTCAATCTGATCGAAGAGCCTTAATGGGGTTTTCTATTTATTTTTCAACTTCAAATCTAAATTACTTGAACTTTTCAAAGGCTTTAGACTTATGTCGCATCAAATACACATATCTATACCAAGATAAATTATCGATAAAGGTGATGAAGTAGACATAATTGCCTCCGATCGGCACATCAAATGGGTCGCACACATCTATGTGCACTAGGGTAAGTAGGTATGTGGCCCTTTCCCCATGTCCTACAAAAGAAAGCTGGTCATTTTGCCATAAAAGCATGATTCACAAATCGAATGTGACTCGAAAGTCAATGGACTCAATAGTCCAAATTTCTTCAATTTGTTAACTCTATCTTCAGCTATATGACATAGCATAAGGTGCCAAAGATACCTATCATTTAGAATATTCCTGGGTCGCTTTGATCCTATGGCATTTATGTTTTGCTCAATTTTAAAAATAGAAATATCAATATGTAACTGATAGAAACTATTTATAAGAAAACCACTTATAATTTTATTTCTTTCAAAAAGAATATTATAATGGTCCTTAAGAAAACTAATTACATAGCTTTCTTATGCCAAACAAGAAATAGAAATCAAATTTTTGCTTGCTACAGGCACATAAAAATAGTCCCTAAGTACTAAATCTAATCATGATGATAGTCAAAGAGGGTAGATTCCCACAATCACAGCAGGAACTCTTACTCCATTTTTAATATGTAGAATCATCTCACCATTCCTCAACCTCTTGCTCTCCTCAAAAATCTACATAGAAATACAAAGATGAGCACTAGAATCAAAGTTAAGCACCTAACTGGATGCAAATGAAACTGTTAGATTAGATTAAATTACGAGCATACCTTTAAAAGGACCTATCTCCATCTTATTCTTTAGGCTAGCTAGGTATAAAGGATAGTTCAACTTTCAATGGCCATCGGTGTTACAATGGAAACATTTTTCTTTGTTTGTATCCTTCTTCTTTGGCTCTCCCTTCTTCTTCTTCCCTCCATCTATCTTCTGCTTCTTCGTAGACTTCTTCTTCTTTCCAAAAAATTTTTTTTTGAAGGAAGTCCACTCCACAGTAAGCACTAAACCCTTTGAACCTTTCAAAGAAAGCTCAGCAGTAACCAGCATGTTCATCAATTCAACTAAACTACATTGCAGCTTATGCATATGGAATTTCATGATGAACTATCCATATGTATCAGTCAAGGACTTGCAAAATTACATCAATTTGCAAGTTCCTAAGTCTAGCTTCAGCATCCGAGCTTCTCAAGCTCTTCTAAGTTCTTGATCATCATCAGACAATGATCTTGGACCGACTGCCCATTAAGCATTTCAATCTTAAAAAGTCTTCAAGTGACTTGATACTTGGCTACGCAACTCTCTTCACCAAATAACTCTTGTAGGTGAGATGATATTTGGCGAGCAATCTTGATATCCTCATGTTGGCATCATCTTGGCATCAAACATCAAGCTCAATATGTAGTACCTAGCTTTATTATCTTCGTCCATCCACTTTTCCAGAGATGCTCTCTATTCAGTGGATGGACGGACTGGTAAGGTTGGGGGTCCTAGTCCAATACATGAGTCAGCTTTTCAAAAACCAAAATAATTTTATAGTTCTGAAGCCAATCCTTGTAATTGGGTCTAATCAATCTATGGGTATCTAGGATACAGGCTAGTGGGTTGGACGTAGACATTTTTCTATAGAGAGTCAAAGTTTTCAGTTAGATTTTGTAATTAGACTTAATCAATTTATTTAAAAATTTTATTTTTAAACAAATTAGGCTTTGACTATTTTCTCGGATCCCTATGCTTCTTTGGCAGAGATGCAAAAATTTCTGTGATCATTGATTCCTAGTGGATGGTGCGGTCCCACTGACTGGCTCATCACCTCACCTAACAATTATTGATGATGGGTCAATCGATGAGTGGAAAACTTTTGTCCAACGATTCTCTAAACATAGTGCATCCAAATTTGGTCTCTAATTCATGAAGCTCACCATGTTCGAAATATTGCTCCACTACTTAGTTAAGTCAGATCCAGCATTTGCATAAACTGAATTCCTGATTGGATCCCTTACCGTATCCAAAAAATTGAGCCCAATCCATCCTTCAACTCGTAGCATCCAATGCAATAGACATGGTTGCATCCTTTTGGTGCAACTAAACCACTATAACCAATCGAGAATAATCAACCCCAAGAAGGGCCTACACATCTATAATGGTAGAAGACCTATGACTTAATTTTTTTTGGAAGATTTAATTTTGGTCTCTTTATACTTGACTTGACTCAGTTATAACAATTATGACTAACCTAGTGGCATGGGTTAGCTCGAATTATTAGCCACCTCAAATCAGAACTAGATCGATCCGAATGGCCAGGTAAGTGAGATCAGTGGAAGGAATATACCATTAATTGACAAGAACACATTTAGGTCGAGTAGCTCTCTATTAAAAATCAGTCGGTCATATTTGCCAAACTTATCTTGAATACCAAATTATCGAACCAATATCAATCGGGTTAGCCTACAATCTAGGCTCTAACCATGAAGCCAAATTAGATCTTGACTTGGTTGACCACATGTTACCGTGAGTCGACCTTGACCCAGACTTAATCCTATTGGATTGGTCAATTCTATGCACTCTTGGTCCCATCTAACCAACTCTTGATTCAGTTTGATCAATTGCTAGACCTAATTGAGCTACCCAAGCCCAAATCCAAATTTATGAAGATGTCTTAGATCTAAAAATTTATAACTTTTAGATCTAACTAGTTTCATAATCTTAATTCTTAATTAAGTTTGGATTCATAAATAGAAACATGCCAAAAATCCTAGGATTTCAGGATCTAGGATTTTGCAAAAAAGTAAGTTTTCGATTTTTGATTAAGGACAAATACGCAGCACCCCTATACACCATAAGAGTACACCATCGAATGAATAGTGAGGGCCTTTAAATCCTTCTTACTCTTATGATCGGACGGTCAAGGAGAATGCCTTGATCAGAAATAAATACTACACTACAAAATAATAAGATCTATAACATATATCACATATAAAATCATAGATCTAAACATTCATGTTCTGTATACATCTCATGTATCATTCATGAAATTATAAATGCATGCTTTCAGATCTGATATATCATATATTAAATCTAAAAAATAAAATTTAAATTAATCATATCAAAATAAAATCTAATCTAAATAATTCATAGAACTATTCTATAACTAGTCTAGGCATGCATCATTTATCTCTCATATAAAAATTTAAAATTTTATTTTCTATTTTTAGATCTGATTATAATATTTATAACATTAGAAAATAGAAATAAAAAGATCTAAAAATTTTTTTAATTATATTAAAAAGGAAAAATTATACTTGACTACACATAGAATAGTTCTACACCTAGTCTAGATATGTTTCTTATACATTATTAATATGATTATAAAATTTTTAATTTTTTAATTTTAGATATAATCATATCTGATGTGATATCTAAAATTTTTTAATATCATATAATAAAATATAAAAAAAAATAAATCTAAAATAGATCTAAAAGACTGCTAACACAGCTCTGATACCAGTTATAGGAAAATCGACATTTTTCGGCCATAAGATCCGACCAGATTTGTGAGGATATTTCAAAATTTTTTTAATAAATTCTAATCAGATCTAAAAGTTCTTAGATCTAATTGTATAATCTGATATTAAAAATAAAATTAAAATTAAATCAAATTTAATTTCATATCTTGTTTGGATAATCTGATTATCCTACCGATGATCTGCTGAAGTTCGAAGGTCATAAATGTAGCCATGCAAGTGTCTGGCAGGATCTAGATGTAATCTTCTTCTAAATCTAATTTTTAAAAATCAGATCTGGATCTGATTCATAGAGCTTTCAAAATAGTCGATGAAGGTAGCGCACTCGTCTCACAAACACGTCGACTGTCTTCCTGATCTTTGCGCCAACACTTGTTTCTTCCTCACTGGATTCATGCAACCCTTTGGGTGTGGAGATGGGAGAGAGAGGACTAGAGGGAGGCAAGGAAGAGAGGAGGGGCAGCCTTATGGCATGGTGGATGGGCGCACTTATTAAACCCTAAGTGCAGATAGGGTTTAAATAGACCCTACTACGCCGTACAGTACTACATCATTTCGACCAATCAAATTGCTCGATTCAATCAGATTTTAATCTAATTGGTGGAGTGATGTCACCTGAACCAATTAGGTTAGAGTCCCCTAAAAACCTCCATAAGTGGTGCCATAGATGGGTAGGCCTAAACACTTTGGCGCCTAAGGATTTAAAACCATCAAGCAACCCTGGAGTCCCATCTGTATGGGTCTCCATCTCTTTTCCTCATGTGTGTGGAATCCAAGGGGGTGTGCACCCCAAGGAGTCCAAAGAGGGTGCACGCCCCTACCCCTTCTTTCCTGCATTGGGACATCTCATGTCTCGGTAGTGATAGGAAATGGCAGATAGCGACAGGAATTAGTAGGTGTTATTTTATTTCCATCGGATGGATTAAGACAACCATTTTTAAACATGGACAAGCTCTAGTCAGATAAAGACAAACCCATATAGAGTTTTTAAGTGAGTCCAAACCAATTTGGCTCAATCGAGATTAACTAGAAAGATTACAAAAGGAGAAAGTTAGGCTCAATCGTGTACTAGCACGATTGTCTTGAACCTAATTGGATCTAATCCAAATCAATCGAACTAGGTTAGCTTGATTGATCACATACAAACTCAAATCCTTGCTTGTATAATCTAGTTAAGTTTAGTTCTATATGATAATGAGATATATCATGATCTCCATCATCGACATCATCAAAATATCTTTCGATGGACTAGAACTTTTTTTATTCATATAATTAGAATGATCGATCGTCGAGATCATTCTAATTGCTTCCAAAATCCATCAGTGAGATCTAGCAGTATATGGTGGCAATCAATCAAAACTGAAAGCGAACCTCTTGGTGCAGCTATCAGTGTGATTGGGTTCTTCTATCTTGAGCTCTGACAGGATTAGGATTAAGTTGAACTCATCAAACTCAATATCCATCATATGAATTAATCATTCAATTCGAATCTAATGTAAAATTTTAATAGAAACTCTTTCAATCATCTTCACACTATCATGGCTATGGACTTATGGACTCAATCTTATGATCATCATAGGGATACTCCTCATCTACCAAGATAGATAGATCTCCTATTGGTATAATCGAATTCCTATAATGGACATGCTATAGCCAACATACACTTCAAGATTCCGAATAGCTAGTAGATCGAGCTATGGTGTAGTCAAACTATAACACCATTAAGATGAACTGCCAATACACCATACATTAAAGATTCAGATGCACCACTATGACATCAAGCCAGTCATCGATGAGAAGGTAGACTCTCTTATGACTGCTCGAGGTGGTCAAACTCAGTGCCCTTATTCTCTAACGAGTATTTATACTCTCGCTCTGGTGTCTCCATACCATAGACTTAAGACTCATCTACTCTAAGAAAATGATCGTACACTAACCTTCTAGATCGATCACCATTCTCATGATGATCCAACAGTTAGGAGCAATTTATGAGTTAATTATGAAAATTCATGTCTTAAATTTTTAACTCTTGAAAATATGAATTCTTATTACTATTAACTCAAAGAATATATCACAGATACTTTGAATACACACTGTGATAGAAAATAACTCTTTTATTAATTTATAGTCAAAATTATAAAATTGCCTCTAGAAGTGTATTACAAACCAATCTGGCTTCTAGGGAACATATCTAACAATTTCTTAATGGGTACTACAATCCACAAAGACTGTACCTAAGTCCAACATTGGTTGGTCAATTCATATACATTTAAGGGTAGGTTCATAACCAATTATTTCTCTAAATAATTTTTAGAAATTTAATTTTGCCCCAATCCCTAATCAGTAGGCTTTGGCCTCCACTAAAATGGTTCGATTAAGTCCAATCATTAACATAACTATACTTAGTCCATCTAACCAATGAATGATTAAGTTCAACTTTGGTTGGTCAACCTGACCATCATTTTGAAAGATGTGGTCAAAAAGTCATATTATGAATGATAATTCTACTAGTCTATGATCACCAGGTCTTTGGGCCTCCAATGATTATCCAACTAATGGACTTATTATCATCTACTTAATTGGAGGCTATGATCTAGTTATCACCATAACTATTTTATTTTTAAAGACCTAATAATTTTAGAAGATTTATTTGATTTGATTTAAAGAAGAGAGAAGATCAGATGAACCAGCTCGTCATGATCCTCTTACTGGCTTCACAAAATTTGATTAAGGAAGACCATTAATAGGCTAGTCAAGGAGCACCTAAATCAGTCACATTGATTTACCTAGCTGACATGGGTTAGCTCAAATTGTCTAATAATCTATTCAAAACTTAATTTCATCAAGAAGGCTAGGTAAGTGAGATTGATGGGAGGGTCTGCCAAAGATTGCCTTAGACACCATAAAAAATGATTAGATAAGTAGGCTGTCAATTAAAAACCACTGGTCTGGATTGCTAGACTTACCTTAAATATCAAATGGTTAAGTAGTTTTGATTAGATCAACCTAACAGTTTGTGCTAGGCCGCGTAGCCAAGAATCAAGTCCATCTTGGTTACTACAACTATTGTAATTGATCTAGAGAATCCTTGATCTAATCTAACATAACTATTGATTAGATTTAGTCAATTCTCTAATTAAGTCCATTCTTTAATCTAACCTTAGGTCTAATCCAATTAACGGACCTAATTTTCACTAACCCATTAACCCAAAGTATTATGATTTGTGTCATAAGATCTTCAATTCACAATCCTAGATGCTAATCAAAAAAACTCTTAATTTTTAATTAAGTTTTGTACTGAGGATTGGGGTTCGACATTTCAAAAATAATTTTCATATTTATAAAATATTTTTACAATATGATTCTACCAATCAGTTGCATGTTTGGTTCATAATCAATATGCAATAATATAAACATGAAACTACTTTAGATCTAATCTAAAGATGTTCATGTAATTGAAATTATTTCAATTCTAATCAATCATAAATTATCTGAGATCAAATCTAACACATTTATGATGATAAAAATAGATTAAAATATTTTAAATCAGATTATAATTTTTTTTTAGATCTAATCTAAAATTTTATGATTAAGATTTTAGATCAGTACGTACTAGGACAATCTCTCCACTGTAAGGGATAAACCTTACAGCAGGACAACCTTATAATCAATCTGTGTGATATAAGTTTTTAATTTTAGATTTAACATCAGATTATAAATTGAATCTAAATTAAAAAATAATCTAAATATGCATCATAAATTATTTAATAAAGAACCTGCTCTGATAACAATTGAAGGAAATCGATCTAGGATTTCAAGATTAGATTTTGAAACTTTTTCAAATCTTTGTAGTGAAAGTGATGAATTAATCAAATTAATTTATAAATACACAAGAAATAGCCCTAGATCTAGGATCCTATTATATGTTTAAAGCATGCTATTAAATCAAAAATTAAATGATGAGAAGAAAATATGTTGATCTTATCAACATAAATCTACACTAGATCAAATCCAGGTATGCAATTGGTAGATCATATCACCCTTACCTTTCCAAGTCGAGTTTCTTAACTCACTGATCCGGGCTTGAGATTGTTGGTCCAAGCTGCACATACGTCTGACCTCTATAGGTTATCCACACGAGCCCTCGATCGTTGATCAAAAGTCTGATGCTCGAAAATCAGCACAATATGCTAGTACTATGCTGATCCTTCTTCGATAGTTGATTTGGATCTATCTTCTTTGAATCTTGGACTCTCCAATTCTTATAAGGAAGGGAGGAGACTTGTGAAGTAGAGACACCTCTCAAAAATCATAAAGATAAGGAGGAAAAAGGTAAAAGAAAATAACCCTAGATGAAGAACCCTTCTTCTTCTTTGTATCTCTCATCTAGACACTTGGACTTGTGTCTTTTCAAAACCCAACACCCAAGGAATTTTCTCTCAAACCTTTACCATGCCTAATAGCCCTCTCTCAGATGAATAATCTTTGAAAAATTCAGGCCAAAATCCCCTTATTTATAGAGATATGGAACAATCTTTGTCTAGGTCAAATACCTAGCAAGGAATGTCCAATTAAGTGAAGACTAGTGGCATCCAACTCTTGGACACCCTCTCATTCTTTCCAGCCATGGACCACCAAGAATGGGTGCAAAACAACTCCCATAAAAGCCACAAAAATCTCAAAAGAAAATCTGGATGGGTTGGCACCATAAAAGGATAGTTTTTTTGATTGCAACAAACTCTATCAAAAAGAGTTTGAATTCAAAATAACTAGCCTTATTTGATTTGGTCCACAACTAACTACCAAGTAAGAGAAAAGGGGAGCAAGGTGGCATGCATGAAGCTAGGAGTGAGGAGTTTTCACACAAAACTCCAAGGGAAAGTGGCATGGGCATTGAGAATTAGGGTGGTGCAATGAAAGGCAAGTCCTAGTCTCACTAGGACTTCCAATTTAACTTGGTCCAACTTCATCTTTGGACCAAATTAAGTTAGATTTATTTCAATCCAATTAGAATTGATCTTAGTCCAACTAATAATCTTATTAAATTAGATAAATTAGATTTAATTTTTATTTAATTTTTAATCAAATTAGAGATTGGGTTCATACAAGTTCTAATTGAACTAGGACTAGTTCTTCCTTGCAATTGGCTCATCCAATAACCAACTGGACTTGATCCAATCAAGCCCAAATCAATTTTAATTAAATTATATTTAATTAAAATTAATCTTATCCCTCTGACTTAATCAAATTAAGCCAATTAGCAATTCAATTGCAAATCGATCCTCCTGCAACACTTGTACTAGGTTAAACATAAATCATATTGATTGTTTAACCGTAGAATGATTCTCAATTGTCGATCAACTAGTCGATCAGATCAAGAACTCTTATGTGTGTGACCCCAGAGATTCGAACCTAAGTCGGTACTATAGAAATAAATTTTTATACCAATCAAACTAACCATCTAGAAAAGGTACCCGATGGCCGGATAGATCGAATGTGTGAAGCAACATTCTTTAGAACCCATATGGATATAGTTTTCATATAATTCATCCTCTTGACCAAAATGCTTGTAGGATACTTCAGAGTTTAATTATCAATCCTGATTAGGTCATCCACATTGTATCTCAAAATATCAAATCCATCTTATGGATTACCCTACCCAAGGTTTTACTACATTAAAATATAGTGATGCATTCTTCTCCAACTCTTGGAGTAGTCAATCCCATCTTGATTACTCACCGACTTTGCAAGTACTTGATTGTGCCCAAAAATCTTTCGTTATTGAATTAGAAATTCAATTAGTCTGGTACCAAAGCACAGCAAGTTGCTTGCAAGTTACTGTCGTGATCTGAGGTCTAAGAAATACTTATATCTATATTTGATCAAAGTAATTTTAATAGTGAATATTCTAGAGTTAGTCACATCAGATACGATGCATCCTTATATCTCACTTGTATTTACCCAGACCAGTAAATCTTCCACCACTCCTTGATTAAGAGAACAACCAATCTATATGGCCATACAATGACTATGCTTGATGAAAGCTTCGCCCAATTAACAGCGTATCATTGATCATGAAACTATTTAAATAATCAATAAATCTGCTTTTATCGAAACTAAAATAGTCCAACGAACTTTTATGAAGGGAAATCTCCTGATTTCCCGGTCTAGGTCGTCCAGATCTTTGATTAGATCAAGAGAATATATCTGTCAAAAATTTTCTCTTTGATCTCAATCAAGATCTTTGATATATTTCAGAATCCTGATTCTTATTATTTTAATAAATAAAATAAAATCAAGATAAATTAAATCAAATTAATTTACCGTTGATTTGGGTAATCCTATTACCCTGTAGATGATCCTGATTGCAAGCGGAAGGATTTCTGGATCTAGCCACGCAGCGCCCTGGCCTCTACCGGTATCCACTTGGGTTGGATCTGGAATCCTCTTCTTCTCTATCACACCTCCCAAAAATCAGATCTGATCTGATCTGGAGGATCTTCAAAAACTCTTTTGAAGATCTACAGTCGTCCTTTTGCAGCAACGCAGCCTTCTGCTTTTGATCGCTTTCCTTGATCTGAATCGCACCAACCTAAGTCAAAACTCTTTGGACGTGGAGAAGCAAGGGGAGAAAGAGACTATGCATGGAGAAGGAGGGAGAGGCAGCCTGGAGGACATGGGGTTCTTCAATTGAATTGCTTAGCATTAGGGTTGGCGCAGGGTCCTATTTATAGACCTCTGTGATTCCAACTCCTCTTCTCATCAACCAATCACAACCCTTTGTGAAATCAGATCTAAAGCTCGATTGGTTGGAAATAGAGACCCCTGGATTCCTCCTTAGAGGAGGCGCCCTAAACCAGGTACAAACTAATTCTTAGTAGAACTCTGATTGGATCCAAAAGGGAGGTGGAGTCCTTGTCTCCAACAAGGACTCCTAGGCGCCTCCTACTTGGGCTCACGCCACCCTACGCGTGGCCCCTTCTCCTTGCCACGTATCTCACAGGGACAGGCCCCCACCAGCCTCCAATAGGTGCCATGACATGTGCAAAAGTGCAAAAGGTCATGGTCAACATTTGACCAGTCAAGGTATCCT
>QRFJ01000790.1:365029-457959 GCA_006176705.1 Cocos nucifera | reverse complement strand
GTGAACTCTTTCTTGAGCACTCCATTCCTATTAGCCAGAAGAAGCTGACTTGATCGTCGGAGGGTCCTGTCGGAGCCACCACTACCAACTTCAGGCAGAACTTTATTTTGTAGGTCATCAGCGGTGACCTCTTCTTTCTCAACTCCAGCTTGATCCGATATCGACTAGATTCTGCACCAACATTGATCATTATCCATGGTGGCGCAGGTGGAAGCACTGTCAGAATATTTTCAAAAACTTTTTTGATAGGATCCAGTGCAATTGTAAAGTTTTGAATTCCCTTAGTTGTCCCACTGTCTTTAGCACAGGGTGATGTCTTTTCTTCAGGCAGATTCAAAAAAGGAACCATTGTAAGAGAGTTTGAACTTGGATTTTGAAATTGAAAGCACTACTTAGTGGAAATCATTGTTCTGTTGAGAGAAAGCAGAGGGATCATTATGTGGTGTAGTGTCTCTAGAGGCATTGCAATAGAGATTGAATCTAGTTGCGGAAAGAGTCTAGGTTGAGTTGATCGTGCACACAAGATTTGTTCGATCACATTCTAACCTACTGATGTTAATTGCTGAAGTGTTGGGGATGATTCTCGACCTCTCCCTTAAGAGTTGTTAGGAGACATTGGAGTGTCGTCATCATTGTTCTCCCTATTTTGTTGAGAACGCCCAAGGTCATTTTGGGGGGATCGAATATCGTCATCAAGCTAAAACTTCCACCCTTTATTCTCATATTTCGGATCAGATCTCATCTTGGACTCGTCAAAGATAGGCGCTTGGTCTGAAACAAACTTAACAACCAAAGAAACGTTAAAAATATACTGACCAACATTTACCTCAATAACCTCTAGAACATGCTTGAATTCTTCACAGAAGAAACATACGTCACAACTAGTTAGATCCTTCCATCGAAGGCTTGCCATGCTAGCCCGATAAGGGACACCAAAACTAGAGATAATGGTCACTACAACATCCACCCTCCAGTATTGTAGAGCACTACAATAAAATAGATTTTTTTCAATGCAAAAATTTTATCATAAATAATAAATTTTCATCACTAATAATTATTAGCGATGTAATTTTCATCGCTAATAGTTCGTCACAAAAAATGGGATCGTAGATAATAATTAACGACAAAAATCTCATTTTCGTCGCTAATAACCTTTTTACGACAAAAAATTTTCGTCGAATTTTTTTTTATTCATTAAATTTATCTACAATATAATTATTTTTGATGAAAATTTTTTATTTTTTATTGCCAATAATATTTTTCTAACGAAATAATCCATCATAAATAAGTAATTATCTATGATGGATTATTTCCATCGTACATAATTTATTATTTATGATGGATTCTTTCCATCATAAATAAATAATTATTTATGATAGAAAATTTTTATCATAGATAATCGATTATCTATGATGGATTATTTCCATCACAAATAATGACTTATTTATGATAGAAAAATATCCATCACAAATAATTTTATCATAAATTAAATTTTTAAAAAAATTATAAAAAATATTTTTTTATTTTTTATATTAATTATTATAATTTTATAAAATAAAATAAAAAATTTATAAATAAATTTCATCATTTCATTCATATCCATAAATAAATTTTATTTCATTACATAAAAGTATAATTATAGAAAGTATTTTTTATAAATATAAAATATTCAAAATAAAAATAAAAATATACAAAAATAGGCAGCCAGCCATCAAGCACCGATAATATTTGAAAAAAAAATGGGCCAAAGAAGAAAGAGAGCACTCAGAGAAGCTCGGACTGGCCTACTGTTGTCTCATCATGTGCATCATCTACTCTATCTATGCCATCCGCTCCATCATCTACGTCTGGAACAATAGGTACTCATCAACACGTGCAGTTAACTTAGTAGTCCGCTGCCAATCCTCAGCAGCCTATCTTTGTATCTCCACTAGTCGGACATCACAAGCAGCATGGATGTCAGCCCTAGACGGATGTGAAGTTGGAGGAGCTCTGATCCCATGTCCTAACCTCCTAACATAATAGGATCTCGTACCAAGCATCAATCATAGATCTCATTATCTATGGGTGCAGTCGAGCCCTTTAGGATAGGCTAGGATCTAATGTCTATCATACGATCTTGAAAATTAAATTTATAGCTATTCTAAGTTTGTATTGAAAATCAAAATGCAAATGAAAAAATAGTTGAAAAAACTTACATAAATCTCCTAGCTCCTGATCGTCCAGCCCTCTGACCATCACTGATGTATCTGCTGATAGATCTCGATCCTACCAAGAAGCTCGCCACTCTCTACATCTCTCTACAATTTAAGAATAATTAATAAATTTTTTTTAAATAGTTAAAGAGTTAATATATGATAAATAAAAATTACTTACCATCTACTCCATACAGCGAACGAATGGCCTCGAACCCCCATAATGTGAGACTGTCTATCTCGCCCGATTTGCAGCATTTTTGGCATATCGATCCTACATAGTTAATATTCAAATTAGTCAATAAATAACTAAATTTAAAAATAAATAATATTTAATTATTAAATTTTAAATAAAAAGAAGTTATCTGATATGCTGGATCCTCGTACGTGCGGCATATGATAGCCCAATCCTCCATAGTGATGATGTCATATGGCCACTATCATGCTGCCTCCACCCCCTGGTTATGCACTATAGCATACTAGTGGCGATGAATATGATGCCGATACTCCTTGAAATGCAAGCATAAATAATCATCTATAGCTCGCCACACACAATCATGCATAAAATCAATAATAACAAAAATAGCCTATGAAAAACAAATATTATAAGAATATAGTACTAATTAAATATTTAAATAAATATTATTATATCTGTAAGTGGCTATAGAAGAACTTTCTTTGAGGCCGTATAATTTGATGCCAATCAAAGAGCATCATCGGGACATAGCTATGGCAAATGATGCCCAGCTCAGTTTGCCATGGCTCACACCATATCCTAATAGGCCTGGTATAGCTTGGTGGAATCTCGATGCGGAGACACTGTCCCTCATGCTCACATCTCCAATGCTCAAGGATGAGGTTCTTCGATGGACCCCACCCTCACCTCACCATCGAAAGAGAATGGCCTAAAAAAATAATGAATAAATTATTAGTATAATAGCCATCTATAAACCTAATAGGTAAATTAAAATTAAATTTTATTATATAAAAAATATTAAAATATCACTCAGCCTTGCTTGATCACTCAAACCCGCCTCGGTTGGATCCGCTTGTATAGGGCCCTCCGGCAACTCCAATGGTGTAGTATTGGAAATAGGGGAAGGCTCAGGGATAGGCTGGAAAGTCGAACATCATCATATCCCTCCTAGCACCATACCTATAATGCTTAAACTATGCATATAATTAACTTGACATATCAATGAATGTAATAATTAAAAGATCCAACTCGGATCCCAAATCGAGATTCGAACTCAATCCGAATCCCAGATTGAAATCCGATTCGAATCATGACCTGAATCCCAGATAGGATCCCGACTCATATCCCTAATCGAAACTTGATCTGGATCCCAGACCGAGATCCGATCTGGATCATGACCCAAATCCCAAATAGCTAAGATCCCAACTCCTATCCCTAATCGAAATTCGATCCGAATCCCAAACCAGATAGTTCATATACATTAGAAATTAAAACCTTTGGTTAATGCAAATTAAAATATTAAATCATAATCATAATAAAATACAAGAACTAAATAAATAATAAGATTAAACTATAACAAGTAAAAGCATAAAAATATAATTAAAAACCTAACTATTTTAATTATAAAAAATATCTAATTTTTAAATATTTTATCAATTTATCTTAAACTTTATTTATTAATTAAATTATTATTATTATTACTATTATAATTATTACTATTATTATTATTATTACTACTATTTTTACTATTATTATTACTATTATTATTTATTATTATTATTGTTATTATTATTATTATTACTACTACTATTTTTACTATTATTATTATTACTATTACTACTACTACTATTATTATTATTACTATTTTTATTTTTACTATTATTATTGTTTCTATTATTATTACTACTACTACTACTATTATTATTATTATTATTATTATTTTTACTATTATCATCATCATCATCATCATATTATTATTATGCTTATTATTATTTTTTATTATTTATTAAAATTTAAAAAATTACTAAGGACTAAACCCATTGAAGCCCTCCACCTGTTCGAAATGGCCCACCCGTCGCAGCCCCCCGACCCCCCAAACCCTGTGCCACCCATGTACTCGACCATCACGACCCCCCACATCCTGCGGCTCTCCTCTACTGCCCACCACCAGTGTCTCCCCATCCAAGCCATCACCACCGCCCTTGATGCCCCATTGCACCCCATCCACCCTCCACCTATTGCAGTGCCCCAACCCCTGCATCACCCATGTACCCGATCGTCACGGCCTCCCACCCCTACGGCTCCCCCTCCACCGCCCACCATCTGCGGCCCCCCACCCAACCCATCACTGTTGCCACCCTCCACACCCCATGCACCCCCCCTTCGCCTCACACCACTCATCCCGTCAGCACCACCCCTCGGTGTCCCACCCTTGGCGGCCCCCAGCCCCTATGGCACCGACCCTCTACCTTCCACCAGCAACAGCCTCCACCAAGCTCGTCAATCACCACGCACGGTCTACAGTCGGCACCGACCCTCCATGCCTCGCCACCCACCATTGGCCACCGCACAGCAACACACATGACCCCCAGATCAAAACAATAAATTAAAAATAAAAAAATCTAACCTGTGGCCAGCCGGGATCGAATTAAGTTATCTTTGATCGGTTAAAGCACAATAACAGTGGTAATGGCATCAGCAACAGTGGCGGCAATCAGAGTGGCAGTAGGAAATGTCGTCGTCGGCTGATGGAAGCCCAGGAGGAGGGGGAGAGAGGACGAGGAGGGGAGAGAGAGGAGAGGAGAGGGTTTTGGGCCAAGGGAGAGTGGATTTTGCAGGAGTAGGGGCAGATATTTAAAGGATTTTAACAACAAAATATTTGCAACATAATTTTCATTGCTAATACTCTTATTGGTGATGGAATAAACATTTTCATCGCTAATATTAGTTATTTGTGACAAAAAAATTAGTCTCAAATAATTTCATTGCTAATAATGTCCACCAAAAATTTTATTAAATTTTCTTTTCTCTCCAAAAAATAATAAAATAAGTTATTTATGCTGGAAATAAATTTTTATGACTAATAATTAATTATTTATGATGACATTTTTCAACATAAAAAATTTTATCACTATTAATCTATCGATAATAAATCATAAAAAACTCTAAGTATTTGCGATGTAATATTTCCATTGTAAATACTTATTATTTATGATGAAAAATATTTTTTATCATAAAAAATTAATTATTTATGATGAAAATATATTTTTATCATAAATAATTTGATCTTTTATAATGAAAAAATTTCATCACTAATAATCCATCGCAAATACTTCAACCAAAATTTTAAATTAAAAAAAATATGGACTATTTTAAAAATCAAAAAAGGTAAAGATGCACCGTGCATGGCCAATGCGACGGGATTGAGGGGTGCGAGCGCATCCACTGTTAGCTAGCCCACAAGCAAATTAATATTTTTTTTTAAATTTTAAAGAATTAGTATTCTTTTAAAATTAAAATTTCTATTTTATCCTGAATATGACATGATTTTGAATTTTAAAGTCTATCTTAATCATTCATTATTTAAGTAATTATCGTGCAAGCACTGTCATAAAATATCACCTCGATCTGATAGCTTTAGCTATGCTGATCAAAAAAATTTAATTTTGATGGTTACGAATAATCGTATGATGATCTGATAGATAAAAATCATCGATCAATTTGAAAATTTACAACGTGATCTCTATGATATTTATAGCATACTAGCAAAATTTTACTTCAATTAGATATAATTATTATAGATAATTTAACATGGAATGATTTAGACCGTTAAATAAAAAATGAGTGATTAAAATGCTAATTGGCATATGTTTTTGAATTATTTTTTTAGATAAATAATCTTTGTTAATAGTTTGATCATTTCTATGATGGTGATCGTAAAAAGCAAATCACATGTATGTTGGAGATAAATTTCACTTTCGTCGAAGTCCAGTCTGATAATTAGCCTAATGCGACTGGTAATCATGGAAGAGTTTTGATTGAAAATTCTTCCTCCAACAGTCGAACTCCAATCGAACTCTTTTAGCAGTCGAACTCCTCCAGTGGCCGAACCCCTCTCGGACTCCCTCCAACGGCCGAACCCCTCCTAGACCTCTCCTTCAGTCAGATTTTTATAGGAGCCAAACTTCTTTCGAATGTCTTCTTCAGTTGGATTTCTCTAGGAGTAGAACTTCTTTCGGACCTCTCTTTCAGTCGAATTTCTATAGGAGCCAAACTCCTTCCGGACGTCTTCTTCAGTCGGATTCCTTCAGGAGCCAAACTTCTTTCGGACCTCTCCTTCAATCGGATTCCTTCAGGAGCCAAACTCCTTTCGAACGTCTTCTTCAGTTAGATTCCTTCAGGAGCCAAACTTTTTTTGGACCACTCCTTCAATCGGATTTCTATAGGAGCTGAACTCCTTTGAGATGTCTCCTTCAGTCGGATTCCTCTAGGAGCTAAACTTCTTTCGAATCTCTCCTTCAGTCAGATTTCTTCAGGAGCTGAACTTCTTACAGACTTCTTCTTCAGTCGAATTCCTCCAGGGGCCAAACTTCTTCTGGATCCCTCCTTCAGTTGGATTTCTACAGGAGCCAAACTCCTTTCAAACATCTTCTTCAATCAGATTTCTATACGAGTCAAACTCCTTCCAGACGTCTCCTTCAGTCGGATTTCTTTAAGAGCTGAACTCCTTTCGGACGTCTCCTTCAGTCAAATTCCTCTAGGGGTCGAACTTTTTTCGGATCCCTCCTTCAGTCGAATTCCTCTAGGGGCTAAACTCCTTTCGGACCCCTCCTTCAGTCAAATTTCTATAGGAGCCAAACTTCTTTCGAACATCTCCTTCAGTCATATTTTTATAGGAGCCAAACTCCTTCTAGATATCTCCTTCAGTCGAATTTTTACAAGAGCCAAACTTCTTTCGGACGTCTCCTTCAGTCGGATTCCTTCAGAAGCCGAACTCCTTTTGGACCTCTCCTTCAGTTAGATTTCTCTAGAGGTCGAACTCCTTCCAGATTTCTTCTTTAGTCAGATTTCTATAGAAGCCAAACTCCTTCCAGACATCTCCTTTAATTGGATTTCTATAGGAGACGAACTCCTTTCGGACGTCTCCTTCAATTAGATTCCTTCAAGAGCCAAACTTCTTTCGAACTTCTTCTTTAGTCAAACTTTATCTGAATTCCTTCAGTGGATTACTTTTAGATTTCAAGTAGTATTCCTTCCAGATAATCCTCTTTAGCCGTATTTCTTTTAGGAGTCCGAACTTCGCTAGAATTGATATATGTCAAAGTTCTTCACCAACCAATGCCTGCTTCCTCCAGACTTTGACTATTAAATCTCAATGAACAGACGATCCCACTACCAGACGATTATGACTGTCATTTATCAGAATGGTTACGACTATCATTTATCAGTCTGCTATAGGTGACTCCACTATCGAACAGTTACGATAGGCTCCATCTATAAAAAAGAATCATTTAGATAAATTTTCTCTAAGCTCTCTTTTTCTTTTCAAAACTCTACTGAGTTCTTTCCTGAGCACTCCATTTTTGTTAGTCAGAAGAGCTGACTTGATCGTCAGAGGGTCCTACCGGAGCCACCACCATTGACTCCAGGTGGAACTTCATTTTGCAAATCATCGACGGTGACCTTTTCTTCCTAAACTCTAGCTCGATCCGGCATCGATCAGATTCTGTACCAATAGGATTGGCGCTAGAAGGAGGGCCCTCTACTCTTGAGGTATCCTTGTTCTTAAAAGAGTGCTCAGCCGATCCTATGGATCTTCTTCTTCAAGGTCCATCTCCATCCTCTCCCTCGATCCTAAGAAATATCTCCAAAGAAAATGACTACCCATAGATCTATCGCTTCTACCATCAGATCCAAGTTAGATCCATCCATTTCTGCTCCAGCATCGATGCTTCAACCTCCTCCTCCATCGATGGCCATGGTAGATCTGGAGTAATTTAACCTATTGATGCAGTGGGTTTAGGGCCTCATCGAGATGGTGCAGACCATGCGGCAGTCTTCGATGGTGATTTTATTAGGAAACCCACCATCGGTATGTCAGAAATTGGTCTTGAGGAAAAATACTTGGGCTAGCATATCCATCGCCCCTAGGAAGAAAAAATAGAGAGCATAGGATCCTTATTCGGATCATGATTCTTCTTCAGAAGAGACCTTTCCCATCTACGATCGGAAGCATTCCAAGATCTGCGATCGAAATGACATCCTCGATCAGAAACTATAGAAGATGGACCGATGGATTGAGAAACTCCGCCACGTCGCCCCGGCTCGCCATGATGATATCTGCATCGATCTTTTTTTTTCTCTCTGAATTATGTAAGAGCCCATTCCGTCGAACTTCAAGCTCCCTCAATTTGAAAGCTACGACAGAACCTCTGATCCAATCAATCACTTGGAGGTCTTTCAGACCATGATGCTGCTCCATGGTACACCAGACGCCATCTTATACCAAGCTTTCTCATCTATCTTAAAGGGAGCAGCAAGAAACTGGTACTCAATATTAAAATTGGATACGATCTTCTCTTTTGACCAGATGAGCCATCAGTTTATAGCTCACTTCGTCAGCAGCCGACGTCCGCACCGAGGTTCGAATTTTTTGATGAATATCAAGCAAAAGGAGGGAGAATCGATCCGAGCTTATGTTATCCAATTTAATACTGTTGCATTGAAGGTTTGGAACCTGGACCAGTCTATTGCAATAGTCGCACTCAAGGGTGGCCTTTAAAAGAATGATTTATTATTCTTTCTAGAAAAAAAGTATCCCAAGGACTTTGCCAATTTGCTAACTCGGACTGAAGGATATGTCGAGTGGAAGAAGCCTTCAGATTGAAGGATGAAGAAGTCACAGGAGAGCGATGGATGGGCGAGTCCAATAGACCCACCACTGATAGAAGGCCGAATGAAGTTCGACCGTACTCACGGACTCCTCCCAAGTGCAAGCAAGCCCGAACTCCTCCTCAAGCTCATCATCAAAGAAGTCCCGACATAAGGATGCAAAAACGTTCTCTCCTCAAAAAGTTTTATAACTATACACCCCTTATTGCCCCTAAAACTCAAGTTTTGATGGAAATTAAGAATCGACTACCAAGACTAGAAGAATTACGATCTCCTCCAAACAAGCGCAATCGAAGTAAGTACTGTATGTATCAACATGATCACAGTCATGATGCTGAAGAATGCATTCAGCTTCAAGACGAGATCGAGGAGCTCATCAAGAGAGGTCAGTTGGATCGATTCCTCAAACGTCGATCTGAAGCAAGAGAAGATCTGCCAAGGGCGCTATCATAGCTAAAACCATCAATAAGGGAGGAACAATAAGAAGATCGACCACCTTCTGACATCATCAACGCTATCTCTGAGGAGGCTTAGTACTTCGATAAGCAGCCATCTCGCAGCCTCGAAGCCAGGGGAGGCTTGCCCCAAATTGGAAAGGCTCATATGAAATAGAGGAGGTCATCCGATCTAAAACTTATCACCTAAAGGAGTTCGGAGGAACAACGCTCCCACGATCTTAAAATTTAGAGAGTCTGAGAATGTACTGCCAGTAATTTTTCTTCAATAAAATTCCTCCATTTCAACATTATTATTTCTTGGTGCAAAAACTAAGTGATGATAGAAAAGAAACAATCAAAAGTGGCCATGTTAGAAATAGGAGAAGAACCTCATCCTAACATGGACAAGTCAAAGACCTTCGATTATTTAAGGTAAGGTGAGAGGAGAGGTCTTGACAACGGCCATAATATGCTCCTATAGTTTGATTAGGAATAGGAGGAGAACCTTATCCTAATATGAGCAAAGTCGAAGGTCTCGTTCATTTTAGATAAGGTGAAAAGAGAGGCCTCGACAACGGCCTTAATGTGCCCCTATCGCCTATTAGGAATGGAAGGAGAATCTCATCCTAACATGAGCAAAAGTCAGAACCTCGTAAGCCAAAGTCGTGGAGAAGGAAGAAGCTCGGTGGAGAATTCTAACACATATTTTTTCATGACAACCTGACTACGTCAAATGTGAAAGGTAGAACCTTATCTTGATTTGTAAGAGAGGTCCTAGTTCGATGTCCACAACAGGCCCAATGTCCACAATGAGCTCGACGTCTGCAATGAGCAACAAGTATGAGAACCCAAGATTGAAACTCTTTTTCGAGCTTCAACTTCAACCTCAATAGAAGATAAGATCTTCTTCAACCTCGGTTGGAGATAAGATCTCCTCCGAGCTTCAACCCTTCAACAGGAGATAAGATCTCCTTCAACCTCGACTGGAGATAAAATCTCTTCTGAGCTTCAACTTCAATCTCAACAGGAGATAAGATCTCCTTCAATCTTGATTGGAGATAAGATCTTCTCCGAGCTTCAACTTCAACATCAACAGGAGATAAGATCTCTTTCAACCTCGGCTGAAGATAAGATCTCCTCCGAGCTTCAACTTCAACCTTAATTGAAGATAAGATCTTCTTCAATCTCGACTGAAGATAAGATCTTCTCTTAGCTCTAACTCTTCAACATAAGATAAGATCTTCTCTTAGCTCTAACTCTTCAACATAAGATAAGATCTTCTTCAACCTTAGCTGGAGATAAGATCTCCCCGAGCTTCAACTTCAACATCAACAGAAGATAAGATCTTCTTCAATCTCGGTTGGAGATAAGATCTTCCTCGAGCTTCAACTTTAACCTCAATAGAAGATAAGATTTTCTTCAACCTCGACTAGAGATAAGATCTCCTCCGAGCTCCAATCCTTCAATAGGAGATAAGATCTCATTTAACCTCGGTCAGAAATAAGATCTCCTCCGAGCTTCAACTTAAACGTCAATAGGAGATAAGATCTTCTTCAACCTCGACTGGAGATAAGATCTTTTTCGAGCTTCAATTTCAACCTCAACAGGAGATAAGATCTTCTTCAATCTTGATTGGAGATAAGATCTCTTACGAGCTCCAACCCTTCAATAGAAGATAAGATCTCCTTTAATCTCAACTGAAGATAAGATCTTTCTTGAGCTTCAACTTTAACCTCAATAGGAGATAAGATCTTCTTCAATCTTGGCTGGAGATAAGATCTCCCTCGAGCTCCAATTCTTCAACAGGAGATAAAATCTCCTTCAACTTCGGTTGGAGATAAGATCTCCTCCAAGCTTCAACTTCAACATCAATAAAAGATAAGATCTCCTTCAACCTCGACTGGAGATAAGATCTCCTTTGAGCTTCAATTTCAATCTTAACAGGAGATAAGATCTTCTTCAATCTCGGCTAGAGATAAGATCTTCCTCGAGCTCCAATCCTTCAACAGGAGATAAGATCTCCTTCAACCTTAGCTAGAGATAAGATCTCTTCCGAGCTTCAACTTCAACGTAAATAGGAGATAAGATCTTCTTCAACCTCAACTAGAGATAAGATCTCTATCGAGCTTCAACTTCAACCTCAATAGGAGAAAAGATCTCCTTCAATCTTGACTGAAGATAAGATCTTCTTCGAGTTTCAACTTCAACGTCAATAAGAGATAAGATCTCCTTCAATCTCGACTGAAGATAAGATCTTTTTTGAGCTTTAACTTTAATCTTAATAGAAGATAAGATCTCCTTCAACCTCGATTAGAGATAAGATCTCTCCTGAGCTTCAACTTCAACGTCAACAGAAGATAAGATCTTCTTCAACCTCGATTGAAGATAAAATCTCCTCTGAGCTTCAACTTCAATCTCAACAAAAGATAAGATCTCCTTCAACCTCAACTGGAGATAAGATCTCTCCCGAGCTCTAATTCTTCAATAGGAGATAAGATCTCCTTCAACCTCGACTGGAGATAGAATCTCCTCCGAGCTTCAATGCCAACGTTAATAGGAGATAAGATCTTCTTCAACCTTGGCTGGAGATAAGATCTCCTCTGAGCTTCAACATCAATCTTAACAGGAGATAAGATCTCCTTCAATCTCGACAGAAGATAAGATCTCTTTCGAGCTTCAACCTCAATGGATGTAGAGTCCGAAAAAAGACTTCGACAATCATCTTTTTGTACTTCTTTCTTTTGAATTTCGAACTCGAAAGTGGGGAGACTATTATTGAGGATAAACCTCGCTTCCATCGAAGTTTCATCTGATGCTTAGTTTAATGCGACTGATAATCATGGAAGAGCTTCGAGAATTCTCTCTTCAATAATCGAACCTCGGTCGAACTCCTTTAGTAGTTAAACTCCTCCAACGGTCGAATCCCTTTCGGACTCCCTCCAGCAGCTGAACCCCTCCTAGACCTCTTCTTTAGTCGAATTTCTATAGGAGCTAAACTCCTTCCGGATGTCTCCTTTAATTGGATTCCTTTAGGAGCCGAACTTCTTTCGGACATCACCTTCAGTCTGATTTCTATAAGAGCCAAACTTCTTTCAGACATCTTCTTTAGTCGAATTCTTCCAAGAGTCGAACTTCTTCTGGATGTCTCCTTCAGTCGGATTTCTTCAGGAGCCGAACTCCTTCCGGACCTCTCCTTCAGTCAGATTTCTATAGGAGTCGAACTCCTTTCGGATGTCTTCTTCAGTCAAATTTCTCCAGGAGCCAAACTCCTTCCAGACCTCTCCTTCAGTCGAATTTCTGTAGGAGCCAAATTTCTTCTAAATATCTCCTTCAGTCGAATTTCTACAGGAGCCAAACTCCATCTGAACGTCTTCTTCAGTCAAATTTCTTCAGAAGTTGAACTCCTTTCAGATCTCTCCTTCAGTCGAATTCCTTCAGGAGCCGAACTTCTTCTGAATCCCTCCTTCAGTTGAATTTCTATAGGAGCCAAACATCTTTCGGACATCTCCTTCAATCGAATTTCTACAGGAGTCGAACTCCTTCCGGACGTCTCCTTCAATCAGATTCCTCCAGGAGCTAAACTCTTTTCAAACTTTTTCTTCAGTCAAACTTCATCTGTATTTTTCTAGTGGATTATTTCTAGATTTTAAGTAGTATTCCTCCTAGATGATCTCCTCTAGCCGTATTTTCTTTAGAAGTCCAAACTTCTTTAGAATTGATATATATCAAAGTTCTTCACCAACCAACGCCTGCTTCCTTCGGACTTCGACTATTAAATCTCAATGAATAGGCAATCCCACTACCGAATGATTACGACTGATATTTATCAGAATGGTTACGACTATCATTTATTAGTTTGCTACAGATGACTCCACTACCGGACGATTACGATAGATTTCGTCTATAAAAAAAGATCCTCCAGATACATTTTTTCTAAGCTCTCTTCTCCTTTCCAAAACTCTGTTAAGTTTTTTTTCTGAGCACTCCATTTTTGTTGGTCAGAGAGCTGACTTGATCATCGGAGGATCCTACCAAAGCCACCACCAATGACTCCAGGTAGGACTTTATTTTGTAGGTCACTGACGGTGACCTTTTTTTCCTAAACTCCAGCTTGATCCAACGTCGACCAGATTCTACACCAACAGTATATATAAACTATCTAAAACTACACGTCTCCTGATGCACATTCTTAAAGTTCTTAAGCAATTATACTTACACTTTTATAAAATATACTTAATATGGATGATTCATATGCACCGAGTTTAGATTTTACAATCACCACCATACAGATGATTAAAATAATAGCAAAGATTATTTATTAAAAAATGATTTGATCACTCATTTTTTATTTAACGGTCCAAATTATCTCGTGCTAAATTGATTATCATAATTATATCCGATTGAAGTAAAATATTAATAGTATACTATAAATATTATAAAGATTATCATTGCAAGTTTTTAGATCCATCAATGATTTCTATCTATCAAATCATCATACGGTCATTCGTAATCATTGAAATCAAATTTTATCGATCTACATAACTAGAGCTACCAGATCAAGATAATATTTTGTGATGGTATTTGCATGATAACTACTTAAATAATGAATGATGAAGATGGACTTTAAATTATAAAATTATATAATATTTAAAGAAAATTATTTTTTTAAAAAGAATACTAGTTTTTAAAAATTATAAAAAAAATACTTCTTTTGCTTATGGGTGAGCTAATAGTGGATGCGCTCGGACCCCTCAACCCTATCGCATCGACCATGCATGGCATATTTTTACTTTTTTTATTTTTAAAGTAGTGTATATTTTTTTAATTTAAAACTTTGCTTGACATATTTGCGATGGAGTATTAGCGATGAAATGTTTCTGTCATAAATGAATGAGTATTAATCCATCATTTTATTTTTAAAAAGTATTTATTAACAGTAGCTTATTAGTGATAGAAACTTTCCATCACAAATAATCAATCATTTGTGATGAATTTTTTTTTCATCACTAATGATCTATTATTTATAATAAAAAATTTATGTCATTGATGATATAATTTTTTTTATTTTTTAAAAAATTATTTATTAATAATAGCTTATTAGCGCCAAAAAATTTTTATCATAAATAATAGATCTTTTGATTCAATGATTGATTTTGATAATTACCAAATCTTGAGTATATTATGTATCTAATCATGTATTTCAAGAATGTGTGTAGGACTTTTCAAATGCTTAAAATGAAGAAATTATCCATAAAAAAAGTCCTCTCACAAGAAGAAAAGTCAAAAAAAAATAATTTCAAATACTCAAATAAAGCTCAAATAATAAGTTTTTGGAAGCCTCAATGGTGGGAAAGATCATAAAAATCAAGATGAAAGAAGCCCTTAAAAATTGAAGGCAAAAAGTCATTCATATAGAAAATTATACAGAATTATTGAAGGCTGAAAACTTAGATGATCCAGTGAAAAATTGAGTCAGCTCAGTACTTAGTCAGCTTAGTGAAAAACTTAGATGGCCCAGTCTCAGAAAATAGAAAAATAGAAAGCTGATTTTTGAAGTAAACTGATACTGAGCCGACCTAGTGACTGTAACGACTAATTGTTTAGAATTTTAACTTTTTATCTACAATGACTTTCAACAGCTATTTTCTCAACTCCAACAGCTAGAACTCATTCTGAAGACCTTCCAAATATAAAAAAGTAGTGGATAGCCTTAAGAATATATAAGAAAATTTTTGGAGTATTAAAAATAAGCTTTTGAAGAGTTTATTGAGTATCCATTAAGAAAGCAAGAAGAGTGAGCTGAAAAGTATAAGAAAAGAATGATTTTAGATATTCTTTGTCCTTCCAACATCCTCAAATCTGAGAGAAGTTAGGCCATCATTATTGAAGATCATCTCCTACTTCCTCAAGCATTCAAAGAGAAAAAATTAACCCTACAAGCAAAGCAATCCAGATTTTTTCTCTTAGATTTTATGGAGTTTATTTTAAATTATATTTTTTATATTTTATTTTAAGTTTTTTAAGATGAAAAACTTGGATTGATCCAAGCCTCGAGTTGGACATTGTATTGGTTTGATTGGTGAGCCAAGGATAAAACCATTCGGGATTGATTGTGAGCCCAAAAAATAATCATGTACCATTTTGGTTGGTGAGTCAGAAAAAATCAATTAGATTTGATTGTGAGTTCGAAAAATAATCGGACTGTAATTCTTGTTGAGAATTATAGTTGAATTCCCAAGGGATATTCTTGGAGAGTGGATGTAGGTGCTGAGTTTTGTATCAAACTACTATAAAATTTATGTATTTGTGATTATGTATTCTTTACTTTATTGCTTTCATTCATTGCATATTACAAAGCTTGTTTTATTACTCATTGTGTGCACTTTACTTAGTTTAAATCATTCAAATTGCACATTAGTCAAAAAGTTCTTGTAATATTCAATTCACCCCTCCTTAGGCAACAAGTGGTATCAGAGTGGATGCTCTAATATTAGTTATTGATCTAACAGTCAAAGAGCTAAAAATTTTATAGTTGATCCATTTGGTTCTTTATTGAGTGAGGGACACTCAACCATTAGACCTCCATTTTTCAATGGCACCAACTACACTTATTGAAAAACTAGAATGAGAATCTTTATTCAAGCATAAGATTATGACATGTAGAATATCATACTCAATGGTCCTCACACACCTACAATGATTGTTAATGATTTATGTGTGCCTAAACTTGAAAATATTAGAATGAGCAAGATAAAAGGCTAGCTCAATTAAATGGTAAAGCTATTAACATTTTATATTATGTATTAGATTATAATGAATTCAATAGAATATCAACATGTTTATCTTGAAAAAAGATTTGGAATAGACTTGAAATAATCCATGAGGGTACAAGTCAAGTCAAAGAATCTAAAATAAACATGTTGGTTCATAAATATAAGTTGTTTAAAATGGAACCTCATGAGATAATAAGTGATATGTTTATAAGATTTACTGAAATTATAAATGAGTTAAAAAGTCTTGGAAAAGACTATTCTAACAGTGATCTTGTATGCAAAATTCTTAGATCCCTACCAAAGTCTTAGAAAGCAAAAGTAACGGCAATCCAAGAAGCCAAGGATCTTAGCAAGCTTGCTTTGGAAGAGCTAATCGGATCACTCATGACACATGAGCTCAATATGAACCAAAGCATGAAGGAGGAAAAGATGAAGAAAACAACTCTTGCACTCAAATCATCAGCCATTAAAGAAAGTTCAAGTGACTCTACCGAGGATTTGGAAGATAACGAAGAAATGGTAGTAATTATAAAAAGGTTCATGAAATTTATGAGAAAGAACAAAAATTCTAAACCAAAAAGAGAAAAAGAAGAAAAAAATCAATTTAGAAAATATAAAAAGGATTACCCCCTACTGAAAAAGAGCTCAAATTATGAAGAATAGTCATCCTCAAGTGAAGAAGAAATAAATTTATGCTTGATGGCTCATAATAATGAGGTAAATAATGAGAACTCTTTCGAATTTTTTTTTGATGAATTATTTGAAGTCTTTAATGACTTAATGAATGAATTTAAGAAATTAAAGCTAAAAAATAAGGAACTCAAAAAATCTAATCTTCTTTTAGCTAATGAAAAGAGTAAACTCTTATTAGAAAAAGAAGATATTTTAAGAGAAAAGGATACTTTGACTAAAGATAAAGAAATGTATCTCAAATCTGGAAAATCTTTAGTTGAAGAACTTGTTAAGTTGAATAAGGAGCTTGAGAATTTGGTTGAAGAAAAAAAACTTTAGTTGACGAAAAATAAATTCTTTCAAAATTTAAAAAATTCTTAGTCAAGAAAAAAAGAAAAGCTTTTAAAATCTAAAAAATCTTTTTTAGAAGAAAATATAAAAATTAAAAAAAATGATTAAAAATTTAAAATTTATGCTTGAAAACTTTACACTTGAATCACAAAAGCTTCAAGCAATATTAAACAATCAAAAAGTTATTTTTGATAAAGCAAAAATTGATTATAATTCATTGAGAAAATAGAAATTTGTCAAAAACATATTTAGCAAAGCTTCATTTGAAAATCATTCCATTACATGTTTTAAATATAACAAAGTAGGCCATAAAATTTTTGAATATAATTTTAAAAAAATTGGCCAAACTTTGATTAAACAAATTTGGATTCCAAAGAAAATCTTGGATACTAACTCCTATGAATCCAAGATGACTTAGGTACCAAAAATAATTAAGTGACTTTGCAGATGCACTAAGGATCCAAATGAAATGAAAGAAAGAAAATTTTTATGGATACCTTGAAAATGAAAAGGGATGGGTATTAATGTACGGTATAATCTAAATTTTTTTCTCGTATCATACCATCAATAATTGTTAAAATTATTTTGATTAAATCTATTGATTTTAATATGATTTCATATTATGTTTACTTGCTTGTTCTTTTAAAATTTTATTTAATTTTAAAATAGCTTTGTTTGCAAAAGTAAGGGGAGAAAATACCAAAGATAAAATGATTACTAACTTGGCATCAATCAAATTTAAAAATTTGAGCTTAAAAGTCAAATTTATATTAATTAAGATTAATATGGTATTAATTAATTATGCTTAATTTGAAAGAAAAAGAGAAAGAAAGTTGAAAAGTAAATTAATCTAAATATAAATATGAAAAATAGGGGGAGGGATATTTTTTAATTTGATTTGATTAAAAATTTTAATTAATTTAAGTTAAGAAAAAATAAAATATGAACTTAAATTCTCAATAAACTTCTTTATGATCTTCTTAAATTGAGCTTTCAGATATTTATTCAGTTTGATATGCATGCTTTTATTTATCAAATTATTTTTGATAACTCTTTGGAGTGAAAAATGAGTTTGAGATATATTCTTACTCCAAACAGATTGATTTTGATATATTCTTATAATTTTAAAGCTCATTGATAAATATAATACTAAACTTTTTATGTGCCAACCTTTAAACTTGATTTGCATGATCATTTTTAGAAAATAATTGGAGCTAAATTAAATTTTTTGTATATTTCTTCTCAAAAATAAATTTCTAAACTCAATTTTGAAACTCATTTAAAAATTCAAATTTGATCCTAAATTTATGATGTACATTACAAAATTCTTATGAATTATTTATTTTAAAATAATTTTTACTCAAAGCAATGAATTTAAAAATATGACTATCTTTTGCTTTGATACTATTCATTTTTCTTTGCTCGATACATCTCCGATACATACCTTTTTCAAGCTTAATTGACTGAATTTTTTTAAAAAAATGAAAGATTGAATATTAAGTATATACTATGCTTGATTCATATTCAAATCTTTTGAAAAATTCTATTTCTCATAAAGCTTAAAAATATATATTTAAAAATCTGATTAAAGATCATACTCATTCAAAAAGAGGGAGAGCATATAATATTTAAATTCAAGCTAATTTTTAAAATTAAAATAAATATTTGAAACTTATTTTGAGTCAAAGGATAAATTTTCAAATGGAAGATGATTCATTTAAATTGATTTCATGAATTTAATGTATCTCTCAATTTAATGCTTTGATGTTGATTTTGATGACTTTTTGTTTCTTCTCATGAGCTTTTTGATGCTGTCAAAAAGGAGGTGAAGTATGTTGAGTATATGAAATATGTATGTACTAATGATGTGCAATAAATTATAGGCGCATTAAGAATTCTTTCATGAAGTTTAATTTATTATTCTTGTCTTGATTCACATTAGTTTCTTTAGCATATACCCAAAATTTTACCATCATCAAAAAGAGAAAGATTGTTGATCCCATGATTAATTTTGATGATTGCCAAATCTTGAGTATATTATGTATCTAATCATGTGTTTCAAGAATATACGTAGGACTTTTCAAGTACTTAAAATAAAGAAATTATCCATAAAAGAAATCTCTTCATAAGAAGAAAAATCAAAGAAAAGAATAATTTCAAATGCTCAAATAAAGCTCAAACAATAAGTTTTTGAAAGCCTCAATGATGGGAAAGACCATAAAAATCAAGGTGGAAGAAGCTTTTAAAAGTTGAAGACAAAAAGTCATTCATACAAAAAAATATGCAGAATTGTTGAAGGCTGAAAACTTAGATGATCCAGTAAAAAACTGAGCTGGCTCAGTACTTAGTCGGCTCAGTAAAAAACTTAGATGGTCCAGTCTCCAAAAATAGAAAAATAGAAAGCTAATTTTTGAAGTAAACTGATACTGAGCCGATCCAGTTATAAACTGAGCCGACCCAATTAGACTGAGCTAATCCAGTGAAAAACTGAGTCGACCTAGTGACTGTAACGACTAGTTTTTCAGAACTTTAACTTTTTATCTACAACGACTTCCAATGGCTATTTTTCCAACTCCAATGGCTAGAACTCATTCTAAAGACCTTCCAAATGTAAAGAAGTAGTTGATAGCCTCAAGAATATATAAGAAAATTTTTGGATAATTAAAATTAAGTTTTTGAAGAGTTTATTGAGTATCCATTAAGAAAGCAAGAAGAGTAAGGAAGGAGTGATTTTTAGACATTCTTTGTCCTTCCAACATCCTCAAATCTGAGAAAAGTTAGGCCATCGTTATTGAAGATTGTCTCCTACTTCCTCAAGCATTCAAAGAGAAGAAATCAATCCTACAAGCAAAGTAATTTAGATTTTCTTCTCTTAGATTTTATAGAGTTTATTTTAAATTATATTTTTTATATTTTATTTTAAATTTTTTGGGGTGAGAAACTTGAGTTGGTCCAAACTTCGAGTTGGACGTTGTATTGGTTTAATTGGTGAGCCAAGAGTAAAATCAATCGGGGTTGATTGTGAGCCCGAAAAATAATCGTGTATGGTTTTGGTTAGTGAGCCAGAAAAAATCAACTGAATTTGATTGTGAGCGGAAAAAATAATCAGACTGTAATTCTTGTTGAGAATTATAGTTGAATTTCCAAGGAGTATTCTTGGAAAGTTGATGTAGGTGCTGAGTTTGGCATTGAACCATTATAAAATTTATGTATTTGTGATTGTGTATTCTTTACTTTATTGCTTTCATTCACTATACATTATAAAGCTTATTTCATTACTTATTGTGCGCACTTCACTTAGTTTAAATCATTCAAATCTGCACATTAGTCACAAAGTTCTTGTAATACCTAATTCACCCCTCCTCTTGGATAGCCATCATTAGGCAATAAGATCATTTATGATGAAAATTTTTTTTATTACAAATGATCTATTATTTATGATGAAAAGTTTTCATCACTAATAATTCATTTTTTTTATTTTTTAAAAATTATTTATTAATGATAGCTTATTTGCGATGAAAACTTTTCATCATAAATAATAGATTATTTACGATAAAATTTTTTTTTCCATCGCTAATGATCTATTATTTACAATAGAAAGTTTTCATTGCTAATATTTTATCTTTTTATTTTTTAAAAATTATTTATTAAAGGCAGCTTATTATTGATGAAAATTTTTCGTTGGAAATAATCAATCATTTGCGATGGAAATTTATTTTCCATCACTAATGATCGATTATTTACGACGAAAATTTTTCGTCACTAATATTTCATCTTTTTATTTTTTAAAAATTATTTATTAATGATAGCTTATTAGCAATAGAAACTTTTCATCATAAATAATCGATCATTTGCTATGAAAATATCTTTTCCATCGCTAATGATCTATTATTTGCGATGAAAAGTTTCCATCGCTAATATTTCATCTTTTTATTTTTTTAAAATTATTTATTAATAATAGCTTATTAGCGATGAAAATTTTTCATCGTAAATAATCGATCATTTATGATAAAATTTTTTTTCCATTGTAAATTATTAATCAGTTGCGATGAAAAAAATTTTCCATCATAAATAATAATTTTTAGTGATGATTTTTTTTTTTTATTGCTAATAAGCTTATTTACAATGAAATTTTTTTTATCATAAATAAATTTATCGTAAAAGATTTGTTTTGTTGTAGTGGAGGGAGGTTTATCAAGGATGCATGGACCTTATATTTTAACCTGTGCTGTGCTGCATCCTTGTAGGGATCCCAGTGGTTGACAAGCAAAGTGAATCCGTCTCCATGAATGTGGCCAAGAGATATAAGATTTTGTACACACTCAGAATCCGGGCAGGAAACATAAAAAACATTTTGGGATAAGATTTTGGTTGTCCAAGACCCTGGGCGGTTGGCTTTGCAGGCTAGAGTTGAAGCAACATCATCGGTCTTGATCGGTCTTCTAAAGGCCTGAACGTAGGCCCCTCGACAGAGGTACCCGTTGATGTCTTCTGATTCACGGGATGGCGGGAGGAAAACCTTTTTGACAGAGTGATGGTTCGGAGAAGAAGTAGGAGGGCTATGGCTCATCTGCATGTTAAACCCTGATACTGCTTTACTAGGGGGGAAGGGCGTTGTTGATTGTGGGGATTAGTCCTACGAGATCTCGCTGGGTGTCAGAACTTGTGGTGATGGAAGCACTTAATTGGATTAATTCTGCATTCAGGCTCTTGTGATTAGAGCTCCCACAATGAAAGCAGACTCCCTTTTTAAAGAGCTTTGTGCGGGGCCCATGTCGATACTCTGGCGTGGAGGTAGCGCTATTATTATAGCTTCCCTTGGCGCAGAGGAGGTTTTCATGATGATCTTTTTAGCGTGCGCCATTCCACTGGTTGAGGGAAGCTCCATTACTTTGAAAAACTTCTGTATAACTTAGACGTGTTTGTGAGAGAGAGGTCTGAGACTGTAAACGATGAACTCCTTCAGATTTGATGTCGGAGGCCTGGCACCGCCACCAGCTGGAGGGGATGTTGAACTGAGACTTGCGAGGGACACAACTTGTTTTGACGCCTCTTTCATCATGAATCCTTGATGGAGGTAGGTAGTTGGCACTGTTTCCCTGAGAATGATGAAACGATGGTAGATTCCTCGAGGTAAAGAAATGGTCTTGATTTATTTTGCCAGCTGTGGTGGATTGGTTGTTGTTAGCGGTGGGTGACAGGTTTCGGTTGAGTGCAGAGCCCCCTGCAACCCAGCATCGTTGCTGCTTAGCGTGTTGATCTTCACCGTCAGGTGAGGAAGGCCGGTGTCGATTCCAAGGTCTGGCTTCAAGCCAGCTTCCATCTGAAGTTGGACAAGGGAGGCGAACAAGCCTTGGAACTAGCTTTTGGTAGCGTCTGCCAGTTTCTGGTGGGCCTGCTCTCGGGATACTAGCCTCATTTCCAGCAAAGACCCCAGCAGTTGATGCCGTCCGAAATGGAGGGAGGGTAACATGAGATCGTAACACGCCTTCATGGTTTCCCAGTGGAATAGCGTTGGCTCCTGTGAGATGAAGTGAGGTTTTCTTCTTCCAGCAAAATAAAGTTGTCATTCTCGTAAAGCGTGGTCTTGCCTTTCTGAGATGACGTCTTCTAGGCGCTATCCGAATCTATTGGCCAACAACCATTGTTTGAGGGACCTTAAGGAAGCGCTGAGGAAGCTTTGGAGGCGAATTGGTGTTCACCTCCGCTAGTTGCTGTGAGGTGTAGAAGTGCTGGCTACTGCTCCCCTTCTTAGCAACAGGGGTCCCGCATGCTTGAAAGGTTGAGTTTGCACCGGAGACCAGGCAGTGGAGGTTGGAGGAGGATATGGAGGGATTCAAGGCTAACGGGGTTGTGTTTGCACCGGTGGTAGATAGATGGAGATGGGTTGTAAATGGGTGGTGATGTAGTACATGAGTGGAGGGAGGTGGAAGAGATGGTGGATTGATGGTGGAAGGTGGGTGATTTCTCTCTCTCTAAAAAACTTGGAGCTTCTATCTCTAAAACGAGCCATTGGTTAACCACAATAGTTTTAACACCAAATTCTTCTGAATGTGACCTAATTCTGCCATGAGAGATTGGACTATCTCTCCATCTGGACAGGAGATGAAAAACTCATGCTATGAGAGCTGTCTTGTCATCCATGATCCCACTTTCCTAGCCTTCTTCGCCAAGGTCGCGGCTACATCGTCGATCTTGATGCATTAACTGAAGGTTTCCACGTGTGCAATCTGGTTTAGGTATTCTGATATGTTTGCCATCTCAGAAGTGAAAGACATGAATACTTTCTGACGTCGCGCTAGACCAAAAGCTTGGGTGTCTATTTTTTCAGTGATAGTTTCTAGCGTTTTTCTTTATGCAGAGGAGAGTTAGGTGTATGACTAGATCTACAAGTTTTGGCTCTATGGCCAAACTTTAAAACGTTTCAGACACCTTTAAAGATTACGGCAATCTCTCTTCCAATGGCCAACATAGCCATTGCAAAGACACGAGACCCTTTTAAAGGATTGTTGAGAGGTTGCATGGTGCTGTTGTCTTTTTTCTCCGACTGGTCTGGTACCTCTAAACACGTCCGTGTAAGATAATCCCACCCTCCAAGGCGCTGCACTGTTGCAGCTGTATCACCGTTGCTCAGGTTCCTGAGGGGGCGATTCTTTTGCCCATAAGTCTCGTGAGCGGCGGGATTTAGTTCTTGGGCCATGTGAAAGTCGTTGTTGCCTATTGCATGGATAGATTGGTGTCCATTATCCTCTACTCAACGGTTGTGGAGGTTTTAGAACTTGAGATTAGGACCAGGTTGATGTGTTGTGTGTGCCTATTGTTGCTTTCAAGTTCCATTCATGATGCTGGTGAGTGATGGTTGATACCAGAGTACAAGAAAAGATCTGGCTAGCAGCATAGGGTATTTGCTCCATGGCCTTCTGATGAACCCCTAGTGGGATCACATACAACCCCCTAAGGACTATATCTAGTCTTGCAGCTCTAACCTTCTTCAAAGTCCTCCTGGTTCTCCATCTATTTGCTCCAGTTCCAGGAGTATTTTCAAATGAGTAGTGGGATGCGTCGATATAAAAGCCACCTATGGGTTGTTGTTTTCTTAATGGATCTGAGTTTGCACCAGTGGGAAGGGGTTGTCTATGAGAGTATGAGGCAAATGGGTGTTGAAGGGACATAGGAGTGGGAGGGTTGCGTTGAATGGTGGCTATGGGATAAAGAGTGATGGTGGAGGATGAAGGGTTTCTCTCTCTAAAGACCCATGGTTTCCTCTCTAAGCTGCATGCTGAATCAACTCAAGTCTTAAAAACACCCTCTCAAACTCAGGTAGCCATAATATCAAGGCTTGAATCACCCTTTATCTGATGCCTTCAAATGGTTGATCAGTGGTCTTGGTCCAACTGAAGGATCTCTTCTTTATGCTTTTAGTGATCGGAGCTATCACGATGCTAAAGTTGCAGATGAACCGACAATATAAGGTGGCCAACCAATGGAAGCTTCTAACTTCATGGATGTTAGTAGGAGCTAACCATTCAATGATTGCCTTTATTTTGTCCAAATCAATTTTGATACTATTGATGGAAAAAATGAACCCAGATCAAAGACAATTTTGGGACCAGGTGCACTTCTTCAAATACACATATAGCTTCTCTTGCCTCAAAGTCCTCATAGCTAGATGAAGGTAATCCAAGTGCTCCTCTGGTATCTTGTTACAGACAAGGACATCATTGAAGTAGACAATGATAAACATGCTCATGAATGGCTGCAAGAGTTTGTTCATGACTAGCATAAATGTATTTTGTGTGTTGGTAAGGCCAAAGAACACCAACGCAACTTGTGTAGTTCTCTCTCTATCATGCCCTGATCTAAGCATGTGATTGACGCTGCATATCTATAAATTAGGCCATACAAGCATGCTAGGCTACAGATCAAGTCATAAAATTTTAAAATGATAATAATAATAATAAGCCTTCAATTCTCAAATATCAATCTAATAGAAAACTAATTAAATCCTTTTTCATAATAAATATCTTTAAGAAACATAAATTATAATGTTCTGTCCAAGTAAAAGATCCAAACTAAATCAAACTAAGCTACAAACCTAAAAAATTTAAATATCTCTAAACAATCTAGCACACTTCTCCACATCTTGAGTAAAAATGATTCATGATTTGAAAATAGAAAAAAAGAGAATAACACGCTACACTAGCCTAGTAAACAACATAATACATCCAAGTGAGGTTTAAGTATGCTGAGCAAATAAATCACATAATATTAGCTGGGATAAACAAATTTCAAATAACACATATTCCTTTGAAAATAATTATTTTCATATAGTGATAATGAACTCAACTTTAAGCTATGACTTATTCTAATAGTATGGGTCTAATAACAGAAATACACTGCACCAAGTATTAGATAATAGATATCACTATTCTAATCACTGATGGCTCAATGTTGAAATTAGTTTCTCGGATTATAAGTTCATGGATCAATGTATAATTCTTGCTGGCGGGGCCACATGCATCATAGCCATGTTGAGAATATATATATAAGTAATTTCACAAACTTCCCAATATATTTTCTAAATCTATTTCACAAAGTAGATCATATGTTTAAAATAAATTATTTACAATAATAAAATAATACATGCTTGACCCATTTTGGCAGCTAGAAAACAAAGATCATAATTTAAATTAAATAAATTAATTATAATTTTTTTAAATATTCTTCGAAAGCACACTGTGTTAGATTACTTACCTCATCATACTTCAAAATCTGACTTCAATCAAGCAAATTAGATACACCTATTCAAAACCATTAAAATTTAATTAATTACTTAATTTCTTAAAAGCCTATCAAATAGAAATCCTAAAGAACCCAAATGGATCAAGGGAGCAAAATAATCTAACTGGAGGGTATGATTAGGGTGGCTTCATACTTGAATCAGGATAGATCAAGGATAGGCTAGTTAAATGGTGAACTTGAATGGCCCTAAATCAATTAGTTTGGATAATTTTATGTCATCAAAAGTCAAAGTAGGAAATAAGTAGGACACCAAAATTGAGGATGTTGCTCCAAGAATTAATTTTGATGATTACAAAGCATTTGAGGGGATTACTAATGAATTTGGCTTAAAAAAAGATTTTTTATATTTCAGGAGCAAAATCATAATTTTATTAAATTTTGATCTGAGAGTCTTAAGAGCAAGTATAGAATATTTCTAATCCTTTGGAGGCAGTCCCATGATTTTTGGATGCTTATTTTGGAAGAAAATTAAGTTTGAAGCAAAAGGATCGACCCCTAAGTCTTCTCTTGCTGAAAAGGGCTGTTTGGCACGTTGTCTCTATGCCAAGGGTCGACCTCTACTATTTCGAAGGCTAAAAATATAGAATGACTATTTTTCTAGATTTTATCTCAGAGGTCGACCTCGAGGTCTGCCCCTATGCCATGAGTCGATTCCTACAATGAAAATTTTTCTGCAACTGCTATTTTTTTCTTATTTTAGCAAATTTTAATGGTCTCTTTAATATCTTCAATGGCTATAAATCTTACCCAAGATTCTCTCCTCCACCTATTGAAGATTTAAAAGACTTTAAATAGAAAAAAATTCAAGAGATTGGTGTAATTTAATTATCAGCCCTAAGCAAAAAATATTCATCAAAAAAAGAAGCTTTCATCTTCAAGTTCACCAACCTCTCAAAAGCTCATTCAAGTCTCCAACAATCTTGAAAAAAATCAGAGAAGCTTTCTCTACTATTGTGAAAAGCGTTCTTAAGATTTTATTTGCTCACAAAGGAAGCTAAACTTGTATTTGATTGTCATTAAATCTTTTTCTCTACTTTATTATTTTAATTCAAATTTTGGAGGATTTTAAAACTTGAGAAGGTTGATCCTAACCTTGAATAGGATTATATTGGGTTGGCTTATATCTGAAAAATAAGTGTTCTAGCTTGGGATAGCTAGGGTTGGAGGTTTCCAACGATGTATTCAGTTTAAATATGGTTAGTAGATTTTAATTCTCAAGTAGGAGCTTGGGAAGTGGATATAGGTGTAAGAAAAGCATCAAACCACTATAAATCTTGCTTGTTTGTAGTGTGCTTGCTATCTTTCTTTTCTTAGTTTATTAAATTCTTACTCTCTAATATTTTATATTTTTTTTCTAACACACACGTCTTACATATCATCATTCAATCTTGATATCTTTAAATTAGCTTTAAAATTTTAAAAAATCAATTCACCCCCCCCCCCTTAGGTTGCATAGCTGGGAAATAGAGGATAACCAAATCTAACAAGATCTCACAAGAGCCTGGATGGAAGCTAGTGCATTGTTCGATGATGATGGTTAGGACCCTTGTATTGAGAACAACATGGTCGCTAGAGAGAGACTCTGAGGTCATCTTCCCTCTAGAGAGAAATAATAGATCTAGGAAGAGAGAAAAAAATTAAATAAGAGAGAGGGAAAGAGAAAGGCTAGAGAGAGAAATAAGAGAGAGAAGGTAGAGAAAGAAAGATCAAATAAAACAAACATGAGAGAGAGAAAAAGAGGAAAAGAGGAGAAAGAAGAGAACTCTCTCTTCTTCTCCCTTTTTTTTCCTTATCTTTCTTCTTTTTCTTTTCCTTTTTCTCTTCTTCTCTTTTTCTTTCTTTGTTTGGATGAAATAGGGGATTCTATTTGAATCTCCTTCTCCCCCGAATCCAAGGGGTCCTCAATCGATGGTGCCCAAGGTCGAAAGAGAGACCACAATGGTGTGACTAAATGTCCTGGGTCCAGTGACTGATGGCGATGAACGGCATCAAAAAATTCATAAAAATCTTTGTAAAAATAGAAAAAATCAGAGGTTGGATGTTTTAAGAAAAATTCTAGCAATAGCCGGCTAGAGTTCCAATACCCATTAGTCATGGAAGATAAGGAGAAGGATTATAGAGATTCTTACCTCTCTTTCCAATAAGCTATGGCCAATTGATTCCGACGGGCATAATGAAGGTCAGCTGGAATCAAGAAAGGGAAAAGACAAAGGAAAAAAGATGGCAAGGGAGAGAGGGGTTCTTAATCGTAGGTGATTGTGGAGAGGAGGAAGATCTCCTCTTATAGAGAGGGGCCCTAATTAAGTCCAACTCCAATTCAAATCCATCAGAGAAGAGGACTCCTATCAGGAGTCTTCTTCATCCCTTTCCCACTTTTTTCTTATTCTTTTTAGTGCTTTAAAATTTATATATGCTATTTTTTTGTGAGGAGTATCACATTCTTCCCCATTAAAAAGAAGTTTTATCCTCGAAATTTTTCTTACTTGTGAACCATAGTTCAAATCTCATTCTTGAACACTTTGATTTTTCAATCCTCGATATATTTTTTATCATTAAATCATTTTATAAGAAAAAGATCAATAACTAAAGAGTTCATCTAAATCAAAACCATTCATTTTTTATAATCAAAATCGATATCTTAATTCGAGATAAGGATATTAAGTTTCTTGTCAAAACTTCAACTACTCTCAATTTAATTGATCTACCACAAAATCATAAACAAACTTTAATATAATCTCAATAGATGAACATCCGAGCATAAAATTTTAGATGAATAAACAATCTCACATTTTTTCTAATAGATAGAGAAGCAAGATCCTCAAATATTCCAAGTCTGAGGTTAAAGATTGATGGTCTACTTACCCTAGACTCAAGATGCTAGAAAATTTTTCTTAGCATAGTAGGTAGAGGATCCACTAGTAAAAATCATGTAGCAATGTCCCAAACAATTCAAAATCAAAATCTTTGTTGTTTCTATTATCAATGAAATTCTCTATATATAAAGAATGTCAAATCATATCATTCATTATAAACTTCTAACTCAAATAATTAATATTGCTGACCAATTCAAAATAATCCAGATCACTATACTTCCATTGCGTACTCTGATTTAAACTATTAAAATGCCTTTGGATGCACTAAATGGATTTCGGTCAAAATATACTACTATGTACCATAAATTGAGTAAGTTAAAAGAATTTCAAATTTCAAGAAAAGCTATAAAGGAACTTAATTTTAAGTCTCATCCCCAATTTACCTCGAGCACATCTATCTTGACTAATTGTTGAGAAAATTATCACATTTAAATTCATCATATGATCCATATGCAAGTATGAATTTCAAAGAATATTCTAGTTGAATATCATAAAAATCTTTTCTAGCTTAAACTTTAAATAACTTTTTATAAATGAATTCTAATCTACCACCAAAATAATTAACTTTAAGCTTGAAGTAATATCATGGTATACTAAATATCAAATTGAACTTTCAAATTTACTTAAACAATGAATAAACAAATAATCATAATGCATAATAGTAGTCCATGGCAAATCCTCTTACACTTAATTTCGATCCAAATCTAATAAATTAGAACCTTAAGCATAAATTGACCTACCTTGAGGATTCTTAAGCTGCTCAGTGCAATTTGGCTACAAGTATGATGAGGTGGTATTTTGATTTCATGAAAACAAAATAAGCATCATAATTAAATAATGTTGATCCTATAATTTTGATGATTCAAAAATATCGAATATTTATGGTACTAATCATATGTTTCAAGGATAAATGTAAGATTTTTTAGGTGTTCACAATGAAAAAATTATCTATAGAAGAAATCTACTCAAGATGCCAAACCAAAGCACTTAAAAGAATAAATTCTCACAAGTTTGAATAGTTTATTATGAAGAAAATAAAATTAGAAGAAGCAAATATCATTTCAAAGCATTAGGACTAAAAAATTCAAGTTGGAGAGGCCAAAATATGAAAAGAATTAATGAAGTTGAAAGATTTCGAGTGACTTTGAGAGATTTCAAGTCGACTCTGGCATATAAGCATCAAGTGGCATAAAGCTCGAGTTAACTCCTGAAAAGCTTGAATCAACTCTCTTAGAAAAATAAAGAGTAGAAATTTTTAGTACAGTCTTCGAGTCAACTCAAGATCAGTTCAAATTGACTCCAACTCCAATGGCTAGTTCAGCAAAAATTAAGATTTAATCTTCAATGACTATTCTTTTACTCCAATGGCTATTTCAAGACTTTCAACAATCAAAACTTCCTCCTCAACCATCTTCAAGACTATTAAAGATTAGAAAAATATTTGGAAAGTAAGAGAGAAGGGGATTAAAGAGAAATACACTTCATTTATGTGAGGATCGTTGAACATCTTTGGAAAAAAAGAAAAGAGAATAATTTATGAACAAAATTTAGTGGGCAATTAAGAGTCATCTTCTCCATCATCAACCACATCCTCTTAAGCATCAAAGAAAAGAAGTGAAGCATCAAAAAAGCTATCCTTCAATATCTTCTCCAAGCTTCAAAGAGTTTATATTTTTTATTTTTTTATTAAAATTCATACTTTGTATTTTATTTTCTTTAATTCTTTGAGGAAAAAAATTTGGGGTAAATGAAGGAAAATCCTGATTTTCCGGTCCAGGTTCGTCCAGATCTGATTAGATCAAGAGATATATTTCAAAAATTTTTCTCTTGATCTTAATCAGATCTTGATATGTTTCAGATCTGATTCTTATTATTTTAATAAATAAAATAAAATAAGATAAATTAAATCAAATTTAATTTACCTGATTTGGGTAATCCTATTACCCTGTAGATGATCCTGATTGCAGCGGAAGGTTCTGGATCTTAGCCACGCAAGCGCCTGGCCTCTACCGGTATCCACTCGGGTTGGATCTGGAGATCCTCTTCTTCTCTATCACACCTCCAAAAATCAGATCTGGATCTGATCTGGAGGATCTTCAAAACTCTTTTGAAGATCTGCAGTCGTCCTTTTGCAGCAGCGCAGCCTTCTTGCTTTTGATCGCCTTTCCTTGATCTGAATCGCACCAAACTAAGTCCAAAACACTTTTGGACGTGGAGAGCAAGGGGAGAAGAGACTATGGCGTGGAGAAGGAGGGGAGAGGCAGCCTTGGGGCGTGGGAAATCTCTATTGACTTCACTTAGGATTAGGGTTGGGCGCAGGGTCTTATTTATAGACCTCTTGTGATCCAACTCCTCTTCCTCTCAACCAATCACAACCCTTTGTGAAATCAGATCTAAATCTGATTGGTTGGAATAGAGACCCCTGGATTCCTCCTTAGAGGGCGCCTAAGACCAGTCAAACTGGTTTCTTAGTAGAACTCTGATTGGAATCCTAAAAAGGGAGATGGAGTCCTTGTCCAACAAGGACTCCTAGGCGCCTCCTACTTGGGCTCACGCCACCCTTGGCGTGCGCCCTTCTCCTTGCCAGGTTCTGGCAGGGGGACAAGCCCCCACCAGCTCTCCAATAGGTGCATGACATGTGGTCAAAAGTCAAAGGGTCAATGGTCAACGTTTGACCAGTCAAAGGTAGACTTTTGACCAAAGTCAAAGAACAAGAAATGGCAGGTGACCAAAAATGGCAGGTAATGTCTTACAAAATAAGACAACCTTATTCTGACTTGGACAACCTCCAGTCAGACCATATGAAGGCCTCTGATTGAGCACAAACTCCTTTGGCTCAGTCAGGACAACTTATTTATGATAGTAAAAGAAGAACGTTAGGTTCAATCGAGTGCTAGCACGATTTTCTTGAACCTAATTGAATCTCATTCAGATCAATTGAACTAGATCAGTTCAATTGATGATCACCAGATTCAAACCCTTGTTTGTGTGACCCAGTTAGGTTCAGTTCTGTATGGTAATGGGATATGTCATGATCTCTATCATAGACATCATCGAAACTCCTTTCGATGGATCAGAACTCTTCTGATTCGAACAGCTAGAATGATCGATCATCTAAATCATTCTAATTGCTCCCAAAATCCACCAGTGACACCTAGCAGTATATGGTGGCAACCCATCAGAGCTGAATGCGAACCTCTTGGTGCAGCTACCTGTGTGATTCAGTTCTTCTATCTTGAGCCCCGATCAGATTAGGGTTAAGGTGAACTCGTCAAACCCTAGTCTCTGTCATATGATGTAATCATTCGATTCGAGTCCAATGTGAAAATCTAAATAGAAACTCTTTCTATTATTTCACTCTACCATGGCCATGGATTTCTGGACTTGATTCTCATGATCATCATAGGGCTGCTCCTCTACCACCGAGGTAGATAGATTCCATCTTGATGCAATCCAGTTCCTACAATGAACATGCTATAGCCAACATACACCTCAGGGTTCCATATGGCTAGGAGACCGAGTAATGGTGTAGTCAAACTATAACACCCTCAAGGTGAACTGCCGATGCATCTCAGGTCAAAGAACCAGACACACTACTGCAGCATCGAGTCAGTCATTGACGAGAAGGTAGACTTCCCTAATGACTACTCGAGGTGGTCACGCTCAGTGCCCTCGTTCTCTAACGAGTACCTGTACTCTCGCTCCGGTGTCTCCACACCGTAGACTCAAGACTCATCTACTAAAGAGAAGCGATTCGTACACCAACCTTTCGGATCAATCACCATCCTCGTGATGATCCTATGGTCGGGAGCTGTTTATGAGTTAATAATGATTATTCATGTCTTAAATTTTCAACTCTTGAAAATATGAATTATCATTACCATTAACTCAAAGGATGTATCACAGACACTAAATACACATATGTGATAGAAAATAACCCATTTCATTAATTATAGTCAAAATTATAATTTTGCCCCTAGAAGTGTATTACAAGTGTCAGCCAATTCTGGCTTCTAGGGCACATATATCTAACAATCTCCCACTTGTCCTAAAGCCAATTGGCTACAAGTCTAAGTCCCATCTTCTCAAGGTGGGCTTCGATCTTCTGCTGGCCCAACGGCTTTGTAAGTGGGTCTGCCACATTATCTGTGGAGTTGACTCTCTTGACCTCAACGTAACCTTTCTCAAGGTAATCGCGGATGAGATGGTATCACCGTTTGCTTGGAACTCTTCCAGCACAAACAGTCTGCCAGATGTCGACTTTCGATCATCTATATCGGACATGAAGTCCGAGTCTGTGTATCCCTGAACTTGGAGTTCTCCATTACCAAAGACCAACATCATATCCTTAGTTCTTCTCAAGTACTTAAGGATACATTTCACAGAAGTCCAGTGTTCTTCACCTGGATTTGACTGATATCTGCTTGTGACACTCACAGCATGGGCTATATCAGGTCGTGTACATAGCATGGCATACATGAGGCTCCCTATTGCAGAAGCATAAGGGATCTTGCTCATGCGTTCTATTTCCTCAGGTGTGCTGGGGCACATCTTCTTGGAAAGATGAATACCATGTCTGAAGGGTATTAATCCCCTCTTAGAGTTTTCCATACTAAACCTCTTTAGTACTTTCCTCTATGTACATCTTCTGTGAAAGTCCTAGCATCCTATTCGGTCTATCCCTATAGACCTTAATTCCTAGAATAAAGGATGCTTCACCTAGGTCTTTCATGGAGAATTCCTTGGACAACCACATCTTGACTGATGTCAACATGGGAATATCATTCCCAATAAGGAGGATGTCATCCACGTACAATACGAGGAAGACAACAGCGCTCCCACTGACCCTTTTGAAAACACATGGTTCCTCTTCATTTTTGATGAAACCAAACTTTTTGATCACATCATTGAAACGAGTGTTCCAGCTCCGAGATGCTTGCTTAAGTCCATATATGGACCTTTGCAGCTTGCAAACCTTGTGATCAGTATCACTGGATGTGAAACCTAGCGGCTGTTCCATATAGATATCTTCCTCAAGATATCCATTTAAGGAATGCCATTTTCACGTCCATTTGCCATATTTCATAATCGAAATAGGCTGCAACAGCAAGCAATGTGCGGATGGATTTTAGCATAGCTACTGGGGAAAAGGTATCCTGATAGTCAATGCCTTCGCGTTGACTATAACCTTTTGCCACCTAGTCTAGCCTTGAATGTCTCCACATTCCCATCTGCACCAATCTTTCTCTTGAAGATCCATTTACACCCAATAGGTACTATACCTTCTGGTGGATCTACCAAGGTCCAGACTTGGTTTGAGTGCATCGAGTCGATCTCTGACTTCATTGCCTCAAGCCATTTCTCGGAGTCGATATCTGATATCGCCTCGTTGTAGGTTTTGGGATCATCACCATGAGCACCATTACCTATGAGGAACATTTTCCTCTACGTCCTCTGAAATAATACCTAAGTATCTTTCAGGGGGACGGGAAAACTCTTTCCGATCTACGAGGTGGAGGAGGTAGTGTTCTTATTGGCTCAACCTGATTTGGTTCCACTTGGTCCTTAGCTCGTTCTGCTTGTGAGACTTTCTCATCAAGCTTAATCTGCTTTCCAATGCCACTATCTTGAATAAACTATTTTTCAAGAAATATGGCATGTCGACTCACAATCACATTGTGGTCTTCTGGAATGTAGAAATAGTATCCTAATGACTCTTTAGGATATCCTATGAATCGAGCTCTAAAGGACCTAAACTCTAACTTGTCCGCTTGTTGTCTTTTGACATGAGCCGGACAACCCCAAATTCTGAGATGACTCAGACTTGGTTTCTTACCGTGCCATATCTCATACGGTGTGGTAGGAACGGTTTTAGAGGGAACCCTATTCAGTAAATAAGATTGAAGTTAATAATGAATGTCCCCAAAGAAAATCTGGGAGGTCTGTGAAGCTCATCATGGATCGAACCATATCCAATAGAGTCCGATTTCTCCGTTCTGAAACCCCGTTGAGTTGAGGTGTTCCTGGTGGAGTCCATTGAGAGACTATGCCATTTTTCTTAAGATAGTCTAGGAATTCCCGGCTAAGGTATTCACCTCCTCGATCTGATCGAAGAACCTTAATGGGTTTTTCAGTTTGTTTTTCTACTTCATGTCTGAATTCTTTGAACTTTTCAAAAGCTTCAGACTTATGTCTCATAAGATACACATACCCATACCTAGACAGATCATCGGTAAAGGTAATGAAGTAGACAAAATTGCCTCTAGCCGGCACATCAAATGGGCCGCACACATCAGTATGTACTAGGGCAAGGAGATCTGTGGCCCTCTCCCCATGTCCAACAAAAGGGAGTTTAGTCATTTTGCCTTGAAGACAAGATTCACAAGTTGGATATGACTCAAAAGTCAATGGACTCAATAGCCCATTTTTCTCCAATTTGTTAATCCTATCTTCTGCTATATGACCTAATCTCAGGTGCCATAGATATCTGTCGTTTGGACTATCCCTAGGTCATTTGGCATTCACGTTTTGCTCGATAGTTAAAACAGGTACATCAATATGCAACTGATAAAGACCATTAATAAGGAAACCATTTGCAATTTTATTTCTTTCATAAAGAATGTTACAATGGTCCTTAAAGAAGGTGATCACATAACCTTCTTGTGCTAAGCATGAAACAGAAATCAAATTCCTGCTAGCTGCAGGCACATAATAACAGTCTTTTAAAACTAAGTCTAAACCAGATGGTAATCGCAGAGGGTATGTTCCCACGGCTACTGCAGCAACTCTTGCTCCATTACCGACGCGTAGGATCATGTCTCCATCCCTCAGCCTCCTGCTATCCTCAAGACCCTGCATAGAAGTGCACAGATGAGCACTAGAACCAGAGTCAAGCACCCAACTGGATGCAGAAGAAACCGTAAGGTTAGACTCAATAACGAGCATACCTCCAGAAGGACCTTCCTTCTTGTTCTTCAGGGTGGCCAGGTAAGTAGGGCAGTTCCGCTTCCAATGGCCGTCGCTGTTGCAATGGAAACACTTTCCTTTGCCATCGACCTTCTTCTTCGGTTCTGCCTTCTTCTTCTTTGATCCTTCACCTTTTGCTTTTTCACAGACTTCTTTTTCTTTCCATAAGACTTTCTTTTGGAAGAAGTCCATTCCATAGCAAGAACTGAGCCTTTAGAACCTTTCATAGAAAGCTCAGCGGTAACCAGCATATTCATTAATTCGGCCAAGAAATTTTGAAGTTTATGCATGTGGTAATTCATGATGAATTGCCCATATGCATCAGTCAAGGATTGCAGAATAATATCATTCTGCAGATCCAAGTCCAACTTCACACCGAGCTTCTCAAGCTCTTCCATGTCCTTGATCATTGTCAGACAGTGATCTTGGACTGACTGCCCATCACGCATCTTAGCCTTAAAAAGTCATTTCGTGACTTGATATTTGGCTGCGCGACTCTGTTCACCAAACATCTCCTGCAGGTGAGCCAACATTTGGCGAGCAGTCCCGATATCTTCATGTTGGCGCTGGAGCTCATCAGACATCGAGCCCAACATGTAATATCTGGCCTTATTATCTTCGTCAATCCATTTTTTCAGAGATGCTCTCTGTTCAGTGGATGGACGGAGCTGGTAAGGTGGGAGGGTCCTGGTCCAAAACATGGGTTAACTTCTCGAAACCCAAAATAATTTTGTAGTTCCTGAGCCAATCTTTATAATTGGGTCCAGTCAGTCTATGTGTGTCCTAGGATACGTGCCTAATGGGTTGGACGCAGACATTTTTCCTGTAGAGAGTCAAAGATTCTAGTTAGATACTGTAATTTTGACTTGACCAATTTATTTAGAGATTTTATTTTTAAACAAATTAGCTCCCACTATTTTCTCGGATCCCTACACTCCCTCTGTAGAGATGCGAAAATCTCCACGATTAATGATTTCTAGTGGGTGGTGCGGTCTCACCAACTGACTCATCACCTCACCTAACAGTTATTGGTGATGGGTTAGCCAATGAGTGAACAACTCTTGTTCAATGATTCTCTAATCATGGTGCACCCAAACTTGGTCTCTAATTCATGAATCTCACCGTATCCGGAATATTGATCCACTCCTTAGTTAAGTCAGACCCACCATTTGCATAGACTGGGTTCCTAATTGAGTCTCTCACCGTATCCAGAAATATTGAGCCCAACTCATCCTCCAGCCCATAGCATCCAATGCCTAATAGACATGGTTGCATCTTTCCCGGTGCAACTGAGCCACTGTATCCAGCCGAGAACAATCAACCCCGGGAAGGGCCCGCACATCTACAATGGTGGAAGACCTCAGACTTAATCTTTTCTTAGGGAGAATTGATTCAGGTCTCATTAAACTAGACTTGGCATAGTCATAACAATTATGACTAACCTAGTGGCATGGGTTAGCTCGGATTATTGACCACCTCAGATCAGAACTGTGTCAACAGATATGGCCAGGTAAGTGAGACCGGTGGAAGGAATATGCCATTAACTCGTACAAGAACGCATTCAGGTCGAGTAGCTTCCAATTAAAAACCAGTCGGTCGTATGTGCCAAACTTACCTTAGACACCAAATTATTGAGTCAGAACCAATTGGGTTAGCCTACAATCCAGACTCTAACCTCTGAGCCTAATTAGGTCTTGCTTGATCGTGACTCGATCTTGACCCAGACTTAATCCTATTAGGCTGGTCAATTTAAGCATTGTTGATCCCATCTAACCAACTCTTGATTCGGTTTGATCAACCGCTTAGACCTAATTGAGCTACCCAAGCCCGAACCCAGTATTATGAATATGTCTTAGATCTGAAATTCTCAATTTTAGACCTAATTAATATTCCATAAACTTAATTTTTAATTAAGTAGGGTTCATAAACAAAATATGCACAATAAATCCTAGGGTTTCAGGATCTAGGGTTTTGCAGAAAGTAAGTTTTGGGTTTCTGATTAAGGACGAACACGCAGCACCCCTACACATCATAAGAACACCCCATCGAATGGAAAGAGAGGGCCTTTAAACCCTTCTTCGTTCTTATGACCGGACGGCCAAGAGGAACGCCTTAATCAGGAACATGTCAATACTACAAAATAGTTTATAGATCTATATCATATATCTCATATACAAATTAGATCTAATCATGGCATATTTTGCATACATCTCATGTATCAAATCATGCATATTTTTCAGATCTAAATTATCTCATAATAATCTAAAAAATTAGATTTAAATTGATCTAATCAAAATAAATTCTAATCTAGATAATTATGTAGAACTATTCTACAACTAGTCTAGACATGCATCAATCATATCTCATATGATATTTAAAATTAAATAATTTTTATTTGCTATTTTTTAGATATTATTATAACACTTATAATATCAAAAAATAGTAAATAAAAGATCTAAAATATGATTTAATCAGATTAAATCAAAAACATGCAAGACTATTCTATAGAACTATTCTATTTTAGAACTAGTCATGCATATTTTCTAATCTTAGATCCAAATCATTTAATTTTAATTTTTTCTAATTTCAGATCTGATCACATCTCATGTGACATCTAAAATCACATTATTTTTAATTAAAATAAATTTAAAATTAGATCTAAATAATTTTAGAACCATGGCTCTGATACCAGTTGAAGGGAAATCCTGATTTTCCCGGTCCAGGTTCGTTCAGATCTGATCAGATCAAGAGATATATTTCAAAAATTTTTTCTCTTGATCCTAATTCAGATCTTGATATTTTCAGATCTGATTCTTATTATTTTAATAAATTAAAATAAAATTAAGATAAATTAAATCAAATTTAATTTACCTTGAAGTGGGTAATCCTATTACCCTGTTGATGATCCTGATTGCAGCGGAAGGTTCTGGATCTAGCCACGCAAGTGCCTGGCCTCTACCGGTATCCACTCAGGTTGGATCTGGAGATCCTCTTCTTCTCTATCACATCTCCAAAAATTAGATCTGGATCTGATCTGGAGGATCTTCAAAACTCTTTTGAAGATCAGCAGTTCGTCCTTTGCAGCAGCGCAGCCTTCTTAGCTTTTGATCGCCTTTCTTTGATCTGGAATCGCACCAACCAAGGTCCAAAACCTTTTGGACGTGGAGAGGAAGGGGAGAAGAGACTTTGGCATGGAGGAAGGAGAGGAGAAGGCAGCCTTGGGGCATGGGAAATTCATTGATGCTCTTAGAATTGAGTTGGGCGCAGGGTCTTATTTATAGACTAAGCGTGATCCAACTCCTCTTCTTCCCAACCAATCACAACCCTTTGTGAAATCAGATCTAAATCTGATTGGTGGGAATAGAGTCCCCTGGATTCCTCCTTAGAGGGCGCCTAAGACCAGTCAAAGTTGGTTCTTAGGAGAACTCTAATTGGAATCCAAAAAGGAGATGGAGTCCCTTGTCCAACAAGGACTCCTAGGCGCCTCCAACTTGGGCACACGCCAAGGGTGGCGTGCGCCCTTCTCCTTGCCAGGTTCTGGTAGGGGGACAGGCCCCCACCAGCTCTCCAATAGGTGCATGACATGTGGTCAAAAGTCAAAGTGTCAATGGTCAATGTTTGACCAGTCAAAGGTCAGACTTTTGACCAAAGTCAAAGAACAAGAAATGGCAGGTGACCAAAAATGGCAGGTAATGTCTTACAAAATAAGACAACCTTTTCTGACTTGGACAAGCTCCAGTCAGACCATAGTGAAGGCCTCTGATTGAGCACAAACTCCTTTGGCTCAGTCAGGACAACTTATTTATGATAGTAAAAGAAGAACGTTAGGTTCAATCGAGTGCTAGCACGATTTCCTTGAACCTAATTGAATCTCATTCAGATCAATTGAACTAGATCAGTTCAATTGATGATCACCAGATTCAAACCCTTGTTTGTGTGACCCAGTTAGGTTCAGTTCTGTATGGTAATGGGATATGTCATGATCTCTATCATCGACATCATCGAAACTCCTTTCGATGGATCAGAACTCTTCTGATTCGAACAGCTAGAATGATCGATCATCTAAATCATTCTAATTGCTCCCAAAATCCACCAGTGACACCTAGCAGTATATGGTGGCAACCCATCAGAGCTGAATGCGAACCTCTTGGTGCAGCTACCTGTGTGATTAAGTTCTTCTATCTTGAGCCCCGATCAGATTAGGGTTAAGGTGAACTCGTCAAACCCTAGTCTCTGTCATATGATGTAATCATTCGATTCAAGTCCAATGTGAAAATCTAAATAGAAACTCTTTCTATTATTTCACTCTACCATGGCCATGGATTTCTGGACTTGATTCTCATGATCATCATAGGGCTGCTCCTCTACCACCGAGGTAGATAGATTCCATCTTGATGCAATCCAGTTCCTACAATGAACATGCTATAGCCAACATACACCTCAGGGTTCCATATGGCTAGGAGACCGAGTAATGGTGTAGTCAAACTATAACACCCTCAAGGTGAACTGCCGATGCATCTCAGGTCAAAGAACCAGACACACTACTGCAGCATCGAGTCAGTCATTGACGAGAAGGTAGACTCCCTAATGACTACTCGAGGTGGTCACGCTCAGTGCCCTCGTTCTCTAACGAGTACCTGTACTCTCGCTCCGGTGTCTCCACACCGTAGACTCAAGACTCATCTACTAAAGAGAAGCGATTGTACACCAACCTTCCGGATCAATCACCATCCTCGTGATGATCCTATGGTCGGGAGCTGTTTATGAGTTAATAATGATTATTCATGTCTTAAATTTTCAACTCTTGAAAATATGAATTATCATTACTATTAACTCAAAGGATGTATCACAGACACTAAATACACATATGTGATAGAAAATAACCCATTTCATTAATTATAGTCAAAATTATAATTTTGCCCCTAGAAGTGTATTACAAGTGTCAGCCAATTCTGGCTTCTAGGGCACATATATCTAACAGTAAAGGCCCGTCCAAGTCCAGAATTGGATAATATAGATTTTGGTTCGTGGGCTCATAAAATCAACTAGATTGATTATGAGCTTAAAAATAATCAATATATAGGTTTTAGTTCATGATCCCAAAAAATCAACTAGATTTGTTTATGAATCAGGATGAAACAAATATGTTGTAATCAGGAAATTATAGTAGAATTTTTAAGAAAAGCTTGAAAAGTAAATATAGATATAGGATTACATCGAACCACTGTAAATCTTTATGCATTTGTATTGTGCTTTACTTTTATTTGCTTTACATGCTTTCAATTCCTGCTTAACATTGGTTTAATTCTTACATAGCATCTTTCATATCTTCATTCTATTGCTGCATATTCTATAGACTTCATAATTACTCAAATAAGTTTAATTTGAAGCACATAATTATTTAGAGCTTAAATTTGACTAAAATTTTTAAAAATCTAATTTATCCCTCCTCTTGAGTTGTTACCTTTCTTAGCAATAATTGATATTAGAGTATCTGCTCTAATATTTATTGTTGACCTGCAATCTTGAGCCAATAATCATGGTAACCAAAATAGAATCTTTATTTAATGAAGGTCATTCAATGGTTCAGCTCCTACTTTTTAATGGATCCAATTATACTTATTAGAAAGCACGCATACGTATCTTCATACAAGCACAAAATTATAAGTTATGAAAGATTATAATTGATCATGGCCCACACACCCCTAATGCATTGATGGAGCATGATAAACAAATGGCCCAACTAAATGCTAAGGCCATGAATATGCTTTATTATTCATTAGACATATAAATTTAATATAATTTCTTCATGTATTTCAGGCAAATAAGTTGGGACAAATTGGAAGAAATTTATGAGAGAGCAAATCAAGAAGAAACATTAAGCTCCTAAGAAGATAAGAAAGCTCATCCTAATTTATGTCTTATGGCTCATGAGGATGAAAAGAAGAAGAAGAAAGAAAGAAAAAGAAAGCATTGATTAAGGAAAAGCAAAACAAAGAAAAGAGAAATATAAAAAGGAAGAAAATATTACAAATCCTTGGCTCATGATCAATGACAATGAGGTAAAGTTTGAAAACTCCTTTGACTTTTCTTTCGATGAATTATTAGAAGTCTTTAATGATCTAATGGATGAATATAAAAAAAATAAAGCTAAAAAATAAGGAGCTCAAAAAGTTAAATCTTTTTCAACTAAAGAAAAGAATAGGCTCTTAATTGAAAATTAAGATTTCTTGAAAGAAAAAAAACTTGTTGGCTAAGGAGAAGAAGAAAATATTGATTGAAAAAGAAGATATTTTGAAAGAAAAAAATGTTAGTTGAGGAAAAGGATAATATTATAAAATTTGAAAACTCATTGATTGAATAAAAGGAAAAACTATTGAAATTTGAAAAATCTCTTTTGAAAAAAAGTACTAAACTAAGAAAAGAGATTGAAAATATGAAGCCTATGCTTGAAAAGCTTACACTTGGATTACAAAAGCTTTAATCAATTTTGAATAATGAAAAGGCTATTTTTGATAAAGGTGGAATTGGATTCAATTCCTTAAGAAAATAGAAACTTGTTAAGAATATGCTTGCTAAAAATTGACCATAAAATTTTAAAATATAATATGAAAAGAATTGATCATACTTTGATTAAATAAATTCGGATTCTAAAATAAAGCATATGCACTAACTACTACGGATCCAAGATGGCTTGGGTACCAAAATTTAGAAAATGATTTTATAGGTATACCAAGCATCAAATGAAATAAAAGAAGTAAATTTTTAAAGAATTAGCAAATGCACTAACCCTATTCTCACATCATATCATCATTATTTACTAAATTTATTTAGCATTATTAATTAATTTTGATGATTTTTCAGTATTTGCAATAATCATACTCTATTGTTTGAATGTATTGATCAATATACTCTCTTTATCATTTTGATTATTATGAGTATAAGTTTTACTTTAAATTTAACATGCTCTCTTACATCCTCATTCACATTATTGTTTGAGAAACTTAAATTAAGATAAGCTTTATTGAATAAAAGATTAATTGTGTGTACTCTTATGAAACAAATGTTGACATCTTCATAAGATATCTTATTATTGAAATCCCGTAAAAATTGCAAGATCTAAGAATTTTAAGATCAAACATCTACTCATAAAAGATTATATGCTTGATTATGTTTGTTGCATGAGTGCATCTTAGGATGATCCTTAAGGTTTTGACAATCCCCTACTGAACCTCATGACCCTTTAAAGCCTTCATCTAGATTCACCTTAACTTGATTATATTTAAAGTGTTTAATTCTTAATTTCCCCAAATTGATCCATTGATTCTGACTCAAATATCATTTCTAACCATTTATTTGATTTACACTTGATCCCAATCTCATTGGAGCCAACTTTCCTTGGATCAAGACTCCTTGAGCTATATTAAGGAGTTGACTCTAGGACCTGAGAAATTGATTCATGATTTCTGGAGACATAAGACCACCCTCTCCCTCTAGTCAGCCTAGACCCACTTCTTAGGATAAACTTTTAGAGCTTTAGTGATCCTAGCAATCTATTTTTGGCATCTATAGGATATAGCATTCATATATCTTGTATGCTTTTCATGTTTATATCACTTTTGTAATCGCATGTTGGTAATCAATAGAAATTTGATCCTTTTTAGAAATTCAGTATATTTGATGCTTACATTTATGTCTATTTACTTGAATGAAAATCTTCTTGGTTTATGAAGCTAAGGGGGAGAAAAATATGATAATACAATGCCTAACTTTTTAATGAATGTGCATAAGCTTGGTTTATGAAGCTAAGGGGGAGAAAAATATGATCTTGCAATGCCTAATTTTTTAATGAATGTGCATAGTTTGGAAGAAACAAGGGGAGAATTATGAAAATTAAGTTATCTAGCATTTGTTGGGAAAAACTGGGGGAGAAAAGATTTTTAGAACTTAATAAAAGAAATCACTAAACATTTGTATCATGCTTTCTTAATTTGAAGTATGTAACTTTGGTCATTTGATTTGTTCATTCATACTTTGCATGCATGTTTTGATTGTATTATCATTTTTGATAATTAACTAGTATTTGAAAAATATTTTGCATCAATTGATTATTTTTGAAAAATGAACTTCAAAAATGCTTGTCATATTTGGTGTCAAACTAAATTGGTAAATTGATCTTTAAGTAATATCAAACTTTCAATGAAATCATGATTTGGTTTAAATTTTAGTTCAATTAGTATCAAAAAAAAAATCATTCAAAGAAGTTACTATTTAGTTTTATTTTTAAAATAATTAGTACAAATAAGATTTTTTTTACAATTGGTATCAGACAACCTACTATTATCATGTACTTCTTTGCTCTATATCTTGGCAAAAAGAAAAAAAATTTATCTCAAGTTTATTTTACTCTGATACCATATTTTGCTCTGATACATTCTTGATATAATGTTGTTTGAGACAAATTCAAGAATTTCATACATTTTTTGAGCTTAATTGATTGATATTTTTTATTAAGGAACAGATGCTCTTATTGAAATCAAAATATCTCTTTATTATTTATTTTCAATGATCTATTGGTATTAATTCAAAGCAATTTATCATTTTGATTTGAATTTAATCAATTAATCTATTTTGATAAAAAACTTTCATAATTGGCATCACAATTTTCATAATTAGTATCAGATAGATTATTATTGTCTTGTACTCTAATATCATTTTATCTTCTAGCATTAAAAAAAAAAAAATTTATCTCAAATTTATTTTGTACAACTGTTATACCTTAAAGATAATTTCTAAAGATTGATATCTTTATGCATCAAATTGATTGATACTTCTTAAAAAAAAAAAAATGAAATGATTTTCATAAAGTTAAACATGTTTTGTGCTTTGCTTTAAATCATCTATATTCAAAATCCTTAGTTTTGAAAAGCACTATCCTTCTTGAATCTTTAAAATAATTTTGTAACTAAATTTAAGAATTTATTTAATCCATCACTTTATTCTAAAATGGAGAGATATTTTTTTAATATATATTGATCAAAAGCAAAAAAAAAAAAAGAATTTGCTACATACTTTTCAAAGGAGGAGAAAATATGAAATCTAAATTTAAAAGTTAGATCTAGGTCAAATTTCAAAAAGGGAAGAAGTGTTATTACGATCTTATTGTTCAAAAATTTTATTCAAAAAGAGGAAGAAATGTTTTAAAATCTTTATTATTCAAAAAAAAGAAATTCAATTTGAATTTGCTGTAAACTTTTAAAAAGAGGAGAAGTTATACAAAGGGGGAGATGGTATCATAAGTTAGAAAATCTGAAGTTAAAAATTAAATTTAATTTAAATTTGAAAGGGAGTGAATTTAAATTAATTTCTAAAATTGATTGTGTGTACTGAATTTGAATTTGAGTTAATTTTGATAATACTATCTAAATCTTTTTCTTCAACTTTTTGACACTATCAGGGAAGATGATATTTTGTTAAGTATATGCTTAAAATGTTTGGTTGATCAAATACTTAAAATATTCTTGAAATGCTTGGTATATTTTAGCTGAATTGAAACATGAAATGCTTGAAATTTGAATTTAAGCTGAATTGAAACATTTATGAAGTACATGCTTAGAAATGCTTAATTATTTACTTCATGAATCATATTAGCAAATTAATTGAAACACATTATATTTCTTTATGCATATACTCAAAGTTTTATCATTATCAAAAAGAAAGAGATTGTTGACCCTATGATTGATTTTGATCATTCGAAAATACTAAGTATTTATGGTACTAATCATATATTTTAAAGATGAAAGTAGAATTTTTTAGATACTCATAATGAAGAAATTATTTATGAAAGAAATTCTCTCAAGATGCCAAACTAAAACACTTAAAAGAATAAACTCTCACATGTTTGGATAGTACTCATTATGAAGAAAATACAATTAGAAGAAGTAAATATCATTTGGAAGCATTAGAGCTAAGAAATTTAAGTAGGAGAGGCCAAAATATGAAAAGAATAAAGTTGAAAGGTTTCGAGTTAACTTTAGGAGATTTCGAGTCGACTCTGATGCATTGGCACCAAATAATATAGAGCTCAAGTTGATTTCTAAAAAGCTTGAGTCGACTCTCTCAAAAAAATAAAACGTAAAATTTCTGAGTACAGTCCTTGAGTCGACTCTGGTTTGCTCGAGTCGACTCAAGATCTTCTCAAGTTGACTCCAAATATGCTCGAGTTGACTCCAACTCCAATGCTTAGTTCTGTAAAAATTCATATTTGATCTTCAACAACTATTTTTTTACTCCAATGATTATTCCAAGGCTTCCAACGGTCAAAACTCCTTCCCCATGTCAACTCCAAGACTATTAAAGTCTAGAAAAATATTTAAGAAGCAAGAGAGAAAGGGATTAAAGAGAAATACATTTTATTTATATAAAGATCGTTAAACATCTTTAGAAAGGAGAAAAGAGAGGAATTTATACATAGAATTTAGTGGGCAATCAAGAGTCATCTTCAATCCATCATCAACCACATCCTCTCAAGCATCAAAAAAGAGAAGTGAAGCATCAAAAGAGTAATCCTTCAGCATCTTCTTCAAGCTTTAAAGAGTTTTTTTTTTTTTTTGTGCTTCATACTTTATATTTTATTTTCTTTATAAGTTTCTTTGAAAAAAAGAAACTTGGGATAAAAATCCATCCAAGTCAGAAATTGGATATTATAGATTGTGGTCGGTGAGCTTATAAAACTAGCTGGATTGATTATGAACCCAAAAAATAATTGGTGTATAAGTTTTGATTGATGATCCCAAAAAATTAATTGAATTTGTTTGTGAGCCTGGATAAAATAAGCATGCTATAATCAAAAGATTATAGTAGAAGTTTCAAGAAAAGCTTGGAGAATGGATGTAGGTACGGGATTACACCAAACTACTATAAATCTTACGTGTTTGTATTATGCTCTACTTTTATTTGCATTACATGCTTTCAATTCCTGCTTAGTATTGCTTTAATTCTTGCATAGCATCTTTCATATCTTCATTCTACTGCTGCATATTCTATAGACTTCATAATCACTCAAATAAGTTTAATTTAAAACACATACTTGTTTAAAGCTTAAATTTGGCTAAAATTTTTAAAGAATCAAATTCATCCATCCTCTTGGGTTGCTACTTTTTTGGGTAACAAATAAGATTCAGTTAAGATAACATATATTTATCAACAAGAAAAATAAACAAAGATATCTTATAACCTAGTTCTACTTAACCCTTAACCTTTTTGATGAGTCTTAAGAATCCTAATTCATACTACTATTTATATCATGCTCTTATTACAATCACTAGTGATGATCATAAATCTGGCTTTGATACGACTTAATATATCATGCTCCAAATCGAATACATGATAGATGTTGCATACCAACAGACTGGGCTGTATAAGCATGCAAGGCTATAGATCAAGTCATAAAATTTCAAAATGATAATAATATTAATAAGCCTTCAATTCTCAAAAATTAATCTAATAAAGAACCAACTAAATCCTTTTCCATAAGAAATACCTTTGTATAACATAAATCATAATATTCTATCTAAGTAAAATATCCAAACTAAATCAAACTAAACTAGAAATATAGAAAACTCAAATATCTCCAAACAATCTAGTGCACTCTCCCACATCTCGAGTAATCATGATTCATGATCTAAAAAAAAAAAGAATAATCAGCTACACTAGCCCAATAAACAACATAACGCATTAAAGTAGAATCTAAGCATACTAAGTAAATAAATCATATAATATTGACTAAGAGGAACAAATCTCAAATAATACATATTTTTTTGAAAAATAATTACTTTTATATGTTGATAATAAACTTAACATCAAGCTACGACCACGTAATCCAGTGGCATGGGTCTAATAATAAAAATACATTGCATAAAGTAGCAGATAATAGATACCACTATTATAATCATCGATGGCTCGATATTGAAACTAGTTTCTTAGATTATTATTCAATAGGTCTAATGTATAATCTCCATTAACGGGGTCACATCATAGCACTGTTGAAAAAATATGTAAAAGTAATTTCACAAACTTTCCAATTAGATTTTTCAAATCCATTTCTCAAAATAGATCATATATTCAAAATAAATTATTTATAATAATAAAATAATACATGCTTTACTAATTTTGTTTATAAAAAATAGAGATCATGATTCAAATTAAATAAATAAATTATAATTTTTTTAAAGATTTTCAAAAGCATGCATACTTGAAATATTAGATTACTCACCTCATCATGCTTCAAAATCTGACTTCAATCAAGCAGATCAGATACATCCATTCAAAATTATTAAAATTTAATCAATTAGTTAATTTTTTAGAAGCCCATCGATAAGAAATCCTAAATAATCTAAATGGATCAAGGGATGAAATAACCAAACAATAGGATATGAATAGGGTGGTTTCATACTTGAATTAAGATAGATCAAGGATAGGTCAGTTAAATGATATAGCCAAACGGTCATAAATCAATCAATTTGGATAATTTTATATCATTAAAGGTCAAAGAAGGATATAAGTCGATCGGATATCATAATTGAGAATGACCAAATCTAACAAGATCTCATAAAAATCAAGGTGGAAGCTAGTGCACCGCCCAACAATGATGGTTAGAATCCTTGTATTGAGAACAACATGAATGCTAGAGAGGGACTTTGAGGTCATCTTCCCTCTAGAAAGAGAAAATAGGTCTAGGAAGAGAGAAAAAAAATCAAATAAAAGAGAAGGAGAGAGAAAGGCTAGAGAGAGAAAACTATATTAAAAATAAGAGAGAAAGATCAAACAAAATAAATAAGAGAGAGAAAGATAGGGAAAAGAGAAGAGAGAAGAGAACTCTCTCTTCTTCCCCTTTTTTTTTCCTTTTCCTTTCTTTACTTTCTTTTTTTTCTTTTTCTTTTTCTTGTTTGCTTTTTTCCTTCGTTTGGGCTAAATAGGGGATTCTATTTGAATCCCCTTCTCTCCAAAATCCAAGGGTCCCAGTAGATGGTGCCCAAGGCCAAAAGAGAGACCACAGTAGTGCAACAAATGCCTTTAGTTCGGTGATTGGCAGTGACAAACGATGCTAGAAAACCCATAAAAAATCATCGAAAAAAGAAAAAATCATAGGTTAGATGTTTAAAAAAATTCTGATGATAGGCGACTGGAGTCCCAATACCCATTAGTCGTGGAAGAATATGAAAAAAATTAGAAAGATTATTATCTTTTTTTCTAGTGAACTTTAGCCTTGATTTCAGCAAGCATAATGAAGGTCGGCTAGAATCAAGAAAGAAAAAAATAAAAGGAGAAAGACATCGAGGAAGAGAGAGATTTTCGACAGTGGATGATCATGGAGAGAAGAAGGATCTCTGTTACAGAGAAGGGTCCTAAGTTCAGCTCCAGTCCAAATCTATTAAAGAAGAAGACTCCCTTTCCCTCTTTTTCTTTCTTCCTTTTTTGGTGCTTTAAAATTCATGTAGACTATGTTTTTGTGAGCTAGGTTAGGTTCTCTATCTCTCCTTCTCTCCTTCTCTCCTTCTCTTGGACATCTTCCAATTATCTCCTAGTCTTGCATATATAGATTTTTGAGAAGATGGATAAATCTGCTAACACATTGAGCATGTCATTGAGTCATTATATTGGAAATTTATACTTCATGATTACTTTGTTTATGACTTGACTATTAATGCATATGTTCAAGATCTTTCTTTCTTAGGAATGAATAGAGAAGAGGCTCCACACAAATTGAGACTTTCTCAAATGAAGCCATTTTGTAGCTAGCATTCGACCTAGCACTTTAGTTCTTTATGTTTAGTGGGGCTCGTCATATATTGTGAAAGGCTTGGCAGTGCAATGGAACTTGCAAGACTAAGTTGCTTGCTATATTTCTCACCTAGGAGGCAGTCTATCTATCAGTTCTCAAGGACAACATCCTCAAAGTCAAACAAGAGTGCTGAATTTTTGGTGGATTCTCTTGTTCAACTTCTTGGGGTGTCTCTACCTCACAAACTACCAAGCAAAGGCAAAGCTAGTCTTCTTCCCCTTGTTCTAAAATTATGGATGGATAGAACTTGGGGTTCAGCATCCTTGTTATGTTCTAGCTATCTTCTTCATTTTTAACTCCTTAGATATTTTCATTGGTTTGGTAAAGTGCAATTAGGTAACATTAGCAAGTGAACTAGGGGTAGGAGAGCCTTGTATCACAGGCTCAGCCTAAAAGCTTAAGTTATTAGGAAAAGGATTGGTCCAAGCTAATAAATCTATATATGTGGCATTCCTTTTATTAGTTAATGTAAGGCTATGACAATCTTTCCTACCTTATCTTATGATGCTCTCATCACAACTAGCTCCTACTAGACCCTCCCGAGTCCTCCTTGACTCTAGTATCCTCTAGTGAAGAGCTCACATGAGTAATAAAGATTATAATATATAATAGTTTTTTCTCTGATACTAATTGTCAAGGACTCACAACCCAAAAGCATAAGCAGTTGGGAGGATGACCAACCTAGGCTAATAAATCTATGTAGTAGCTCTTTTGTTAGTCTATATATATATATGAGACTATGGCAATTTTTTCTAACCAATCTCTTGAAGCTCTCATCATGGTTGACTCTTACTGGGGAGATGGAGGCCCATCTATAACTAGGGTCCTTCTCGACTATAGCATCTTTTGGTAAGTGTTATGCATGACTAATAAAGATTATGATGCATAATGGGCCTAGCTTTGATACCACTTATTGCAGACTCACTCCAAAAGTTTATGCTATTGGAAGGAGCGATCCAAGCTAATAAATACATGTAACATATTTTTTATTAGTTAATACGGAACTATGACATCTTCCTCACCGAATCTTGTGATGTCTTTATTACAATTGGCTCCTACTTAAGAGGAGGGGGCATGGCTATAACTTAGGTCCTCCTCGATCTTAGTATCCCTAGATGAGAGGCCCACATGATTAATAAAAGGTTCCAACATACAATAGACCTAGTTTAGATGCCACTTGTCATGGACTCATAGTCTAAAAGTTTAAACTATTGGGAGGAGAACTAGTTCAAGCTAATAAACCTATGCAATATCCTTTTTATTAGTTAATGTAGGACTATGACATCTCCTCCACCCAATCTTGGAATGATCTTGTCATGTGTTCTCGTTGAACCTCTTATCCCCTGGTAAGGGGGAGTGAGCTACATGATAATAATGGTTGTGATGCATAATGGGCCCAACTTTCATACCTCTTATTACAAACATAACTCAAAAATTTATGCTATGAAAGGAAGATCAGCCTAAGCTAATAAAACTATGTGGTATCTCTTTTTGTTAGTCAATATAGGACTATGACAATCTTTCCTACCCAATCTGATGACATCCTCATCATGGTTGAGGCATACTTGAGAAGGAGGAGCCCATCCCTAGCTTGGGTTCTACTTGACCCTTCTAGATCCTCCTTGACCTTAATATTCTCCAATAAGAGACTCACTTATAAAGTTTGTGATGCTTAATGGGCCTAGCTCTAATTAATACCACTTGTACATACATAACCTAAAAACTTATGTTATTGAGAGGAGGTACTGTCATAGGCTAAACCCATACGAAATCCTTTTTATTAGTCAATGTGGGATTATAATAATTTCCTCCATCTAATCTCGTAGTGCTCTCATTATGGTCAGCTCTTACTCACAAGAGGATGACCCACTCATGGCCTGGGTCTTACTTGATCCTATCCGTCCTTCTTAGTCCTTCTTAATCCTAATATTTTCTAGTGAGGGTTCCATATAACTAATAAAGGTTGTGACACATAATAGATTTGGCTTTAATACCATTGAGAGGATGATTGGTTCAGACTAATGAATCCATGTTCCACCCCATTTATTAATTAATATAGGACTATGACACTTAGCATACAATTTAAAAAATTATTATGTATGAAAAAAATTAGAAAATAAAATACCAATTAGAAATGATGAAGAGAGAGAAATAGAGGGGAGATCTAAGTAACATACTCTATTTAAAATATGAAGAGCCAAAGGATGCCAAGAAATGCATGTGTTATCTTGCCTTAATTTGATGAATGCTATTTAATTGGTAGACAATTAATATGAGAATGAGCCTTACTTAGTGAGACATCTAATGAAGAATTGTAATTTTATCCGAGAGAGGAGTCTGTCATACTCATTTTTTTCTTTTAGTTTAGAGATTCAACGTAAGAGAGATTAATAATATAGTGTTAGTTTCTATTTATTCTTAATAATTGTATGTTAATGAATCACTTAAGATTACTGCGGAAAACAAGAAAGAGAAGGATTATGCACATATGTAACAAAAGCTTTTATATATATATATATATAGAAAGATAGAGAGAGAGAATGTGTGTATGTGTTTGTGTGTATGTTCTATTTAAATAGAGCCCGAAGCGAACACCAATTGTAAAATAACAAAAGCCCTGATTAATAGGTTAGCGGAAAGTCATTAAGGAAAAAAGAAATCATTAATGAGTCACTCATAAATGAATCCAGCAAATCATTTGGTGCAATGCTCTCTCTCATTTGAATCTAGATGTGTGGATATATCATCATATTGCTCTTTTCTCAAAGAAAAAAAAAGTCATTTTGTTGCAAGCTGCGCACTATGAATTTATATTGAGAATGTTAAAACTGGCTGATGGTAACTCCTTAAAATTGAGGATAAGGCAATATATATTTTCTTTCTTTTTGATTATAATTAGGGGTGGCAATCCATGTCCAACCCACCAACCTGAGTTACAATTGATCAATGATAAGCAAGCTTAAATTGACATAAAATGACTTGGATTATAAATGAATCCATTTTTTTAACTCATTTGTCAAGATGAAGCTGAGTTCAGGTTCAGAATCTTGATTGTCTAACTTATTTCTAGGTTGGAACTCATTGCATTTCCCTACTGCCAGAACCCATCTTGGAGAAATGGCCTTGGGAATGGAATTGAAAGATTTTTTCGAGGCTCCGATCAGACTGCATTCCTAGCCCAATACCAAGCATAAATGGTCCAGCCAGATTGAGCTTGACTAGGCCGAAAGTGTTGGCCCGATACGAATCCACAACCCTTGAGAAGGCCGGTCACTCCTGTTGCGCCTTCTATGGTCCAGGCCAAAAGTCTCTCGAACCAGGCCCGAAGCCCGACTAGGCGCCCACCTGGCCCAAGTAGCTTACCGACTCTTTTTTGTTCTACCCATTTAATAATTTAGCTGATTCCACATTGTTACAGCTCAAACCATTCAAGACCTATTGACTTGGTAACTTGATTACGATCCATTTTAAATTTTTCCATTGATTCAAATTAGGTTAACAAGCTAACAAAGATGTAAACCAATATGGCCTGTTTATTAAATAAGCTACAAATGTTGTGATGGATTACTGAACTAATAGATCTAATATAGGTTTGAATTTTTGATCCATTTAGTGGTAGGTAGAGTTCTAATCAACCATCATACCTAATTATAATAAAAATTTATTACCTTCAATTTGTAAAGCTCAAGAATCTCTTAATATGGAATCGCACTTGTCTCTTACATCATTAGTAGTAGACTCTGGCATATTGCAGATGGTCTATAGTGGTTTAATAGATTAGTGGTTGAAAATTTTTATTTTTAATTTTATACATAAATTTAATATATAGTTAGCAAGCTAATATGATCTTGATGAGTATGATGACTTTTTGATTGTTATATTTTAAAAAATTATTGATTAGAACAATTTTACCATATATATTTTAAATCATCCAATAACAAATCAACATATCATCTATTAGTAATAAAAAGCTACACCATCATCCAAACTTGATTAAAAATTTTAAATATAAAAAATTTTTATTATAATTATAATTAATCAATTGATAATTTTTATTATTTTAAATAAAAAAATTATTTGCTTGGATGTTGTGTTAATTTATTTTTGGATGATTCAAGAACCATTTTATCCAATAACGATTTCCTGAATTTTACCATCCTTCTCTCTCCTCCCCCCCTCTCTCTCTCTCTCTCTCTACTTTTGCTTCTTTTTCTCTCACTTCTCCCGGCGACTCTGCTGAGCGGGTCTCTCAGCATCTTTTTCACGGTAACGTCAACTCACAGTGAAATGATAGTAGCACGTATCACTGTTTCAAAAAAGAAAGAAAGAAAAAAAAAAAAAGCGGTGCATTTCATGTGCTCCTTTGTATAATCGTTATACTCATAAATAGGAAGGAGGCGTAAAACTCATCCCCACTTCAAAATTTTTAAAAAATTAAAATAAATTATAAATAAATTAAAATAGTATTTTAAATCATATTAAAACATAAATTATGTACAGAAAATTTTAAAAGTCATATTTAAAAAAAATTGGTAAAATTACATGCATACACTAAGAAGCAAATGAACATAAGAAAATTCAACCATACTAAAATTAGTTTTTTAAATTTTTTTATACAAAATTCAAACTTTTTATGTATAAAATTTAAATTTTTATGTATGAAATTTAAATTTTTAGAACTCCAATTTAAAAAAAAATTGTATATGTTTAAGCACAAAAGAAAATTGCATGCACCACAAAAAAAAATATACATCACAAATGAAAACTAGTTGAATGAGATAGATTTTTTTATAAATAAGAAATTAATTTCAAAACTATCCAAATTTTTACTTACAGATTTTTGAAATTTTACATAATAAATTCAAATTTTTGGAAGCTATATGTATATAAAAAAAAATTGCACATGTTTGCAGACAAAATAAATTGGGTACATGTGCAAAAAAAAAAAAAAAAAAAAGCTAAAATTTCAATCATACCAAACTTAGGATTTCAGTGGCATGCCAGAAAATTCAATTGTACTAAAATTAGAATTTTTTTAGTATAAAATATTTATTTAAGTTAGATAGAAATTTTGAACATACATATGTATAAAGAATTGCATGCATGCACGGGAAAAAAGCATGGAAAAAATTCAATCATATTAAAATTTGGTCTTAGTGGCAAAATAAATAAAGTTAATTAAATTAAATTCAAATAAAAAAATCCATGCAGGCACAAAAATGGAAATTAGGTTTTTTTTACTGATTCTTGTGCATAAAACTATTCCACTCAAAAAAAAAAAAAATTTGCACACACACAAAAATGGAGAAAAATTTTAATCATAATAAAATTTGGTTTCTAGTGGAAGAATAAAATTTGCATGCATGCAAGAAAATTCAATCATATAAAAATTTGGTTTTTAGTGATAAAAAAGAAATTAATTAACTTATATCAAGCAAAAGAAAGGGTAAACGAGTAAAAATTCTTTCATTGAGTTTTAACTTAAAAGCAACTATTTATTTAAGTTTTACGTAAAAATAGCTTTTCATTCCAAATATAAATTAAAAACAGCTCTCTAAATTATATGAAATGATCAAATTGCCCCTATAGTTATAAAGCAACACAAATAATATAGTATTATTTTATAACAAAACAGTATTACTTTTCAATAAGATAATATTATTATCAAATAAGATAGTATTATATTATAATAAGGTAGTATTCTTTTACAATAAGATAGTATTATATTATAATAAGATAGTACTATTTTATGATAAGACAGTATTACTTTTTAATATGACAGTATTATATTATAATAAGATAGTATTTCTTTACAATAAAAAAGTATTATATTATAATAAGATAGTACTATTTTACAATAAGATAGTATTACTTTATAATATGATAGTATTATATTACAATAAGACAGTACTATTTTATAATAAGATAGTATTATTTTCTAATAAGACAGTATTACATTACAATAAGATAATATTTTGTTATAATAATGTAGTATTATATTATAATAAGATAGTACTGTTTTATAACAATGCAGTATTATTTTTCAATAAAACTATTATATTTCAATGAGGTAGTATTATATTATAATAAGACAATATTATTTTATAATATGGCAGTATTATATTATAATAAGGCAGTACTATTTTATAATAATATAGTACTGTTTTAATACTACTTTATAACTGTAGGGGTAATTTGGTCATTTCATGCTAAATGGGGAGTTGTTTTTAATTTATGTTTGAAAGGGAAGCTATTTTTACTTAAAACTTAACTGAGGAATTGTTTTTAATTTGAAACTAGAATCATGAATTTTTCACTAGTTTACTATAAAAGGAATCCATGTATTCCCAAAAATATATATATATATTTTCATTCATACCAGCAAAAAAGTCCACTCATAAAGAAAATTCTACACGCATGTACAGAAAAGGAAAGGAATTTTGCAAATGCTTATGCACAAAAAAATTTTACATGCAAAAAAAAATTGCATGCATTAACAAAATATTCATGCAAGAAAAGTCAAGAGTACTAAAATTGGATATTTAGTGTTAAAAGAAGAAAATTAATTAAATTATATTATAAAAAAAAATTAGATATGCGAAAAAAAAGATTAGCTTTAATTTTGTAGTGATCCTTATAAACAAAAAAAATCTTAAGAGCAAAGAAGGATGCAAAATCTTAAGAGTAAAGAAGGATGCACCCACCGCAAAAGAGGAAAGGAATTTTTCATATGCATGAAAAAATCTGCATGCATGCATGCACAAAAAGCGTATGTAAGAAAATTAGACTTTTGATGATAAAAAATAAAATTATTAAAATTATATTCAAATAAAAAATTTCATGAATAAAAAAAAAATAATTTTTTAAGTACTAAGAATAGAATTTTAGTAATTTAATTTTATTTGTTTCAGTCCACACATCAAAAATTTTGAACTTCAGTTTTGACATCGAAGGTAGTAGAAAACCAAAAAAAATCCCGCATATATTAAGTACTGATTTGTTGCAATTGAACTGATTGAGAAGATTAGTTTTACATTTTCTTTTTGTATTATCCCTTCAATTATTCATTTTTTTCATATAGCACAAACGGCTATAGAAAAATTTAGTTTTTAATGATTTAGTTCTTATTTTTTTCTTCATACAAAAAATCTCAAAATTTAATTTCATGTCACGATGATCAAAGGTAGTTGGAGATCAAAAAAAATCTTGCCTTTATTTCTCCCTATAAGTACCAATCCATGGTGAAGCGATTAGGAAGGTTAGTATTGCAATTTTTCCCATTATTTCTTCAATTATTCTTGTTTTCCTGTAGTACAAATGTTTGAAGAAAAAATTGACATTTAAACTTCTTTCAAAGACATACCGTGCATTTAATGCATCTCAAACTCACAAATCTAGTTGCTATGGCCCTAACTAGTTCCTTTATTTAAAATTTCAGGATAAAATTTGCCTTGACATTTAAACTTCTCGGTCAATAAAACCAATGAACTCTAGTGCTACGAGCTAAGTCAATATTCGTTAGATCATGATTAAATTTTATGCTTGATTTCAACTACCATTCACACCAATCGTGATCCAAACATTTTGAAGCAAGATGGGGTGTTAATAGTAAGAGCTGAACAACTATTTACTTTAATTACAAATGACTTACACTCTCTTTACATATTTTCTAAAAATTGCTACAGTATTAGATCCATTACATTAGTACCATGGGAACAAATGATAATAGAAAAATGGACAAATATACAAGAAATATTTAACAGAACCAAGTTCTACGAGACATTGCAGTCAAAGCAACATCTTATAAAAGTACAAATTTGTAGTTTGTTTCTTATAAAATTTAAATATATATTCAAATATTTATAATTGAAAAGGTGCAAACCTATACACCATGGATTGCAATAAGATCATAATAAATACATAGGATCATCAGAGGTTAAAGAACATAAGGTTTTTTATTCATGATATTACCATATAAAGAAGCATGTGGAATGGTTTATATCGAAATATACCTACTCAAGGTAATAAGTGTGATGCAGATCTTCATGTTCCTAGGAGAGGTTTGAAGCCATGAAAGCATGCAACCTTTTGAGAATTACTATTCGCAGTCGCTTCAATTTACATGTCCATCTTCAAAAGCTTTTCTTTGGCTTTGAGTCTCCAAGAATTGTAGGCCAAATAAGTGCACTACCAGAAAGGCTTGTCTAACAAGTTTTCCTCCTATAAGTGTGTCCTTAGGGTGCTTCATATGGTAGGGATGCTGGCTCTAGAGGTCAACTTCGATCCCTCCAAAATGGCTAGTTGGCCAACAGGTTTGGTCTTTGTCAGCCCAACCTAATCCAATCCAAGTGTCTAGGGCTACTTCTTCTTAGCCCAATCTCTTCTCCAATAATAATTTGGATCTTGATCCAATAAATGAGAGAACACCCAATTGGAATCCAATCCCCATGGAAGATAGATGGTAGATGCATTATTATTAGCTTAGGTTCTCACGCATCAAAAGCCTACTCCTCCAGGCCCGTGTAGTCCTACATTATCTATGTAGTCCATCATGGAGATATGGATCTTGTAATGTATCATAGAACCTTTTGGTGAGTATGATGAAACTAGTTGATTTCTCTATTCTTTCACAAGCCAGCTTTAGGTTGCAATTTGATCCCCATCATTCTAGTGTTCCTGTATGACCAATGAGCATGACATTATCAAAACCTTGGTCATACAGTTTCGTAGCCTATTAGATCTTTGATCATGTTTGCTTTTATGTGAATTGTTTGCATCAATTATTTCGAAAATAATTAATTACTATACATATGAATTAACAAAATAATTATTTCCAAAATATTTTCAGGTTGCTGCTTAGGCCCCAAGACCAATAAGCCTGACTATGTCTTCATTTTTAATATGGATATATACTTTAGCAATATGATGGTTTGCATATTGGATAGGCTCACTCTCACTCGTATTTGAATCTAGTAAGCCACCATACTCCTTATTAAGAAGAAAGTCTAGTGTCATGGTCCATGCACGGGTTTATCCATAAATTTATGGACTTTTGAATTATAATAAGGCATCCTATCAAACAATTTACAAGCTCATATACATTATTCACGCCTCTACTTGTGATGGTACTTTATGAGGTGGATTATCGATATTTACCGCTTAGTATGATGGCGCACCTAGGAATCGGTGTAAGGTTTGATCTTGATGAATAAGAAACTTCACATCCATCATGATAATTTTGTAGTGTGTTGCTCAACTTCGTCCATAAACTATGAGCGGATCTCATGTACCCAAGCCTATCCAATTCTTTTGTGGACATTGTCAATTTGCTGACCTCCATAGTACCCACTAGACTCTGTTCTATCTTTGTGGCTGATTGATACATACCTTACACTATATACAATCATGGTAAAGGAAAAGTCCACATATTAATCCAATAAATATTTGCAACTACATGGAAATAATTTTTAGGGTATATACGAACGATTTTAGGCAATCTAAGAAGGTAAAAGTGTCCGACCAACGTATTCAAAGAGTGGAAGTTATTATAATATTAATATAGTTGTGCAGTGCACCATCGGGTATGTAAATTATTGCCAACCTAGTAGGAAAAGGCAAATCGAATTGCCTGAGGAGACCTCAAGGAGAAGCAAGAAGATGAACCTTTTAGGAATGATGAGGAAGAGTTCGATTATTGACCCCACATTCTTCGCTAAGTCCTTGCTCTCCCAGAGAGGAGAAAAAGATGAATTGGAGGTGGAATGACATCTTCCGCTGCATCACCATCATCATCGACGGTGGAAAATATAAAAAATGCGGCCTCCAAAAAGCTCGTGGTCAAACTTGGGCTGAAGACCATCCATCACTCGTTGCCCTATTGAATTGCTTGGGATGACGACCGAACCATTCAGGTCAACCACAGATGCCTCATCTCTTGGAGTCATGTCCATGATGTTAGCCATCTCCTTTTGGGATAGGAATGGCTTACAATCATGAAATCTTTATTTTGAATGGGATAAAACTTGCATATTTACTTTGAATGGGAAAAGGATCATGCTATTCTCTAGATATCGTTGAATGCTTTTAATTCACTTTAAGTTCTTGGCCCACCTTTTTCCATAATTTCTTCGTAAATATAAATCCATTTATTCCTCAATCCAATCTCTTCATGAGAAATCTTATTATTAAATATTTATCTATGATGACTTCTTTGTTCATGATGAACGGTCTTCTCATCCTTCGAGCCTTTACACAACTGTTTCTATGTTGTCTCACAATTGGTTGAGGGGTGAAGCACTAACCTTGGGAGTAGGTGGATGATAATCAAGTAGCCAAGTGTCTCGCAATCTCCTTGTTGAGAACTAACGTGGACCATGCAGGGGTGACGATCAGGTTAGATCAAGCAAGATAAGGATTAGGTCAGATCAAAAATTCATTAACTCGGATCCGAACCATCTATTAAATAGGTAACCCGATCCAACCCACATAACCTGTTAATTAAATAGATCAAGTCAAGTTAAATGGGTTAAATAGATTTTTAGTGAATTGAATAGATTTAAACAAGTTAAGTGGGTTGGGTTGAACATGATAGAAACATATTAAGCAGATTTTAATCATGTTAAGCATGCCTTGAACAAGTTAAATGGGTTAGGTTATAATCCAATCCAATTATTAAATAGGTTGAAAGATGTTAAATGGATAAAATGTTTAAACACGATCTCAACCTATTTAATAAACATATTTTAGTATGTTGACTTATTTATAGTTCGATCCCATTTATATCAAACCCAAACCCACTTAAAGAGGGTTATTCATGGGTTGGGTTGATAGATCAGGTCATAAATTGCCACTCCTAGGATTGTGTAAATGCTCAAAACTTACTTGTAATTAAATATATAATGAGCTGAAGGGCCTTAAACAAGTTATATGGCATTGGTGCGGGTCTCATAGGGGAAGGATTAGTAGCAAGATCTTAATGCACCAAATCTGTATGCAACCAGAAGAATAATCTTTATGCTCTAAATCTATAGGCAATGAGAGTCTAGTTGTTTACATGTCTAATTGGGCTGGAATCTAGTATATGAAAGGCTTAAAATAACAAGATTTCAACTTGCAAATTTGAGTTAATAGCCATCATAATTTGGTTGAGCTTTTCGAGCTTACAAGGCTGATCCTATCTGATCAAATCTAAGAATAAGGTTACTAGGTTGGACCGTGCTGGAATAAAATCTGAAAGATCTAAATTAACATGACAGAACATAATGTAAAATTGCTAGCTGGTTCAAGTTAATAGCCATCATAATTTGGTCGAAATTGTAGAGTTTCCAACGTTGATCCTTTTTTATCAAGTCCAACAATATGGTTCGAATGAAATATGTGTCACCATATTTAATAATTCCACCAATCTTGCCCATCTTGCTCGAGGTCCACAAAACATGGACTCTCCAGCATATCCCGCCAACCTCTCAGATGCCGTCCAGCTCCCGGTCTGGCCGGTTGGAGATGGCTTGCAAACTGAAGTAATAATAGTAACATTCCTACTGCCAAAGTGATAGAGATATGTATTAGGTCACCGTCGTGGACTTTTGCCAAACTCCTTTAAAAACATCCCACCTACTAAATGCATGATGGATATGTGTTAGTCCATTGTCACGAACTTGGCAAATTTTCTTATGCCAAACTGAAGGGTATGCTGCAGCAGTGCCAGTGCAGAGGCAACTTGGTAGCTCGATAACTCTAGTAGTGGTTCCCTTTGGGTTCTTAATTATAGAGAGCCTGTGCCTTCTTTTTCCCATATTTGAGTTTTATATCCTTCCTTTTTTTTTTTCGTTTTTTTCGAGAAACTAACAGCCCCTGGATATGAATGAACTTAACCTAGCTGATCTCTGCAACCAAAACCATAACCATAACCATGTCATTGACCTCATATCTCCGAATCCATTAGGTCCTGGTACATTCTATTTCTAGCTATGTTCCGGCAAATATGGGAAAAAAGGGAAATCTCAACCCAATAAAATAATAATCTCTTAGATGATAAGCATGATTTCATCTATTCAAACAAGATCTTTTTATTTGTTACCATCACAGAGAAGGTGGATAAAGTATGTGGTGCTCTCTGTCTAATAAAGTCTTTCTCAATCAGTTATGCTTCTCGAGTGCATGTTTTTTCATTTCATTTATCTTTCTATCAGTTTGAATGATTTTGATAAGGGTTTTAATTTGCAGAATCAACTTCCAACCTCGTTTACTTTATCTTCCACGAACTGCATAAATAAATTTCAGGTGACCCTCAGAGGCTAAGATTCAATGTAAATATCTCAAGTTTCGCTAAGAGACCATTGAAAGCTATATTGATCTTGTTGAAATATCGAGAAACCATTTGAAGTATTCAATTTTTGAGTTAGGGCTTGGTCGGTTATCAAGTTACACTTCCCCCCCATTTATTCACGAGACAGAGCCTCCAGCCCTGAAATCTAGATGGCAGGAGCTGAGAATGTTAGCCACAATATAATATAATCAGTACAGACCTAGCCCAGCAAATGTATTAATACCTAGTTAGACATATGTCCTGGCTTGCAGGTGAACAACAGAATTATATCATTAGATTATCAAAACTGTGTATACCATTGCGAAATAATTATAGAATCATTCGACATACAACCAAAAGCTGAAAGTATAATTATGTAGGAACAGTGTGTAAGGTGAGCTATAAATGACCAAACATGACCTATGGAAACTCAACCTTATAATGTTTGAATATTTTCACCAAAAAATGGATTTATAATTGCAAAGAGAGCACTCGAACTAATAATAGCTAGAAGATACGTACTTTTACTTTCCCAAATCTTAATGTCTGGCAATCGTATATATACATTAATCATTGTATTAAACAATAGAGTTTGTCCATAATCACAAGCAAAGAATTCCATATAGGCTTTAACTAAATTCTTTTTTCCTCTTTCTGATAAAAGGAGGTGACTCACCCAAGACAATTAACTCAGGGGAACAACATATGAGAACAAAAAAAACAACATCAGAGATGCTATAGCATAAACCCTAATTAAAAGGAAAAAAAATAGCAGCCTCAAAACATGACTTCATTTCTTTCATTAGAGCGAACTCAGGTAATCTGTTTCCACATGAGCAAGCTGTCGTTTTTTTTTTTTTTTTTTTTTTGAGATAGTACAGCCATAAATATTTCATCACCTGCATCTACATTTTTGCAAATCATACACCATCCTTTCATGTAAACCTAATCACATTTCCAAGCATGTCATATGTAGTCTTCCTTTTACACAATCAAACCATCATAATTTATTTCTCACAATCTTAGCTCCCTTATTGGCAATGATCATAAGCCTCCAATAGATATACTAAATCTTGATAACCACGTTCACACCTCAACTCGTTTATCTTTGTGGTGCTCCCAATATTGCACTTTTTTCCTGAAAAATGGTGGAAGATCCATCATCATGCTGCATATTTCTTTTTATTTTTATCTATATAACAAGAATGCGGTCTTCTTGTTATAAATATATAGTGAAGAACATAGGTTATAAGTTGAACATTCAAAACCTATTGCTGATTCCAAGTGGCTAAAATGAGATTTTATTTTTTCTAAGCTAGAGGGGCTAATCGCTGCCTTTTCCATCCTATATCCCTCCCACTCTTTGGAGGCCAACTCCAATCAACATCGAACCCCAATACTCTTGTCTAAAAAAGAGGTGATAATATTTAAGCATGTGGTGATAATATTATACTTTATCTTTTTAAATATAAATTGATTATAGGTAGTCTAACTCTAATTTACATAATTTACAATGTAATGGTCAAGTGTATTCTTTTGTCTAGAAAAATTTTGTTGCCCAGAGGTGGCAACCCAGGAGGGGGAAGGGATGAATTGGGTTTTTACAAAAAATTTTAACCAAATTTGAGCTCCAAACGAGTATGTGCAATAATTCAAGCAAACTTAAGTATAAATAAAATGCATGCAATGTAGCGGCGGAAATAGGTTATAAAGATTATAATTTAAGAATTAAAACTATGCAAGCACATATTGAATGCAAGAAAGATAAGCTAGAGAAGCACAAAACAAATACATAAGAAATTTATAATGGTTCAGTACAATCCGCACCTACGTTCACTTTTCAAGCTTTTCTTGAAAATTCTACTATAATCTCATTGATTATGATGTGTTTATTTTTTCGGACTCACAAACAAGCCTAGTTGGTTTTCCAGGATCACTGACAAAAATCTTGCACCAATAGTTTTCCAAGCTCACTATCAATCAAGTTAGTTTTCTAGGCTTACCAACCAAAATCTAGACAGTCAAATTCCATACTTATAAAGAAATAAAAATACCAAAAAGATTTTATAGCTCAAGAACAAAAAAGAAAAATAAACTCTTTCAGGGCTCGAAGAAGTGGCTGAATATGTGCTCTTTTCAAACTTCACTACTCTTCAAATGATGTTGAGAGAATATACTAGATGTTAGTGAAGAACGCTCTTGAATGCCCTTAGAAATCACTGCTTGGTTCATTCTCTTTTTCTTTCTTTTTAATGTGCAATGTGGCTCACTCCAATCCAAAAAGATTTCTCTTTGAACTTCCTTAATCTTGCTTTCAAATTGATTTTCTAGCTGTAAATATCTTTGGAGATGGCTAGAAAGATAGTTCTAGTTGTTGAAAGCCTTGAAAAAGCTATTGGAGTAGAGAAATATTTGAAGGATTGTAGAAAGCTAGCCGTTATGTTTGTCTCGACATTGGAATCGACTCTAATTCTACAGGAGTCGATTCCAATTTTTCTCAAGTCGACTTCGATGACCAAGAAGTTAACTCGACCTCAGGGTCTAAAAAACCTGCATTTTATATTTTTCTAAGAGAACTGCTCACTTGTTGCGGGAGTTGGCTCGGCCTTAGGATCGACTCCAATCCTGCTAGGGTCGACTCCAATCAGGCAAAATCTAATTTTATTGCTTTCTATTTTTTCTGAGTGAGTCAGCTCCTGCTAGGCTTGAGTTGATTCAAACTGATGCCAAACTTCTCCAACATGCTAGGGTCGACTCCAATTTTCCTGGAGTTGACTCCAATCCATCTGAAATTTGAAATACTTTATTTTTAGTCCGTTTCAGTGAAGGGGTCAGCTTTTTTTGCTCTAGGATTGATTCCACTAAGTTTGAACTTGAATTGTCCTTCTTTGAAGTTCTTGACTTAGTAAATTTTATGGAGATCTTTTTCAAAGATTATTTTTTTAGTTTTAACATCTAGAAAGATCTATATATAATCTTGAAATACATGATTAGCATTATTTATACTCAATATTTTAGAATCATCAAAATCAATCTCAAGATCAACAATCTTCATTTTTTTGATGATGACAAAATTTTGAGTACATACGCAATAAAAATAAATAATATATTTTAATTCATTTTGCCGAAAGGTATCATAAAGTATAGATTAAATATATGAATAAGCACTTCATGAATGTTCTTAATTGGTCTTTTGGTTCATTGCATATAATTAGTTCATTGCATATATTTCTTATACTCATATCAAAGTAATGTATCAATTCAACTCAATGAGTATTAAGTTTTCACTTTAAACATCAAGTTATTAAGTTTCTTAAGGGTTAATCTTTTAAGCATATACTCAACATTCCTCTCCTCTTTTTTGACAGCATCAAAAAGTTTATGGAAAGGATAAAAAAGAACATCAAAATTAATATCAAAGTATCAAATTGAGAAATGTATCAAATTCAGAAATTCAAATCAAATCAAATGAATCATCTTTCCTTTAAAAGCTTGTCTTTTAAAATTTTTTTCTTTTAAAAAATTAGTTTGAATTCAAATATTAAAGGCTCTCTCTCTTTTTGAATGAATATGACTTTAATCAAATTTTTAAATATATATTTTTAAACTTTAAAAAAATAAAATTTTTTAAAAAATTTGAATATGAAATCAAGCATAATATATACTTTAATATTCAATCTTTTTTTTTCTAACAAAAATTTGAAATATAGAAAAGACATGTATCAAAAATATATCGAGCAAATTAAAAAAAAAAGTATCAAAGTAAATAATAGTCATATTTTCAAATTCATTGCTTTGAGTAAAGAATGCTTCAATACAAATAATTTATAAAAATTTTGCAATGCACATAAAAAATTTAGTATCATTTTTGAATTTATAAATATATTTTAAAATTAAATTTAGAAATTTATTTTTAAGTAGGAACATGCTTTAAATTCTATTTCAACTCTGAATAATCAAATCATGTAAATCATTAAAAGCACATGAAAGTTGAAATTGAGAAGATTACAAAGCAATTAATGAGAATTTAAGATCAAAACTCAATTTCTTTTAACACAAGTTAATTCGAACTTTCAAACAATTCAAGATGATATGCAAGAAACACCACTCATCCTATTTTTGAGATTTAAAAATTTTCTCTCCCTATTTTTCATAATTAAAGCTAGTTAATTTACTTTTCAACTTTTCTCCCCCTCTTTTTTTTAAAATTAAGTATTTTTATCATGAATTTAATTAATACCAAATTTAACCTTTAAATTCAGATAATTTAACTTTCAAATTCAGATTTTCAAATTCAAGAGCATTTTCAATCAAATAATTATATCTTCTTTAATATTTTCTTCCACTTTCTTTTGCAAACAAAGCTATTTTGAGCAAAATTTAAGAGTGTAAGCATCAATTTACTGAACTAAGTATCAAATTAAGCATTCAATTAATTCAAATATCAAACATACGACATAGCATTCACTCAAGAAGACACTAAATTTTTAAAAATTTTAATTTTTAAGGATGTTTACAATAGGATGTCTATAAGAATGACAAACATCAAGATGATCGAAATGTAAAACACCCATAACTAATAAAAATGGATTACCAAGGAGTACTAAAGCTATACAAGTCATGTCCTAGCATCTTAAGGAGTTAAGATTAGTGAAGATCTAGGAATTGGGTCCAGGCTGAGATGGGAAAGATGGATGGATGTCTCTAGATGGATGACCCTGAGCACTTGCCCTTGCAGTGAAAGTCTCCTATATCAGTCATGCAGCCTCCTCTCTAAATAATGAGATAGCCTCTTAAGTAAGTCGCTGTACCTTGGAGTTGATTACAAAAATGATCCTCAAAGAGATCCTCTCAACTAGTAAATCCTCATCCAACCTAAATAACGGTCTATCTAAGCTCTCTGGATGAACTACCTTGTCCCAGTCTCTGTCTCTACTACCTACTCAACTAGCTCCTCAGTAGGAATATTTGAAAGTGAAATTGCAGGTAGAGCCTCATCTAGATCTAAATCCTGAACCCCTCATCTAATCCAACAAACATTCTATCTCTCGAATCCCATACGATATAGTGACCACTTGTTATATATATCTGTGTATATAAGGGCTCGGGCGGTCTCTTTATCAAGATCTACCCCATGCTCCTAAAATACTAGTGTAAAAGCCATGCCATAGGATGGTGAAGTCCTCGACCTCCCTATGGTGTCCTTTATTAGTCTGATAATCAGGTTCAGTAAGTTCAGGAAAATCTTTTTAATCACATGATACATGAATGAAACATCCTGGCTTGATACAAAATCAAATCTACCGATCTTGAGGAAGAAAATCTGGTTCATCGTGTACGAGGCGTATCTTAGTAGACAATCTATTAGTACTCACCTCCTCTATATCATTGATATCCTCTCTTTCCAAAATATACTTAAGTCCTTCAGATTTTCTTTCTAATTTATCTATTATGCTCCCTTCAGCTTTCATCCTAAAAATTCTTCCTAACTTTTCAGAATCAAACACAATTAACACAAGCTTAACCTCAAATTCTATTATCCCATTTTCATCTTTCAAATTGGTGTAAAATTCTCTAACTAGGGTGGGATAGGTTAGAATATTCAAGGAACAAAAGTACTCCCAACCTAGACTTTTGATTTTTCTTCTAAATTCAAAGCCATTTTTCTCCAAAAATTTGACATCAACAATATTTCTACCTATGGACACAACTCAGGTAGATGTGGTGGAGCGAGAAGGAGTTGGCCAGGAGGAAGAAGGGGCTACCAGAGGCAGCTGTTGGTGACTAAGAAGGGCTTCTCTGCCTTGCACGATGCTTGGACTACCATTCACGAATGGGAGGAGGAGTGGGAGACCAGCTAGGGCTTCGATTTTTCGAGCACTTTGTCCTTCTCCAAGAGGTGATGTGCTTCTGGGGTGCCATTTGAACCAAATCAAGGGAAAAATCAAGGGAACATGGGAGTAGATGGATCGGTTTGGGTAGAAAAAGGTTTTAGAAAAGTCTTGGTTTGGAATTAAATTTGTGGAAGAAACAGGAAAATGGGATGGCTTGGGTTATAAAATCCTATTCCCAAAAAGGGATCGACTCATCTCAAATTCGAGTTGACTCCAGATGAGGGGTCAAAAACTAGAGTCAACTCCTGTGTTTCAAGAGTCGACTCTTTGATATAGAAATAGTTCAAAGAAGTTTCAAAAATTGAAATTTAGCTCAAATTGATTGATAATTGATTTTCAATCAAATTGATGATCAAGAGTGATATTCAAATTGAATTGGAGGATCAAAAATAGGTCAATTAGGGGTTTGATAAATAATCAAATTAAGGATATCAAGAAATAAAAATCTAGATAATAGCTTTATGAATTTTGGTTCAACTAAAAACTTTTTAGATCCTTAGGGATAAATCTAAGATGCAATGCAAATCAACACATCAAGCACTTGAGTTTTATGATTGAATATCTTATCTTCAAGTACTTAGATCATGCAAATTTTAGAAAAATTTTGATGATTAAGTAACTTATAGAGAATGTCAAAATTAGTTTCATTTGTAATTTTTGCAATCAAAAAGATTAATAGACAATTAAGCTTTTTTCAATTCAAGTTTCTCAAATACATATTTGATATGGGAAAACTAAGATATCATGCTGAATTTTAAGATAATTTCAGTTCATATCAATTTAAACATGATACATGGAGGAGAGAATGTTGATTTGTAAAATCTATATGTTTAAACACTCATATCGAGAACCATACTCAATATAAGCACCAATAAATCATTAAAATTAACTAATTAATCAGAATATATTCAGCAAACAATGATGATATGATGTGAGAAAAGTTTAGATTTTACCAAGGATCATTATCTATGCAATTTCATTTTTAAGGCATCCATCCAAAAGAATTTTTTTCTTTTTATTTCATTGGATCCTTAGTATACCTGCAAAATTATTTACTAAACTTTAGTACCTAAGTCATCTTGAGTCCATAGAGATTAAAGTATAACATGGTTTCTTTGAAAACCCAAATTTGTTTAACTAATGTATGACCAATTCTTTTAATGTTATATTCTAAAATTTTATGGCCAATTTGGTTATATTTAAATCATTTAATGGAATGATTTTCAAATGAAGCTTTTGTGAACTTATTTTTTTATAAAATTCTATTTTCTTAAAGGATTATACCTAATTCCTGCATTATTAAAAATAGATTTTTGATTTTTTAGCATTAATTGAAGCTTTTCAAAACTAAATGCATACTTTTGATCAATAATGGGCTTCAATATTTCTATCTATTTTCTTAATTTGGCATTTTCTTCCAAAAAAAAAATTTAGATTTCAACAGTATTTCTTTTTCATCAACTAAGATTTTATTTTCTCTCAACATATCTTCTTTTTCTTCAACTAGGCATTTTTAGATTTTGCAATATTCTCCTTCTCCTTAGCTAATATTTTTATTTCCTTCAAAATATCTTAACTTTCTATCAATATTTTATTTTCTCTTCAGCCAAAGATAAATTAGACTTCTTAAGTTCTTTATTTTTCAATCTTAACTTTTGAATTCATCCATTAAATCATTGAAGACTTCAGACAATTCATTAAAAGTAAATTCGAAAGATTTTTCAAGATTTACCTCATTATCAATGGCCATGAAGCAAAGATTTGCCGCTTTTTTTTCTCATCCAAACTTGATAAGTCACTATCTCCCCAAATTTCTAGCATTGCTCTTTTTTTAGCTCTCTTGGGATGCTTTTTAAGTAAAGGACAATCCGGTTTGTAGTGTCATCTTTTGTTGCAATTATAGCAAGTGAAATTCTTTCTTTCTTTTCTTCTTCCTTTCTTTCTTTTTCATATTTTTCTCCATGAGAAACTTCTTGAATTTTCTTGTGAGAAGTATCATGTCCTTATCTTCTTCATCATCTTCTTCCTTCTACTCATCGCTTTCTTCATAGTGTGCAGTGGATTTGAAGATGATGATTTTCATCTTCTTTAGCTCTTCTTTTTCTTCCTTTTTTTGAGCCTTGTTCAATTCATGAGTCATGAGTAGACCTATTAACTCTTCTAAGGATAACTTGGTGAGATCTTTCATTTCTTGTATTGGTATCATTTTTGCTTTTCATTTCTTTGGCAAAGATCTTAAAATTTTGCAAACAAGTTTATAGTTAGTATAGATTTTGCAAAGACCATTCAAAGCATTAATAATATTAGTAAAATTAAAAAATATATCAAAAATAGATTCATATTTTTTATTTTGAATATTTCATACTTATGAATAAATAAATTAATTTTAGACTCTTTAACTTGGCTTATTCCTTCATGAGTTATTTCTAATATTTTCTAAATTTTTTTGGTCGATGTACAAGTAGATATTCTATTGAATTCATGTACATCAAGAGAGTAATAAAATATATTGATGGCTTCGATATTTTATTGAGCCATCTTCTTATCATATTCATCCCAATCATTTTTTAGTTTGAAAATAGACATACCATTAACTATAATTATGGATGTGTGGTCCTCTAATTATGACTCTCTATATATCATAATCTAAAGTTTATATAAATATTTTCATTCTAGCTTTCTAAAAAGTATAATTTGATCGATTAAATAATGATGGCCTCGAAGTTCATTGACCTTCGGTAAACGAGGAACCAACCAAGGTTGACATGATCTTTGGCTCTTTAACTATTTGGTTAACAATCAAATATTAGAGCACCTGCTTTGATACCAATTATTGTACAGAGGTAGCAATCTAAGAAAGAGGGTGAATTAGGTTTTTACAAAATGTTAACCAAATTTGAGCTCTAAACAACTTTGTATAATCATTCAAGCTAACTTAAGTATAAATAAAGTGCATGCAATGTAGCAACAGAAATAGGTTATAAAGATTACAATTGAAACTATGCAAGTAAGTATTGAATGCAAGAAAGATAGGCTAGACAAAGCACAATAGAAATACATTAAAAAAAATATAGTGATTTGGTGTAACCCACACCTACGTCCAGTTGTCAAGCTTTTTTTAAAAATTTTATTATAATTTTTTTGATTATAGTGTATTTATTTTTTTAGACTCATAAATAAATCTAGTTGATTTTCTAGAATTACCAACTAAAATTTTATACTAATAAATTTTTGGGCTTATTATCAATTAAGTTGATTTTTTGGGCTCACATATCAAAATTTATACAGTCCAGTTCTAGACTTAGACAGGTTTAGTCCCTAAGTTTCTTTCTCTTGAAGAAACTTGTAAAAAAATAAAAATACAAAAAAAATTTTATAGGCCAAGAATAAAAAAAAATAAACTTTTTTAAGGCTCAGAGAAGTGGTTGAATGTGTGATCTTTTGAAGCTTCACTTTTTTTCAAATGATACTGAGAGGATGTGCTAGATATTGATGAAGATTGCTCTTAAATGTCCTCAGAAATCACTGCTCGATTTCTCTCTTTTTCCCTCTTTTGATATGCAACATGTTTCACTCCAATCCAAGAAGATTTTTCTTTAAACTTCATTAACCTTGCTTTCAAATTGATTCTTTAGCCTTAAATATTTTTGAAAATGATTGAAGAGATAGTTCTAGTAGTTGGAAGCCTTGAAAGAGCCATTGTAGTGGAGAAATATCTATTTGAAGGATTATAAAAAGCTAGCCATTATGCCTATCCTGACATTGGGGTCGACTCCAATTCCATGGGGGTCAATTCCAATTTTTTTGAGTCAACTTGGATGACCAAGGAGTTAACTCGACCTCAGAGTCCAAAAATCCAGTATTCTATATTTTTCTGAGAGAGCCGGCTCACCTGTTGCTGGAGTTGGCTCAGCCATTAGGATCAACTGCAATCCTGCTGGGGTCGACTCCAATCGGGCAAAATCTAATTTTGTTGTTTTCTATTTTCTCTAAGAGAGTCATTTTCTGCTAGGCTTGAGTCGATTCAAACCGTCAAACTTCTCCAACATACCACGATCGACTCCAATCATTTTGGGGTCGACTTCAATGATCTGAAATTTAAAATACATCTTTTGAAGCCCTATTTCAGTGAAGGGGTCAGCTCCTTTTACTCAGAGGTTGATTCCACTAAATCTGAACTTAAATTTTTCTTCTTTAAAGATCTTGACTTAGTGAATTTTGTGGAGATCCTTTTTAAAAATTATTTCTTCAATTTTAACATATGAAAAGACCTATATACAATCTTGAAATATATAATTAGCATTATTTATACTCAATATTTTGGAATCATCAAAATCAATCTTAGGATCAACAAATTTTGGTGATAAAATGAGACTGTCTTTTTAAATATAATTTGATTTTATATAGTCTAACTCTAATTTATAGTAAAAAGGTCAACCATACTTCTTTATCTAAGCTATAAGGTTAGACTATAGGAAAAAGGGCATTTGCCGACTCTTGCTTGTTGATGCTAGGAGAAAGTATTGACAATTGGCTGACCATGCCGAGCTAAAACATCATGATACTTTTTATAAGCATCCATGGTTAATGATGCTTAAGCACCAACAATTATTAATCGATAATGTTTGCTGCTTTTTTTGGGAAGCGTTAGTATTTATTCATAATAGACAACGCTAATAAGTGTTATCAGAAACCATGCACAAGATGATGCCTTTAGGCATCCTCAGGTGCCTTTATTTTCACCTCCTTCCATTCTTGCCTAATTCAACATCAGCACCCTTTCCATAGCTCTATCCCCACTATCGAGCTCCTCCACCAGCCTCCCCCTCTCCTCCTATCCTCTATGAGATTAGAGATCCTCCGCCAACTTCCTTCTCCTCTTCCACCAACTTCTTTCTCCTCCTCCTCAAGCATTTGTGAGACTAGAGCTCCTCTGTGGGTCTCCTCTTTCTCATCCTCCTCTACTAGCTTCCTCCTCATCCTCCTAGTGTATGTGAGACCGAAGCTCCTCCACCTCCCAACCCTTACTCTCGTAAGCTCCCCCTCCCAACCCTTTCTCTCTCTTCTCCCATCTCCCTCCTAGATCATTGCTCGTTGACCCATGGCTACTAGCCTCTATCGATTGATGATGCTCCGATCTCCACCACTCATTACTTTGGCTAACTATCTCCTCTATCAACAATGCTACCACTGCTCCTTAGATCTCTATTAGCCCACTCTCCTCTCTAGTGATTTTCCACTATAAGAATCTAGACTATTAGGGATGGTAAAATACCATCGCTAATGGTCCTTCTGCCATTGCTAATACCATCATAAAAGTCAATCTGAAAATTTTTTATCACTAATTGGATCTATTAGCAATAGCAAAAATCATCATCGCTAATAAGAGAATTAGCAATGGCTTTAGAGATGGAATAATTTCATCTCTAATTAATTTTTAAATATTTTTTAAAAAAATTAAAAAATATTAGAGATGACTGATTCATTACTAATGTCATCGGTAATAATTATTAGCAATCAATTGCTCCATCGCTAATGCCATCTCTAATTTTATTTAATTTTTAAATTAAAAAAATATTTTAAAAAATATTAGCAATGATATTTTAGTGTCTAATATCATTGCTAATAGTTATTAGCAACGACAACTACCATCACTAATACCGATGGTAATAGTTAATTTTATTTTTTTAAAAAATAATAATATTTTTTAAAATCTATTTTAATTAGTCATAATGAATTATGATATCTAATATTTGTTATAATTAAAATCCAAAAATAATATGATAATAATAAATTTAAAACTAATTATATTATATTAAAAATAAAAATTATATAATTTTTTTATAAGTAATATCAAAAAAATATAATACATTAAAAAAATATTAGGTTCAATCCTCATCATCATTTACCTTCTTCTCCTCCTATTTTTCTCTAGCAGCTAGTGAATGAGAGCTGAATGTTCCAGCATTCTATAATAAAAAAAATAAAATAATATTAATAAATTTTAATACGAAAGTATATCTTTCGATATACTCTTTTAATTCTTAAATAAATTATTTTTACATATTTCATTCAATGATACGAAGCTATAGACACCTTCGGTCCATCGATTGAATGGTTAGATTGAAGTTTTAGCATCTAGATCTTTTTTCTAGACTCAAACCTAAATATACGAAGCTTCTAAAAATAAAAACTTAAAATAATTAAAATAATTTAATAATATAATTATGTTGATCAAAAGATTGATTTTAATGATGATAAAGAATTTTGAGTATAAGTTATAAAGTCTAACTATGTTTATAAGGATGTGTAGTTTTAAAATTTTAAGTGTTCATAATTTTTTAAGTATTTTTTAAAATCTTAATAAAAATTAAATCAAGTTAAGAAAATAAGTCTAGCCCATAAATCAGATTGAAGAAAAAAAATTGATAAATAACTTTTAGCATGCTTGGAATGTAGATTGAGTCGATCTAGTCTCAGTAAATATAAAAGATAGAAAGCACAGAAAGTAAAGTTTGTGGATCCAAGGGACTGAGCCAATCCAAGGGAATGTAGATTGATTCAATGACTGTAATGGCTAACTTTTAGATCTATAGCTTTTTCATTCTATGAGCTTCCTAATGGCTATTTTTTCATCTTCAATGGCTAGATTTATTTCTAAAGATCTTTCAAATATCAAAAAATGATGAAAAATCTCAAGAATATATAAGAAAATTTTTGGCACATTAGAGAGGAGCTTATGAAGAGTTTATTGAGCATACATTGAGAAAGCCAAAAGAAGTGAGCTGAAAAAAGAAAAAAAGAAGTTATTTTTAGAGTTATCCTTTGTCCCTCTACTATAAATTATCCTCAAACAAGTGAGAGCAAAAATGAAATAAAGTAAGAAAGTGATCAAGTCAAGAATCAAAGAGCCTCACCATCTCTCAATTATTCAAGGAGAAGAAATCAAGCCTACAAGCAAAGCAACTTAGTTTTCTTCTTTTAAATTTTAAAAGAGTTTATTTTAAATTATATTATTATATTTTATTTTAATTTTCTTGGGGTGAGAAACTTAAATTGGTCTAAGTCTTGAATTGGATGTTTGTAGTGGTTTGATTGGTGAGCCAAGATTAAAATCAATCAAGATTGATTGTAAGCCTGGAGAAAAATAATCACTTATGAGATTTTGGTTGGTGATCCGAGAAATATCAACTAGATTGATTGTGAGTTTGAAAAATAATCTTATACTATTTTGGTTAGTGAGCTAAGAAAAACCAACTGAATTTTACTATGAGCCCAAAAAATAATTGGATTATAATTCTAGTTGTGAATTATAGTTGAATTTCCAAGTGGTATACTTAGAGAGTAGACGTAGGTACTGAATTTGGCACCAAGCCACTATAAACCCATTGTGTTTATGATTGTATGCTCTTTACTTTACAATTCTCATTCACTGCATATGATATAGCTTATTTTATTAAGCACTTAAATAGTTTAATCTATACATATCTCAAAGTTAAATTTTTTTAAATATCCAATTCATTCCTCCTCTTGGGTAGCCATACCTGAACAATAATTGGTATCAAAGCGGGTGCTCCAATTTTTCTTCTTATTCTAGAGTTAAAGATCTTATGGTTGATCCATTTGATTCATTGTTGGATGAAGGATACTCAACCATTAGACCTTTTTTTAATGGCTCAACTATACTTATTGAAAAGCTAGAATGAGAATTTTTACTCAAGCATAAGATTATGACATGTGAAATTTTTTACTCAATGGTCCTCATACATCCACAATGATTGTCAATGATATGTATGTACCTAAATCTAAAAAAAATTAGAATGAGCTAGATATAAAGCTAGCTCAATTAAATGCTAAAGCTATTAATATTCTATATTGTGCAATAGATTATAATGAATTTAATAGAATATCAACATGTTTATCTATAAAAGAGATTTGGGCTAGACTTAAAATGACCCATGAGGGTACAAGTCAAGTCAAAGAATCTAAAATAAATATGTTAGTTCATAAATATGAGTTGTTTAAAATGGTACCTCATGAGATAATAAGTGATATATTTACAAGATTTACTAAAATTATAAATGAGTTAAAGAGTCTTGAAAAAGATTATTCTAATAGTAATTTTGTATGCAAAATTCTTAGATCCTTACCAAAGGCTTGGGAAGCAAAAATAATAGCAATCCAAGAAGCTAAGAACCTTAGCAAGCTTGCTTTGAAAGAGTTAATCAGATTGCTCATGACACATAAGCTCAATATGAACCAAAGCATGAAAGAGAAAGAGATGAAGAAGAGAACCCTTGCATTTAAATCATTGATCATTGAAAAAAATTCAAGTGATTCTATCGATGATTTAGAAGATGATGAAGAAATAGCGGTGATTATAAGAAGGTAGAAATTTACAAGAAAGAAGAAAAATTTTGAATCAAGAAGAGAAAAAAAAAAGAAAAGAATCAATTTAGAAAACATAAAAAGAACTAGCTCCCATTAAAAATGAGCTCAATGAAATTAAAAAGGAAAGCTATATTGGTTATTTAGAAAAGTAGTGAGAGCTCAAATTCTAAAGAAGAGTCATCCTCAAGTAAAGAAGAGACAAACCTATTCTTGATGGCTCATAATGAAGAGGTAAGCTTAAATCAATCGAATAATTTTACTTTTGATGAATTATATAATATATATTTTTGAATTATTTAATAATTTTAAAAGGCTATCTAAAAATAATAAAGAGCTTAAGAAGAAAAATCAAAATTTGAATAAAGATAAAGATAGATTATAAGAAGATAAGAAAGATTTGCAAACTAAACAAGATGACTTAATTAAACAAAATAAGAGTCTACAAAAAGAAGTAGATAGATTAAAATCCATAGTAGATGAAAAGAATGAATTATTAGTTAAATAAAAAGATTTATTAAAAAAATATTAAAAAATAAAATAAATGAACTAAAATTAATTGTAGATAAATTTTTATTAGTTCACAAAATTTGCATATATCAATGGATAAACAAAATATGACATCTAAAGCTAACTCCTTTGCAAAACTAAGATATCCAAAAATTTCTATTGATAAATATCATTTTGATAAGAAATTTATTACATGCTTTAAATGCAATAAAGCTGGACATAAATTATTTGATTGTTAGGCTAATACATATAAGAATATAAAGATCAAGCAAATTTGGATTCTAAAAGAAACTATCGATACTAACCTCAAAGGATCCAAGTTAGCTTTGGGTATCAAAATATACTTAATCTTTGTAAGTGCAGATGTACTTAACATCCCTCTAATCCAAAAGAGAATGGCACTTTAATTATGGATGCACAAGGCACAAAATAGAAGATAGAGTTAAAATTCTTGAAGATAAGTTAGTCTCAATAAATTAATAATTATTCCTACCATTCAATTAGAAAGTATATTAAAATATTAATGCATGATTTAAGTATTAGCTAATTACATATCAAATAATTTAATATTTTATCTTGTTGATTTTGATGATGTTATTTTGATTGACTATTATAATTAAGTATTATGATTAAAAATATATTGAATGAAACTAATTTATAAGCTCTCATGATTAGTGTTTGAGAATAATTTAAAATAATGACATATTTGTTTGATAAGCTGAATTTCTTAAAGAAATATTTTCAAACTCAATTGATATATTAAATTATAGTAAATACTTATAATGACAATAAGAAAAAAAAAATGGTAAATAAAAAAATAAATTTAACATATTAAATTATATCAAAATCTTGTCATAATGTGATATTTTTCATAATGTAATATTTTTCATAATGTGATATTAATTTGGTTATAAGAAATAAAATTCAATAAGGACAAGAATTGATTCTGTTATATCAAGAGTAAGGAATGAAACTAAGAAATTTGGCATATAATAAGAAATTTTTTTTAATAAAAATTAAATTCAATTGATTATTATATTAAGGGAGAGCTTAATATTTTTGGATTGTTAAAATTTACTTTATTGATTTTATTGATTACCCCCTTTTTGAGTCATCTTTTCTGATGCTATCAAAATAGAGGAAGAGTTATTATTGAGTATATGCTTAACCTTAACTAGAATAAAGTATATTTTTATTATTTAGTAGTTTCATGCCTTTTAAATATATAATTTTTTAGAAACTTACTATATATTATTTAACATATACTCAAAAGTTTTGTCATCATAAAAGAGGAAGATTATTGATCTAAAAATTGATTTTGATGATAACAAAGAGTTTTGAGTATAAGTTATCAACTCTAACTGTATTTATGAGGATGTGTAGTTTAAATTTCAAGTGCTCATAATTTTTTAAGTATTTTTTGATATTTTAATGATGATTAAATCAAGTTAAGAAGACAAGTCTAGTCCATAAATCAAATTGAAGAAAAAAAATTGATAAATAACTTTTGGCATGCAGACGGACCTAATCCGATCAGAAACTGAGCTAACCTAGTCTCAGTAAATATAAAAGACAGAAAGCACAGAAAGTGAAGTTTGCAGATCCAGGAGACTAAGCCGATCCAGCTATAAACTAAGTCGATCCAATGAAGACTGAGCCAACTCAATTAAAAACTAAGCTTACCCAATGACTATAATGGCCAGTTTTTAGATCCATAGCTTTTTCGTTTCATGAGCTTTTCAATGGCTATTTTCTCATCTCCAACAGCTAGATCCCTTTCTAAAGACCTTTCAAATGTCAAAAAGTAGTGACAAATCTCAAGAATATATAAAAAAATCTTTGGAGCATTGGAGAGCAGCTTTTGAAGAATTTATTGAGCATACATTAAGAAAGACAAAATTAGTGAGCTGAAAAGAGAAAAGAAGAAGTTATTTTCAGAGTTACCCTTCCTCCCTCCACTATAAATCATTTTCAAATAAGTGAGAGCAAAAATGAAATAAAGTGAGAAAGTGATCAAGTCAAGAATCAATAAGCCTCACTATCTCTCAATTATTCAAGAAGAAGAAATCAAGCCTACAAGCAAAGCAACTCAGTTTTCTTTTCTTAGGCTTCAAAAGAGTTTTTTTTTAATTATATTTTTATATTTTATTTCAAGTTTTTTGGGGTGAGAATCTTGGATTGGTCCAAGCCTTGAATTAGATATTTATAGTGGTTTGATTGGTGAGCCAATATTAAAACCAATCAGGGTTGATTATAAGTTCGGAGAAAAATAATTACTTATGAGATTTTGGTTGGTAATTCGGAGAAAATCAACTGGATTGATTGTGAGCCCAGAAAATAATCTTATACGATTTTGGTTAGTGAGCCAAGGAAAATCAATTAAATTTAATTATGAGCCCAAAAAATAATTGGACTATAATTCTAATTGTGAATTATAGTTGAATTCTCAAATGGTATACTTGGGGAGTGGACGTAGGTGCTGAGTTTGGCACCGAACCACTATAAATCCATTATGTTTGTGATTGTGTACTCTTTACTTTATAATTCTCATTCACTGCATATGATATAGCTTGTTTTATTAAGCACTTAAATAGTTTAATTTGCACATATCTCAAAGTTAAATTTATTGAAATATCCAATTCATCCTCCTCTTAGATAGCCATACCTGAGCAATAAATTACCTGATATGATGGCTAGGATGATGAGCCCAGCTAGTCGCACAACTGCAGATCATGGAGAAGCTCCACGATCATATCACAGATGGTATTCAGGAGGCTTTGAGGTCACTAACTCAGAAGCCTCTGCACAATCTCTTTTACGTGCGCATCGCTCTAGGTTTGGGACATCAAGGCTTGTGAAGATACTGAAGGATATCGAGACGGTGGAGGATCGAAGTTGTAGTCGAATCATATGACCCGGCTCCTACTCACCCCCTTGGTGGTGTTGAGCCATCCCTCAATGTCAAGAGGGGTTGAGAAAATGGGTTATCACCGTACCTCTCAGCAATGTATGTAAAATAATGCATCTGCATAGTTCAAAAATATATTAATTCTAATATAAAAATTAGATCCTATAATAACTTAATTAGTAAATAATATTTGAAGTTGTTATTGCGATCTATCACAACATAGAAAGTGTGTGGCCCGCCATAACTATAGTTGGTCTAGTGGATGATCCAGCTGCTATGTCTATAATAAGTAAATAATAAAATTAAATTAATTAAAATATACATATAAAAATTTTTATAATTATATTGAAGAGTTTTGATATTGATTTCTTACTAGTCTATTGGCCATAATATGTATGCCGATCGAGCTGCTCGTATGCTTGATTAGATCCTACTGGATGGCCCAGTTCTGCCGATCCCTCTACCACCTATAGGAGTACTCCTCATTGCTCCACTAGTCGTAAAGGGCTTGCCATATATTCGCCCACATCCAATGATCCATGAAGGATCTCCAGTTCGATGGTGACTGAAAATCAGAGTGCTGGATGATGGATTGTCTGAGGCTATAAAGGCCATCTTAGGGCCTCCATATGGTCACCTTCTCAAAGATCTGATGGCCAGCCTCCTCATCCTAGGGAGTCTCGAATCGATAGTACTCCTGTAAGATAGAAGTAAGCGTGTGTTTATATATAATTAAAATACTAATGTATCAAAAATTTAAAAATTAAACTAGTTATGACTTACCAAAAATATCTCCCAAACTACATCTCATGCTCCAAATGGCCAACTGAAAAACTCATTCATCGATCTCAGCATCAAGCATCGAATGATGCCGGTAACCACATGAGATCCTTCAGACTCTCTAAACATGCTGCAAAATTAATTTTGAATAATAAATATTAACTCTAGAATTGCTAAATTAAAAATATATTAATTAAAATTATAGTACTTATGAGCAGCTCTAAACGTAGATGAGCTATCTATTTTCTGATCGAGTCAAAGATGCCGCAAGCCGGATGGATCCTCTTTGAGCTGGTCACTATTGGATGTGACTGTGGAGTCACTGGTGACCTCCTATCATCCAGTATGAGATGTGCAAAACTATGCGAGCTGGCCGCATGGTCGCTCTCTCTTGTAGAGCTCTATCCTTGGCTGGAACGGCTCTGACCTCTAGAAGACATGATGTATAATATTTGAAAATAAAAATAAAAATCAAAAATAAGCAAATGATGTAAATATTGGTTTAAATAAAATATCTATCAAAATATTATAAGACGATCAAAATTTAACTCTCGTGTAACAAAGATTGTTAGTAAGCATCTGTAATGTATCAGCAGAAAAATAATTCTCGTCCAATAATACATAATAATGTATTGGTCTGCTGGTCCCCTGATTTTGGCATTGTCTAATTCTCATCCAGTAGTATATGATAATCTCAATACATAAAAATATGAAGAAGGCTCAAATCTGCCTTTAAAAAATAAAGCATTGCAAGTTTCTCTGCACCTTTAACCATAAGGTGGCTGCACGCAGTTATCTGCGATATAACAGACCATCCAAGCTTGCTCTACATTGCAAGTTCTTCTACACCAAAGTATAGTGAGATAGCTGCAAGCGGTTGTCTATAATGTAACAGGCCATCCAAGCTTGACCATACAACAACAAGAATAGAATGCATCACCTCCATTTAGGCACATCTCGCATAGGCAGTCATCATAGCCTCTATCTCTAAGCCCCTAGCTGCCTCCTCGAGCTACAAACCAAAAGTATAAATTTTATTAAAAAATAAAATAACAACTTAAAAATAAAATTTATATGCTCGTGCAGCTTAGTTATCTGGCAAGCTCCAAGTCTGCATGCATGAGATGCACATCTTGACCATCCCCATTTGCAATGATGTCCTTTACTTCTATGATTATGCTTTTGGAAATGCTACACTCTTAGGGCAAGAATGGGCTCATTATTTTTATAAGAGATGTGTCAATAGAGAAATGCTTGATAGTGATACAATAGTTACCCATTCATATAGGAATAAATTTTTGCCAAACTACAAGTATTGGTACCTGCATAGAAAGATGTGGAAGCCAATATGTGCAAACAAAAATCTCTACTTGTCCAATATATTTACTGATGTGCAAGAGCTTAATAGTGACAGGCTCAAGCATATGATTAGTACATTTGGTGGATTTATTCTAGTTGTTGGTGGAAGCTCATATAATAATCTTTCAGATAGCAACCGCCATAGTCATGATAGACTTTAAGGATTGCTATAGTTATAGCCTTGCTTAGCCTTTAGGGGGTAGCAACCCTATGGAGGGTAAGCAAGACTGTAATCATAGCAACCCTATCCGTCATGACTATAATGGTTATAATCTAAAAGATTATTACATGGACATCCACCAATAATCAGATCAAACACCAAATATGTTAATCATCTGCTCAAGCCATCACCATTAAGCTCTTGCACATTAGCAAGGTCTTGGATAAGTAGAGCCTTCAAAGCCCTTGCAATTGTCTCACACGTCTCGATCCCCATACAAGTATCAATGCTTGTAGTTTGGTATAAATCTACTTTTATATAAATGGATAACTATTCTATCTTTATCAAACATTCTTTATTGACATATTCTTACAAGAACAACGAGCCCATCCTTGAACTAAGAGTGCAGCATTTTCAAAAGCATAATCATAAAAGTAAGGGATATCATTGCAAATAGGGATATATGGTTTGCAATGCTATCCAAACTTTTTCTCGGTTCGAGTGCTCTACATGTCGAGATCGAAGCATGCAGGGTACGTCTCGGTCTTATGTTTGCAATCCAAAACTTTTCTCGATTCGAGCACTCTATATGTCGAGATTGGAATGCACAGGGCATGTCTCAGCCCCATATTTGCAATGTTGTCCAAATCTTCCCTCGATTTGTGCACTTTGTATGTCGAGATCGAAGCACGTAGGGCATGTCTCGATCTCATTTTTGTAGCCTAAATCTTTTCTCGATTTGAGCGCTCTACATACCAAGATCGAAGCATGCAGGGCATGTCTCAGGCCCATGTTTGCAATTATGTCCAAACCTTTTCTCGGTTCGAGCACTCTGTATACTAAGATCGAAGCGCGTAGGGCATGTCTTGGCCTCGTGTTTATAATCCGAACCTTTCCTTGGTTCAAGCACTCTGCATGCCGAGACCAGAATGTGTAGAAAATATCTCAGCCTTGTGTTTGTAATGCTGCTCGAACCTTTTCTTGATTTAAGCACTCTACATGTCGAGACCAAAGCACGTAAGGCATATCTCGACCCCATGTTTACAATGCTGCTTGAACCTTCCCTCAGTTTGAGTGCTCTACATGCTGAGATCGAATCATGCAGGGCATGTTTCAGCCTTATGTTTGCAGCCCGAATGTTTCCTCAGTTCCAGTGCTCTGCATGCTGAGACTGGAGTGCATAGAGTACGTCTCGAGCCTGTGTTTATAATGTTGCCCGAACCTTTTCTCAGTTTGAGCACTTTGCATGTTGAGATCAGAGTATGTAGGGCATGTCTCGATCTCATGTTTGCTGTCCGAACCTATCCTCGGTTTGAGCACTCTGCATGCCGAAATCAAAATGTACAGGGCAAGTCTCGGTCCCGCATTTGCAATGCTGCTCGAACCTTTCCTCGATTTGAATGCTCTGCATGTCAAGATCGAAGTACATAGAACACGTCTCGGCCTCATGTTTGCAATCCAAACCTTTTCTCGATTCGAGCGCTCTACATGCTAGAACCTAAATTTTATATAAATTAATACTTAATTAAATAATTTTTAATATCTAATTATATTTAATTAATATAATTTAAATAAAAAATAATTTTTAGTAATATTATTAGCTATCGCTAATACTCATAATAGAAGAAGGCTACTATATAGGACTGAGGCACGGGCTGGTATGCAGGAATTGAGGTGCAAGGAGGCACAAGCGAGCAGGGACTGAAGCTCGAGGATGCAGCCATGATGGAAGCTTAAGGAGGTGGAAGATAGCCGAAGGCTCGAGGAGGCGGGCTAGGTGCAACTGGGGGGAGACGGCCAAGGGGAAGCCATCGATCGGGGAAGAGGAGGGTGGCGGGTCAAAATTGTTAGATATGTGTACCTTAGAAGCCAGAATTGGTTGATCCTTGTAATACACTTCTAGGAGCAAAATTATAATTTTGATTATAAATAATAAAATAGATTATTTTCTATCATAAATATATATTTAGTGTATGTGATACATCCCTTGAGTTAATGGTAATGATAATTCTTATTTTTAAGAGTTAAAAATTTAAGACAAGAATTTTCAATATTAACTTATAAAATGCTCCTAACTGTAGAATCATCATGAGGATGGTGATTGATTCAGAAGATTGGTGTACAATCGCTTCTTTATAGTAGATGAGTCTTGAGTTTATGGTGTAGAGACACCAGAGCGAGAGTACAGATACTCATTAAAAAATGAGGGCACTGAGCGTGACTACCTCGAGCAGTCATAAGAAAGTCTATCCTTTCATCGATGACTGACTCGAAACTATAGTGGTATGTCTGATTCTTTGACCTGAGGTGCATCGGTAGTTCATCTTGAGGGTGTTATAGTTTGACTACACCATGACTCGATCTCCTAGCCATTCAAAATTCTGAGGTGTATGTTGGCTATAGCATGTTCATTGTAGGAATTAGATTGCACCAAGAAAAAATCTATCTACCTTGGTAGATGAGGAGCAGTCCTATGATGATCATGAGAATCAAGTCTATAAGCCCATGGCCATGGAAGAGTGAAATAATAGAAAGAGTTTCTATTAAGGTTTTCACATCGAACTTGAATCGAATGATTAAATCATATGATAGAAATTAGGGTTTGACGAGTTCACCTTAATCCTAATCTGATTGGGGTTCAAGATAGAAGAACTTCAAATAGCTGCACCGAGAAGTTCATTTTTAGTTTTGATGGGTTGCCACCATATACTGCTAGGTGTCACTGGTGGATTTTGGAAGTAATTAGAATGATTTGGATGATCGATCATTCTGATTGTCTGAATCAAAAGAGTTCTGATCCATCGAAAGAAGTTTCGATGATATCGATGATGGAGATCATGACATATCCCATTATCATACAGAACTGAACCTAACTGGATCACATAAATAAGGGTTTGGATTTGGATATCATCAATTGGACTAATCTGGTTCAATTAATTTGAATTAGATTCAATTAGGTTCAAGAAAATCGTGCTAGCATATGATTAAGCCTAACGTTCTCCTTCTATTATCATTAAAGTTATCTCAATTGAGCTAAATGAGTTTGTGCTCACTCACGTATCTTTACTTGATCTGATTGAAGCTTGTCCATATTAGAAAAGGATTGTCTTAATTTATGAGATAAGTTTGAGACAACACCTACCATTTTCCATCATCTGCTAATTCTTATCCTTTGACTTTGGTCAAATATTGACCTTTGACACTTAGACATCTGCCCATATATCATGCGCCTATTGGAGAGCAGATAGGGGCTTTCCCACTTACTGGAATTTGGAAAGGAGGGGATGCATGCCTAGGGAGGCGTGCGCCCATGGATAGGGATGCTTGGAGTCCCATATGGATGGGACTCCAGGTTGCTTCTTGGTTTCTACTTAGGTGGCCCATAACTATAAACTTTGACCAGTCTTAAGTACCATCTAAGGACCAATTAGTGGGGCTCTCATCTGATTAGATTAGATGATATCATCCCATCAATCAGATTTAGATTTGATTATATGAAGCAACGTGATTGGTCGGGATGATGTGGCACTGCATGGCGTAGCAGGGTCTATATAAATCCTGTCTGCGCCCAACTTTCATAGAGTTCTCTCCTAGCCATGCCCCAAGGCTGCCCCTCTCCCTCCTCCATGCCATCCTCTAGTCCTCTCTCTCCTCTCCATGCCCAAGGTAGATTGGGCTCCAGTTTGGTGCGATCCAGGTAAGAAAAAGCTGACGAAAAAGGAAGAAGGCAGCACTGCTGCAGAGACGACAGCAGATTTTCAAAAAGGAGTTTTGAAAATTCTTCAAATTAGATTTAGATCTAATTTTTATAGAAATGATAAAGAAGGAGAATATGTCCAGATCCAGCCTAAGTGGATATCGGTAGAGGCCAGGCGCTTGCGTGGCTAGATCCAGAATCTCAGGCAATCAACAGGATTATCAAAGGATAATCTGATTACCCAACATCAAGATATAAATTAAATTAAATTTAATTTATTTTTATTTTTATTTATTAGATCAATAAAATTAGATCTGAAACATCTCAGATCTAATCTGGATACATGAGAAAAATTTTTGAAATATCTCTCTTGATTCGATCAAATCTGAACGAACCTGATCCGAAAAATCAAAATTTTTTCTTCAACTGGTATCAGAGCCAGGTTCTCTAAATTATTTAGATCTAATTTTATTTTATTTTTAATTTAATAATTAGATGATTTTAGATGTCACATGAGATATGATTAGATCTAAAATCAGAAAAATTAAAATTGAAAAATATAGATCTAAGTTCTATAATATGCATGACTAGTTGTAAAATAGAATAGTTCTGTACATAGTCTTGCATGTTCATAATTTAATTTGATTAAATTATAATTTTAGATCTATTTATTTTTTATTTTTTGATGATTATAAATATTATAATAAAATTTAAAAAATAAAAAATAAAATTATTTAATTTTTGAATCATATGAGATATGATGCATGCATGATTAGATAAGTTGTAGAATAGTTCTACATAATTATCTAGATTAGAATTTATTTTGATATGATCAATTTAAATCTAATTTTTTAGATAATTATGAGATAATTTAGATCTAAAAAATATGCATGATATGATACATGAGATGTATACAAAATATATATTAAGTTAGATCAGTTTTATATATGAGATATATGATGTAGATCTAACTAGTTTTATAGATTTATATTTCTAATTAAGGCATTTTCCTTGGCTGTCTAGTCATAAGAACAAAGTAGGATTTAAATGCCCTCTTCTCCCATTCGATGGGATGTTCTTATGATGTGTAGGGGTGCTACACGTTCGTCCTTAATCAGAAATTAAGAACTTACTTTCTACAAAATCCTAGATCCTGAAATCCTAGAATTTTATTTACATATCTTGTTTATGAACCCTAAACTTAATTGAGAATTAAGATTATGAAATATATATTAGATCTAAAATTGAGAATTTTAGATCTAAGACATATTCATAAAATTGGGTTCGGACTTGGATAGCTCAATTAGGTCTAAGTGATTGATCAAACCGAATTAAGAGTTGGTTAGATAGGATCAACAGTGCTTAAATTGATCAGCCTAATAGGATTAAGTCTGGGTCAAGATCAAGTCACGTAAGTGATTGATCAAGCTAAGACCTAATTAGGCTCAGTGGTTAGCATCCGAATTGCAGGCTAACCCGATTGGTTTTGGCTCAATAATTTGGTGTCTAAGGTAAGTTTGGCAGATATGATCAACTGATTTTTAATTGAGAGCTACTCGAATCGAATGTGTTCTTGTCGAGTTAATAACATATCCGTTCCACTGATCATACTTACTTGGCCATATTTATTGGCTCAGTCCTGATCCGAGGTGGTCAATAATTCGAGCTAACCCATGCCACTAGATTAGTCATAATGATTATGACTATATCAAGTCTAGTTTAATGAGACCTAAATCAAATCTTGCTAAGAAAAGATTAAGTCTAAGATCTTCCACCATTGTAGATATGCGGGCCCTTCTTGGGATTGATGGCTCTCAGCTGGTTACAGTGGTTTAGTTGCACCAAAAAGATGCAACCATATTTATTAGGCATTGGATGCTACGGGTTGGAGGATGGATTGGGCTCAATATTTTGGATATGGTGAGAGAGTCAATTAGAAATCTAATCTATAAAAATGGTGGGTCTGACTTAACTAAGGAGTGGATCAATATTCCGGGCATGGTGAGATTCAAGAATTAGAGATCAAATTTGGATGCACAATGATTGAAAAATCATTGAACAAGAGTTGTTCACTCATTGGCTAATCCATCATCAATAACTGTTAGATGAGGTCATGAGTCAGTTGGTGGGACTGCACCACCCACTAGAAATCATTAATCATGAAATTTTTTGCATCTCTACAAAGAAAGTGTAGGAATCCAAAAAAATAGTGGGAGCTACGGACACTCACTAATGTGAAGTAATTAAGTCTTGATCACCCATGTAAAGTTGCTGGTATTGATATAGTAAGAGTGAGGATGTATGATGGAGTCATACGGACACTCACTAATGTGAAGTATGTACCATAATTGAAGAAGAACCTGATATCCCTAGGTTACTTGAAAGGCAAGAATATACTTTCAGTTGTCAGCCATGCAGTGCATGTTTGAAGATTTCTAAGGGTGCATTGGTAGTGATGAAAGAAAGAAGACTGAGCAACAATCTATATAGGATGGAGGGCTCAGTAGTTACAGATAGTGTGGAGGTGTCTATAGCAGCACAGGAGGATTAGCTAGCCTAAAAGCTGTGGCACTATCATATGGGTCACTTGAGTGACAGGGGACTCATAGAGTTGAGTAGGAGAGATCTGATTCTAGCAGTCAGAAAGGAAGGAGATGACCTATGTGAGCCTTGTATTTATGATAAATAACACAGAGTTACATTTGCCAATAGTACTAAGTAGAGTAAGGCTATTTTGAAGCTTATTCACTCAGACGTATGGGGACCAGCATCTATTGCATCTTAAGGTGGAGCGAGATATTTTATCACTTTTATAGATGATTTTTTCAGAAAGGTATGGATCTATCTGATGAGAAAAAAATTAGACATTTTTGTCTGATTTAAAATTTAGAGAGCTGAGGTGGAGAAGAAGACAGGGCAGCCAGTAAAGTGTTTGAGGTCTGATAATGGAGGGGAATATACCAGCCTAGCATTCAGGAGATATTGTGAGGAAAATGGAATAAAACATCACTACATAGTGAAGATGACCCCTCAGCAGAATGGTGTTGTGGAGAGGATGAATCGGACACTGATAGAGAAGACCAGAAGCTTGAAGCTATAGGCATCACTGTCCAAATTATTTTGGGATGATGCTCTTATTTATTCATATTTTCTTGTTAATAGATCTCTCCATAGAAAATTGAATGGAGGACTTCTAAAGGCTATCTGGAGTGGAAAGAAGGTGGAGCTTGGCCACCTAAAGGTGTTCGGCTATCCTGCATATGCTTTGGTAGAAGAAGCCGATAGAAGCAAGTTAGATCCAAAGTCATAGAAGATTATATTCATCGAATTTTCATAAGGTGTAAAGAGTTTCTTGCTATGGGATTCACATTCTTAGAGGTGTGTCATCAGTCAGAATATGATATTTGATGAAAAGAGCATCATGTTGAAATCAAAAAGTGCAGATGGGATTGTGAAGATAACACAGGACAGCATGGGATAGCTCTCAGATATAGGTGACTTGCCCTCAACATCAACCTAGGATCATATTCAGTTGGAGGTGGAGTTAGGCAAGCATGGTGATATTGAAGGGAAATCCTGATTTTCCGGACCAGGTTCGTTCAGATTTGATCAGATCAAGAGATATATTTCAAAAAAAATTTTCTTTGATCCAGATCAGATCTGAGATATTTTAGATTTGATTCTTATTATTTTAATAATTAAAATAAATTTAGATAAATTAAATCAAATTTAATTTATCTTGAAGTGGGTAATCCTATTACCCGTTGATGATCCTGTAAGCAGCGGAAGGTTCTGGATCTAGCCACGCAAGTGCCTGGCCTCTACCGATATCCACTCAAGTTGGATCTGGAGATCCTCTTCTTCTCTATCACATCTCCAAAAATTAGATTTGGAGGATCTTCAAAACACCTTTCAAAGATCAGCAGTTGTCCTTTGCAGCAGCGCAGCCTTCTAGCTTTCTATCACCTTTCTCTCATCTGGATTGCACCAACTAAGAACCCAAATTCCTTTTGGATGTGGAGAAGAGAAGAGAACTTGGCATAGAGGAGGAAGAGGGAGGAGGCCTTGGGCATGGAGAACTCTTTTTTAGATTTCAGATATTCCTTGAGTTGGGCGTAGGGTCTTATTTATAGACTAAGCATGATCCGATTCCTTTTCTTCCCAACCAATCATAACTCTTTATGAAATCAGATCTAAATCTGATTGGTGGAAATAGAGTCCCTTGGATTCCTCCTTAGATGGTGCCTAAGATCAGTCAAAGTTGATTCTTAGGAGAACTCTAATCAGAATCCAAAAAGAAGATGGAGTCCCTGTCCAATAGGGACTCTTGGGCGCCTCCAGCTTGGGCACGCCACCACCTCCTCCTTGCCAGGTTCTGGCAGGGGGACAAGCTCCTACCAACCCTCCAATAGGTGCATGACACATGGACAAAAGTCAAAGTGTCAATGGTCAATATTTGACCAGTCAAAGGTCAACTTTTGACCAAAGTCAAAGGACGAGAAATGGCAGGTGACCAAAAATGGCAGGTATTGTCTTACAAAATAAGACAATCCTTTTCTGACTTGGACAAGCTCCAGTCAGACAAAGTGAAGGCCTCTGATCGAGCACAAACTTCTTTGGCTCAGTCAGGATAACTATTTATGATAGTAAAAGAAGAACGTTAGGTTCAATCGAGTGCTAGCACGATTTTCTTGAACCTAATTGAATCTTATTCAGATCAATTGAACTGGATCAGTTCAATTAATGATCACCAGATTCAAACCCTTGTTTGTGTGATCCAGTTAGGTTCAGTTCTGTATGGTAATGGGATATGTCATGATCTCTATCATCGACATCATCGAAACTCCTTTCGATGGATCAGAACTCTTCTGATTCGAACAGCTAGAATGATCGATCATCTAAATCATTCTAATTGCTCCCAAAATCCACCAGTGACACCTAGCAGTATATGGTGGCAACCCATCAGAGCTGAATGCAAACCTCTTGGTGCAGCTACCTGTGTGATTAAGTTCTTCTATCTTGAGCTCCGATCAGATTAGGGTTAAGGTGAACTCGTCAAACCCTAGTTTCTGTCATATGATGTAATCATTCGATTCAAGTCCAATGTGAAAATCTAAATAGAAACTCTTTCTATTATTTCACTCTGCCATGGCCATGGGCTTCTGGACTTGATTCTCATGATCATCATAGGGCTGCTCCTCTACCACCGAGGTAGATAGATTTCATCTTGATGCTATCCAGTTCCTACAATGAACATGCTATAGCCAACATACACCTCAGGGTTCCATATGGCTAGGAGACCGAGTAATGGTGTAGTCAAACTATAACACCCTCAAGGTGAACTGCCGATGCACCTCAGGTCAAAGAACCAGACACACTACTGCAGCATCGAGTCAGTCATTGACGAGAAGGTAGACTTCCTAATGACTACTCGAGGTGGTCACGCTCAGTGCCCTCGTTCTCTAACGAGTACTTATACTCTCGCTCTGGTGTCTCCACACCGTAGACTCAAGACTCATCTACTAAAGAGAAGCGATTGTACACCAACCTTTCAGATCAATCACCATCCTCATGATGATCCTATGGTCGGGAGCATTTTATGAGTTAATAATGATTATTCATGTCTTAAATTTTCAACTCTTGAAAATATGAATTATCATTACCATTAACTCAAAGGATGTATCACAGACACTAAATACACATATGTGATAGAAAATAATCCATTTTATTGATTATAGTCAAAATTATAATTTTGCCCCTAGAAGTGTATTACAAGTGTCAGCCAATTCTGGCTTCTAGGGCACATATATCTAACAATCTCCTCACTTATCCTAAAGCCAATTGGCTACAAGTCTAAGTCCCATCTTCTCAAGGTGGGCTTCGATCTTCTGCTGGCCCAACGGCTTTGTAAGTGGGTCTGCCACATTATCTATGGAGTTGACTCTCTTGACCTCGACATAACCCTTCTTGAGGTAATCGTGGATGAGGTGGTATCGCCGCTCAATGTGCTTGGATTTTTGGTGAGACCTCGGCTCCTTAGCAAGGGCTATGGTGCCATTGTTGTCGCAGTATAGAGGAATGGCATCTGATGGCATTACTCCAATTTCTGCAGCAAACTTTTTGTACCAGAATGCTTCCTTCGCAGCCTCTGATGCAGCGATATATTCTGCTTCCATGGTGGAATCTGCTATCACCAGTTTGCTTGGAAACTCTTTCAGCTGATAGCACCACCATTGCACACAAACAGACTCCCAGATGTCGACTTTCGATCATCTATATCGGACATGAAATCCGAGTCTGTGTATCCCTGGACTTGGAGTTCTCCGTTACCAAAGACCAACATCATATCCTTAGTTCTTCTTAAGTACTTAAGGATACATTTCACAGAAGTCCAGTGTTCTTCACCTGGATTTGATTGATATCTGCTTGTGACACTCACAGCATGGGCTATATCAGGTCGTGTACATAGCATGGCATACATGAGGCTCCCTATTGCAGAAGCATAAGGGATCTTGCTCATGCGATTCTATTTCCTCAGGTGTGCTAGGGCACATCTTCTTGGAAAGATGAATACCATGTCTGAAGGGTATTAATCCCTCTCTTAGAGTTTTTCATACTAAACCTCTTTAGTACTTTCTCTATGTACATCTTCTATGAAAGTTCTAGCATCCTATTCGGTCTATCCCTATAGACCTTAATTCCTAGAATAAAGGATGCTTCACCTAGGTCTTTCATGGAGAATTCCTTGGACAACCATATTTTGACTATCGTTAACATGGGAATATCATTCCCAATAAGGAGGATGTCATCCACGTACAATACGAGGAAGACAACAGCGCTCCCACTGACCTTTTTGAAAACACATGGTTTCTCTTCATTTTTGATGAAATCAAATATTTTGATCACATCATTGAAACGAGTGTTCCAGCTTCTAGATGCTTGCTTAAGTCCATATATGGACCTTTGCAGCTTGCAAACCTTGTGATCAGTATCACTGGATGTGAAACCTAGCGGCTGTTCCATATAGATATCTTCCTCAAGATATCCATTCAAGAATGCCGTTTTCACATCCATTTGCCATATTTCATAATCGAAATAGGCTGCAACGGCAAGCAATGTGTGGATGGATTTTAGCATAGCCACTGGA
>QRFJ01000790.1:40061-364029 GCA_006176705.1 Cocos nucifera | reverse complement strand
CATAGACTCAAGACTCATCTACTAAAGAGAAGCGATTGTACACCAACCTTTCGGATCAATCACCATCCTCATGATGATCCTATGGTCGGGAGCATTTTATGAGTTAATAATGATTATTCATGTCTTAAATTTTCAACTCTTGAAAATATGAATTATCATTACCATTAACTCAAAGGATGTATCACAGACACTAAATATACATATGTGATAGAAAATAATCCCATTTTATTAATTATAGTCAAAATTATAATTTTGCCCCTAGAAGTGTATTACAAGTGTCAGCCAATTCTGGCTTCTAGGGCATATATATCTAACAATCTCCCACTTGTCCTAAAGCCAATTGGCTACAAGTCTAAGTCCCATCTTCTCAAGGTGGGCTTCGATCTTCTGCTGGCCCAACGGCTTTGTAAGCAGGTCTGCCACATTATCTGCGGAGTTGACTCTCTTGACCTCGACGTAACCCTTCTCGAGGTAATCGTGGATGAGGTGGTATCGCTGCTCAATGTGCTTAGATTTTTGGTGAGACCTCGGCTCCTTAGCAAGGGCTATGGCGCCATTGTTGTCGCAGTATAGAGGAATGGCATCTGATGGCATTACTCCGATTTCTGTGGCAAACTTCTTGTACCAGAATGCTTCCTTCGCAGCCTCTGATGCAGCGATATATTCTGCTTCCATGGTGGAATCTGCTATCACTGTTTGCTTGGAACTCTTCCAGCTGACAGCACCACCATTGCACACAAACAGACTCCCAGATGTCGACTTTCGATCATCTATATCGGACATAAAATCTGAGTCTATATATCCCTGGACTTGAAGTTCTCCATTACCAAAGACCAACAACATATCCTTAGTTCTTCTCAAGTACTTAAGGATACATTTCACAGAAGTCCAGTGTTCTTCACCTGGATTCGACTGATATCTGCTCGTGACACTCACAGCATGGGCTATATCAGGTCGTGTACATAACATGGCATACATGAGGCTCCCTATTGCTGAAGCATAAGGGATCTTGCTCATGCGTTCTATTTCCTCAGGTGTGCTAGGGCACATCTTCTTGGAAAGATGAATGCCATGTCTGAAGGATATTAATCCCCTTTTAGAGTTTTCCATACTAAACCTCTTTAGTACTTCCTCTATGTACATCTTCTATGAAAGTCCTAGCATCCTATTCGGTCTATCCCTATAGACCTTAATTCCTAGAATAAAGGATGCTTCTTACCTAGGTCTTTCATGGAGAATTCTTTAGACAACCATATTTTGAACTATGGTCAACATGGGAATATCATTTTCAATAAGGAGGATGTCATCCACGTACAATACGAGGAAGACAACAGCGCTCCCACTGATCCCTTTTTGAAGACACATGGTTTCCTCTTCATTTTTGATGAAACCAAACATTTTGATCACATCATTGAAAATGAGTGTTCCAGCTCCGAGATGCTTGCTTAAGTCCATATATGGACCTTTGCAGCTTGCAAACCTTGTGATCAGTATCACTGGATGTGAAACCTAGCGGCTGTTCCATATAGATATCTTTCCTTAAGATATCCATTCAAGAATGCCGTTTTCACATCCATTTGTCATATTTCATAATCGAAATAGGCTGCAACGGCAAGCAATGTGCGGATGGATTTTAGCATAGCCACTGGAGAAAAGGTATCCTGATTGCATTGACTATAACCTTTTGCCACTAGTCTAGCCTTGAATGTCTCCACATTTCCATCTGCACCAATCTTTCTCTTGAAGATCCATTTACACCCAATAGGTACTATACCTTCTGGTGGATCTACCAAGGTTCAGACTTGGTTTGAGTGCATCGAGTCAATTTTTGACTACATTGCCTCTAGCCATTTCTCGGAGTCGATATCTGATATCGCCTCATTGTAGGTTTTGGGATCATCACCATGAGCACCATTACCTATGAGGAACATTTTCTCTACTTCCTCTAAAATAATACCTAAGTATCTTTCAGGAGGATGAAAAATCTTTTCCGATCTACGAGGTGGAGGAGGTAGTGTTCTGGATTGGCTCAACCTGATTTGGTTTCCATTGGTCCTTAGCTCGTTGCTACTTGTGAGACTTTCTCATCAAGCTTGATCTGCTTTCCAATGCCACTATCTTGAATAAACTATTTTTCAAGAAAGATGGCATGTCGACTCATAATCACATTATGGTCTTCTGGAATGTAGAAATAGTATCCTAATGACTCTTTAGGATATCCTATGAATCGAGCTCTAAAGGACCTAAACTCTAACTTGTCTGCTTGTTGTCTTTTGACATGAGCCGGACAACCCCAAATTCTGAGATGACTCAGACTTGGTTTCTTACCATGCCATATCTCATACGGTGTGGTAGGAACGGTTTTAGAGAGAACCCTATTCAGTAGATAAATTAAAGTTAACAATGAGTGTCCCCAAAGAAAATCAGGAAGGTCTGTGAAGCTCATCATGGATCGGACCATATCCAATAGAGTCCGATTTCTCCGTTCTGAAACCCCGTTGAGTTGAGGTGTTCCTGGTGGAGTCCATTGAGAGACTATGCCATTTTCTTTGAGATAGTCTAGGAATTCCTGGCTAAGGTATTCACCTCCTCGATCTGATCGAAGAACCTTAATGGGTTTTTCAGTTTATTTTTCTACTTCATGTCTGAATTCTTTGAACTTTTCAAAAGCTTCAGACTTATGTCTCATAAGATACACATACCCATACCTAGATAGATCATCGATAAAGATAATGAAGTAGACAAAATTGCCTCTAGCCGGCACATCAAATGGGCCGCACACATCAGTATGTACTAGGGCAAGGAGATCTGTGGCCCTTTCCCCATGTCCAACAAAAGGGAGTTTAGTCATTTTGCCTTGAAGACAAGATTCACAAGTTGGATATGACTCGAAAGTCAATGGACTCAATAGCCCATTTTTCTCCAATTTGTTGATCCTATCTTCTGCTATATGACCTAATCTTAGGTGCCATAGATACCTATCATTTGGACTATCCCTAGGTCGTTTGGCATTCACGTTTTGCTCGATAGTTAGAACAGATACATCAATATGTAGCTGATAAAGACCATTAATAAGAAAATCATTTGCAATTTTATTTCTTTCATAAAGAATGTTACAATGGTCCTTAAAGAAGGTAATCACATAGCCTTCTTAGTGCTAAGCATGAAATAGAAATCAAATTCCTACTAGCTGCAGGCACATAATAACAGTCTTTCAAAACTAAGTCTAAACCAGATGGTAATCGAAGAGGGTATGTTCCCACGGCTACTGCAGCAACTCTTGCTCCATTATCGACGTGTAGGATCATGTCTCCATCCCTCAGCCTCCTGCTATCCTCAAGACCCTGCATGGAAGTGCACAGATGAGCACTAGAACCAGAGTCAAGCACCCAACTGGATGCAGAAGAAACCATAAGGTTAGACTCAATAACGAGCATACCTCCAGAAGGACCTTCCTTCTTGTTCTTCAGGGTGGCCAGGTAAGTAGGGCAGTTTCGCTTCCAATGGCCATCGTTGTTGCAATGGAAATACTTTCTTTTGACATCGGCCTTCTTCTTCAGCTCTGCCTTCTTCTTTGCTCCTTCCACCTTCTACTTTTTCACAGACTTTTTTTTCTTTTCATAAGACTTTCTTTTGGAAGAAGTCCGTTCCATAGCAAGAACTGAGCCTTTAGAACCTTTCATAGAAAGCTCAGTGGTGACCAGCATGTTCATTAATTTGGCCAAGGAATTTTGAAGTTTATGCATGTGGTAATTCATGATGAATTGCCCATATGCATCAGTCAAGGATTGCAGAATAATATCGTTCTGCAGATCCAAGTCTAACTTCACACCGAGCTTCTCAAGCTCTTCCATGTCCTTGATCATCATCAGATAGTGATCTTGGACTGACTGCCCATCATGCATCTTAGCCTTAAAAAGTCATTTCATGACTTGATATTTGGCTGTGCGACTCTGTTCACCAAACATCTCCTACAGGTGAGCCAACATTTGGTGAGCAGTTCTGATATCTTCATGTTGGCGCTGGAGCTCATCAGACATCGAGCCCAACATGTAATATCTGGCCTTATTATCTTCGTCTATCCATTTTTCCAGAGACGCTCTCTGTTCAGTGGATGGACGGGCTGGTAAGGTGGGAGGGTCCTGGTCCAATACATGGGTTAACTTCTTGGAACCCAAAACTATTTTGTAGTTTCTGAGCCAATCTTTATAATTGGGTCCGGTCAGTCTATGTGTGTCCAGGATACGTGCCAATGGGTTGGATGCAGACATTTTTCTATAGAGAGTCAAAGATTCTAGTTAGATACTTGTAATTATGACTTGATCAATTTATTTAAAAATTTTATTTTTAAATAAATTAGCTCCACTATTTTCTCGGATCCCTACACTCCCTCTGTAGAGATGCAAAAATCTCCATGATTAATGATTTCTAGTGGGTGGTGCGGTCTCACCAACTGACTCATCACCTCACCTAACAGTTATTGGTGATGGGTTAGCCAATGAGTGAACAACTCTTGTTCAATGATTCTCTAATCATGGTGCACCCAAACTTGATCTCTAATTCATGAATCTCACCGTATCCAGAATATTGATCCACTCCTTAGTTAAGTCAGACCCACCATTTGCACAGACTGGATTTCCTAATTGAGTCTCTCACCGTATCCAAAATATTGAGCCCAACTCATCCTCCAGCCCATAGCATCCAATGCCTAATAGACATGGTTGCATCTTTCCGGTGCAACTGAGCCACTGTATCCAGCCGAGAACAATCAACCTCGGAAAGGGCCCGCACATCTACAATGGTGGAAGACCTCAGACTTAATCTTTTCTTAGGAAGAATTGATTCAGGTCTCATTAAACTAGACTTGTCATAGTCATAATAATTATGACTAACCTAGTGGCATGGGTTAGCTCGGATTATTGACCACCTCAGATCAGAACTGTGTCAACTGATATGGCCAGGTAAGTGAGATCGGTGGAAGGAATATGCCATTAACTCATACAAGAATGCATTCAGGTCGAGTAGCTCCCAATTAAAAATCAGTCGATCGTATGTGCCAAACTTACCTTAGACACCAAATTGTTGAGCCAGAACCAATTGGGTTAGCCTACAATCCAGACTCTAACCTCTGAGCCTAATTAGGTCTTGCTTGATCGTGACTCGATCTTGACCCAGACTTAATCCTATTAGGCTGGTCAATTTAAGCATTGTTGATCCCATCTAACCAACTCTTGATTCGGATTTGATCAACCGCTTAGACCTAATTGAGCTACCCAAGTTCGAACCCAGTATTATGAATATATCTTAGATCTAAAATTCTCAATTTTAGACCTAATTAATATTTCATAATTTTAATTTTTAATTAAGTAGGGTTCATAAATAAAATATGCATAATAAATCCTAGGATTTCAGGATCTAGGATTTTGCAGAAAGTAAGTTTTGGATTTCTGATTAAGGACGAACGCGCAGCACCCCTACACGTCATAAGAACACTCCCATCAGATGGAAGGAGAGGGCCTTTAAACCCTTCTTCATTCTTATGACCGGACGGCCAAGAGGAATGCCTTAATCAGGAACATGCAATACTACAAAATAATTTTAGATCTATATCATATATCTCATATACAAATTAGATCTAATCATGGCATATTTTGCATACATCTCATGTATCGAATCATGCATATTTTTAGATCTAAATTATCTCATAATAATCTAAAAAATTAGATTTAAATTGATCTAATCAAAATAAATTCTAATCTAGACAATTATGTAGAACTATTCTACAACTAGTCTAGACATGCATCAATCATATCTCATATGATGTTTAAAATTAAATAATTTTTATTTGCTATTTTTTATATATTATTATAAGAATTATAATATCAAAAAATAATAAATAAATAGATCTAAAATATTATTTAATTAAATTAAATTAGAAACATGCAAGACTATTCTGTAGAACTATTCTATTTTAGAACTAGTCATGCATATTTTCTAATCTTAGATCCAAATCATTTAATTTTAATTTTTTTTGATTTTAGATCTAATCACATCTCATGTGACATCTGAAATCACTTATTTTTTAATTAGAATAAATTTAAAATTAGATCTAAATACTTTAGAACCTTGACTCTAATACCAGTTGAAGAAAAATCCTAATTTTTCGGATCAGGTTCGTTCAGATCTGATCAGATCAAGAGATATATTTCAAAATTTTTTTTTGATCTAAATCAGATCTGAGATATTTTAGATTTAATTTTTATTATTTTAATAATTAAAATAAATTTAGATAAATTAAATTAAATTAAATTTACTTTGAAGTGGGTAATCCTATTACCTGTTGATGATCCTGTAAGCAGTGGAAGGTTCTGGATCTAGCCACACAAGTGTCTGGTTTCTACCAGTATCCACTCAAGTTGGATCTGAAGATCCTTTTTTTCTCTATCATATCTTCAAAAATTAGATCTGAATCTGATCTGGAGGATCTTTAAAACACCTTTCGAAGATCAGCAGTTGTCCTTTCCAGCAGCACAGCCTTCTAGCTTTCCATCACCTTTCTCTCGTGGATTGCACCAACCAAGGACCCAAATTTCTTTTGCACGTGGAGAAGAGAGAGAGAACTTGGCATGGAGGAGGAAGAGGGAGGAGGCCTTGGGTGTGGAGAACTCTTTTTCAGATTTCAGATATTCCTTAAGTTGGGCGTAGGGTCATATTTATATACTTAGCGTGATTCGACTCCTCTTCTTCCCAACCAATCACAACTCTTTGTGAAATTAGATCTAAATCTGATTGGTGGAAATAGAGTCCCTTGGATTCCTCCTTAGATGGTGCCTAAGACCAGTCAAAGTTGGTTCTTAGGAGAACTCTAATCGGAATCCAAAAAGGAGATGGAGTCCCTATCCAACAGAAACTCTTGAGCGCCTCCAGCTTGGGTACATGCCAAGGGTGGCGTGCGCCCTCCTCCTTGCCAGGTTTTGGTAGGGGGACAAGCCCCTACCAGCCCTCCAATAGGTGCGTGACACATGGATAGAAGTCAAAGTATCAATGGTCAATATTTGACCAGTCAAAGGTCAACTTTTGACCAAAGTCAAAGGACGAGAAATAATAGATGACCAAAAATGGCAGATATTATCTTACAAAATAAGACAATCCTTTTTTTGACCCGGACAAGCTCTAGTCAGACAAAGTGAAGGCCTCTAATCGAGCACAAACTCCTTTGGCTCAGTCAGGACAACTATTTATGATAGTAAAAGAAGAACGTTAGGTTCAATCGAGTGCTAGCACGATTTTTTGAACCTAATTGAATCTCATTCAGATCAATTGAACTGGATCAGTTCAATTGATGATCACCAAATTCAAACCTTGTTTGTGTGACCTAGTTAGGTTCAGTTCTGTATGGTAATGGGATATGTCATGATCTCTATCATCGACATCATCGAAACTCCTTTCGATGGATCAGAACTCTTCTGATTCGAACAGCTAGAATGATCGATCATCTAAATCATTCTAATTGCTCCCAAAATCCACCAGTGACACCTAGCAGTATATGGTGGCAACCCATCAGAGCTGAATGCGAACCTCTTGGTGCAGCTACCTGTGTGATTAAGTTCTTCTATCTTGAGCCCCGATCAGATTAGGGTTAAGGTGAACTCATCAAACCCTAGTTTCTGTCATATGATGTAATCATTCGATTCAAGTCCGATGTGAAAATCTAAATAGAAACTCTTTCTATTATTTCACTCTGCCATGGCCATGGGCTTCTGGACTTGATTCTCATGATCATCATAGGGCTGCTCCTCTACCACCGAGGTAGATAGATTCCATCTTGATGCAATCCAGTTCCTACAATGAACATGCTATAGCCAACATACACCTCAGGGTTCCGTATGGCTAGGAGACCGAGTAATGGTGTAGTCAAACTATAACACCCTCAAGGTGAACTATCGATGCACCTCAGGTCAAAGAACCAGACACACTACTGCAGCATCGAGTCAGTCATTGACGAGAAGGTAGACTTCCTAATGACTACTCGAGGTGGTCACGCTCAGTGCCCTCATCTCTAACGAGTATCTGTACTCTCGCTCCGGTGTCTACACACCATAGACTCAAGATTCATCTACTAAAGAGAAGCAATTGTACACCAACCTTCCAGATCAATCACCATCTTTGTGATGATCCTATGGTCGGGAGCATTTTATGAGTTAATAATGATTATTCATGTCTTAAATTTTCAACTCTTGAAAATATGAATTATCATTATCATTAACTCAAAGGATGTATCACAGACACTAAATACACATATTATGATAGAAAATAATCCATTTTATTGATTATAGTCAAAATTATAATTTTGCCCCCTAGAAGTGTATTACAAGTGTCAGCCAATTCTAGTTTCTAGGGCACATATATCTAATAGATATACCTATGGAGGACCAGCATGGAGAGCGATCTATCCTAGGAAAAGTGCAGAGGTAGCCACAGGCAGCAGAGTTGTAGGATACCGCAAGGAGAGTGGCATTGCATAAGTCGAAGCGCACTGTTCACAAATCGGTATAATATGACATTGATGAGACTATTTTTTATGCTCTCATCACTGGCAATGAAGATCCAGAGAGCTTTGAGGAGGCTATGAAGAGTTCAGATCAAGAGTCATGGATGCAAGCCATGATAGAGGAGATGGAGTCTCTCAAGAAAAATCGGACATGGCAGCTTGTGGATCTACTAGATGATGCTCGATCCATTGGCTCCAAATGAATTTTTACCAAAAGATAGGCACCTTCAGAGCAAGATGGAGTGAGGTACAAGGCTGGATTGGTAGCCAAGATTACTCATAGAGAGAAGAGATTGATTATTCAAAAATATTTTCTCTAGTTGTCAGACATATGTCTATTAGGGTGCTGTTGAGCATAGTTGCTGCTCATGATTTGTAGGTGGAGCAAATGAACATTAAGACAATATTCCTCCATGAAAATTTGAAGGACAACATATACATGGAGCAGCCACAAGGCTTTAGAAAGCCTGGGTCAGAGAGAGAGGTCTGTTTACTGAAGAAATTACTGTGTGGATTGAAGCAGTTTTCTAGATAGTGGTACAAGTGGTTTGACACTTATGTGAGAAGTATTAGACTATCCAAGTGCGATCATGATCCATGTGTATATGTGAGATCTCTGAAAGATGGATTTTGATTATACTTACTCTTGTATGTAGATGACATATTGATAGCATGCAAAGTAAGGAAGTAGTGCTAGAGTTGAAGGAAGCTTTATCTCGAGAATTTGAGATGAAAGACTTGGGGCCTACAAAGAAGATCTTAGGTATGAAAATTATCAGAGATAGAACTAAGAAACTGCTACATCTATCTCAAGAAGAATACATCAAGAAGATCTTAGAGAGGTTTAGTATGAAGGATGCTAAACCGACAGAGCTGCCACTTATCGGGCATGTTAGACTCTCTAAGACCATGACACCACAGACTAAGATGGAGGTTCAGAAGTGTTGAAAAATGTATCCCAAAGCTAGTCATCAGTCTATTGATGGTTGAGCTACTTTATATTTGTAATTGATTTATTATTAAATAAAATATATTTTTTATATTTTTCATCATAAAGTATTCATCTTCTAACGAACTCCATTATTGTGATGAAGTCCTTAGCACTATTTAGCTTCGATAAAAAGAGAATTTATTAATTAGTCCTTAAATTTGTTCATGACCAAATGATAGGATGTTAATAAGGATGACAACATCTATCGAGCATAGGTCGCTGTATGCCACATAGGTTGGTTGTCCTCTTAACCAAGGAGTATAGAGACACTGGTATGGCATATAGGTAAGATGCATAGGTACATCATCATTGAACGTGACCAACTCTAGAGCATTCTGCTGTCAAGAATGTCTCTGATGGGATATAGATATAAGTATTTCTTTGATCTCAGATCATCTCAGTGACCTACAAGCAACTCACTGTGCTTTGGTACCGAACTAAATTTTTAATTCAATAATGGAAGGCTTTTGGGCATAATCAAGTACTTGCAAAGTCAGAGTGTGATCAAAATGGGATTGACCACTCCAAGAGTTGGAGAAGAATGTATCACTGTATTTCAATATAGCAAAATCTTGGCTAGGATAATCCATCAGATGGATTTGATATTTTAAAATATAATGTAGACAATCTGATCAGAGTTAACAATTAAACTCTAAGGTATCCTACGAGCATTTTGTTCAAGGGGATGAATTATATGAAAACTATATCCGCATGGATTCTAAGGATGTTGTTCTACACATTCGACCTATCCGACCGTTGGATACCATTACTAGATGGTCACTTCGATTGGTACAAAAATCTATTTCTATGCTACTGGCTTAGGTTCGTACCTATGAGGTCATACACATTAGAGCTCATGATCTGATCGGATGATTGATCAATAATTAAAAATCATTCTAGGGTTAAACAATCAATATGATTGATGTTTAACCTAGTGTAATTATTGCAGGAGGATCAATTAATAATTAAATTACTAATTGGCTTAATTGGATTAAGCCAAAGAGCTGAGATTAAGTCAAATTAAATATAATTTAATTAGATTTAGTTTGAGCTTGATTGGATCAAGTCCAATTGACTTATTAGATAAGTCAAGTGCAAGAAAGAACTAGTCCTAGTCTAACTAGGACTTGGGAAAACCAATTTTTCTAATTTGATTAGAAAATTAAATCAAAATTAAATTAAATTTAATCTAATTTAGTTAAGCCTTTAAATGGATTAGGGCTTTATTTAATTAAGTTGGTTTACTCTTGATTTTATTTGGTTAAAAGATCTTGTTTGACCAAGTCAAAATAGGAGTCCTAGTGTGACTAGGACTCCCTAACCTTGCGCCACCTTAGCCCACGCCCCTTACATCCATTTTTCTTTATTTTGTGCATGAGATATCCTCTCCTTGATCATCATGCATGCCTTTCTCTCCTTTCTTTTCTCATAAGGCAATTTGTTGGAAGATCAAGTCAAAAGGAGAGTTAGTTTTGCTTTAGGATTCTATGAGATAGAATCCTTGTTGACCAAATCTTCTCTCCCTTGTGTGCCGCCCCCTCTCCTATTTTTCCTCCACTATTTTCATGGTGAGAAAGAAGAATTTTATGCATTATCCTTTACTGGATTCATAAAAAAAATTAGAGGGGCACCCAAGAGTTGGTCGCCCCAACTACTTGCCAAATTTAGTCCTGTCTTATCTAGTTTTTGACCTAGACAAGGACTCTTCTTTTTCTATAAATTTTGAATAAATTTTAATTTTATTTTTTAATATAATATAGAGTTTTAGGAGAGGTTTGGGGTGTACAAAAATTAAAAAAAGAGGATTCTTGGGCATGGGGGTTCCATAGGCACCAAACTAGGTGTTTAGGTGAGAGAAAATAGAAGAAGAAGAGGATCTTCTTCTAGGGCTATTTTATTTTTCATCTCTGCTCCTTCTTTTGAGTTTTTTCTGAGAGAGTCTTAGATCAAAAAATTCTTCTCTTCCTTCTCATATTTTGGAGAGTCCAAGTTTTGAAGAAGAGAGTGTCAGATCGACCATTGTAGAAGAATCGGCATGGTACTAGCATGCTGTGCTGATTTTTTGCATCGAACTTCAGATCAAAGTTCATAGGCTCATGTGGATGACTCCTAGAGGTCGGATTCATGTGTAGCTCATGACTTCATCCTTAAGTCTGGATCAGCAAGTTAGAACATCTAACTTGCACAGATAATAGATCTAATCTATTGATTTCATACTTGCATTAGATGTAGTGTAGATCTAGATTGATGTAATCAACCTTTTCTTCTTCTTTATATTTTTAATTTTTGATTTAATATCATGCCTTGATCATATAATAGATTTGAGATCTAGATATTTATATATTTATTTAAATAAATATTTAATTTATTTAAGTCTTTCACTGACTGATCTTGAAAATATTTCAAGATCTAAAAGATTTTATGATTTGATTAAAAATATTTTAATCTAATTTTAATCATCATAAATATATTAGATTTGATCTAGAAAGATTTATGATTGATTATTATTGAAACTATTTTAATTACATGAACCTGTTTAGATTAGATCTAAAGTAGTTTCATGTTTATTTTACTTGTATATTGATTATGAATCAAACATGCAACTTGGTTGATAGAACCATATTGTAAAAATATTTTGCAACCATGAAAATTATTTTAGAAAAGCCAAACCCCAACCCTCAGCCCAAAACTTAATTAAAAATTAAGAAGTTGTTAGATTAGGTTCTAGGATTGTAAATTGAAGATCCTATGACATGAATCATAACACATTGGGTTAATGGGTTAGTGGGGATTAGGTCCATTAATTAGATTAGACCTAAGGTTAGATTAAAGAATTGACTTAATTAGAGAACTGACTAAATCTAATCAATTGTTGTCTTAGATTAGGTCAAGGATTCTCTAGATAAATTATAATAGTTATAGTTGGTCAAGTCCATGTCTTTAATAAGAATCAAATGGACTTGATTCTTGGCTAAGAGGTCCAGCTCGAACTATTAGGTTGATCTAATCAAAACTAATTAAATCAGTTGGTGTCTAAGATAAGTTTGGCACATACGAACAATGGTTTTTAATTGACAGCCCGCTTACCTGACCATTTTTGATAGTGTCTAAGGTAAGTTTTGGCAGATCCTTCCACCGATCTCACTTACCTGGCCTTTTGGTGAGATTATATTTTGATTGAATCATTTGACTATTCGAGCTGATCCATGTCAGCTAGATAAATCAGTGTGACTGATTTAGGTGCTCCTAGACTAGTCTGTTAGTGGTCTCCCTTAAGCTGACTTGATGAAGCTAGTGGGAGGATCATGACAAGCTGGTTAATCTGATCTACTCACTTCTATAAATAAATTCTCTAAAATTATTAGGTTTCTAAAATGAAATAGTTATATGATAACTGAATCATAGCCTCCCATTAAAGTAAATGATAATGGGTCCATCAGTTGGATAATCATTGGAGGCCCAAAGGCTTGGTGCTTATCGATTAATGGAATTATCATTCATTATATGATCTCTTGGATACATCTTTCTAAATGGTGGTTAGGTAGGCCAACTAAAGTTGGGCCTGATAATTCATTAGTTAGATGAGCCAAGTATGGTGATGTTAATGGTTGGACCTAACTGGATCTTTTTCTGAGAAGGCCAAAGCCAACTGATCAGGGGCTGGGGCAAAATTTAATTACTAGAAGTTGTTTGGAGAAACAATTGGTTATAAACCTATCCTTAGATGTACATAGATGGGCCAACCAAAGTTGAGCTCGTATACAGTCTATGTGGATTCTAGTATCCACTAAAAAATTATGATAATTCCTCAGATTGAAGATAGAGGCTACTAATTTGAATAAATAGTGGGACAACCTTTTCATTAAAGTCCAAATCTTTAGGTTTAATGAATCAATTATTAATTAGGTTATGTTTTTTCTTTGTATAGATATGGCCACTTTCTTATCACTCCGATTATTGTTGGATAATGATAAGTTGGTGGGATCCAACTTTGGTAGCTAGTACTGAAAGTTGAAGATAGTTCTGAAGCATAAACGGATCTTATATGTACCGATAGATCCTGCACCTAAGGAGCCAACTGCCAATGCATGTGGAGCAGTCAGAGACATTTATCAAAAGTGGCTCAGTGATCGAACCATGGTGCGCTGCATCATGCTGGCTGCTATGAGCAATGAGTTTAATCGCAGATTTAAGATGGCTCAGCCAAAGAACATGCTTCAAGTGTTGGAGGATTTCTTTGGCACACCCGATGACGTGGAGAGGCACAAGACTAGTTGTGCTATCTTCAATGCCAAAATAAGGAATGGTGTCTCTATCACTGATCATGTATTGTACATGATCGAGCTGATAAAGCTATTGAGCAAGCTCGACTTTTCCTTATATAAATAGCTTGGGAAAGATGTAATACTGAACTCATTGCCCAAGTTATTTCTCTCATTTCTTACTCATTTCAGAATGACAAAGCCTGAAGTAGACTACCATGAGTTACTAGAGTTACTTCAAAACTTTGAGAAGGATCACCAACTCTACAAAGAATCCGTAAACTTAGTGGGAGGTTCATCTTCTGGCTCTCGATCCTTTAGAAAAGAGAAGATGAATAAGAAGAAGAAAGCTAAGAAGGTGCAAGTTTAGGCTGGAATATCTATGTAGGGCCAGACCAAGAAGATCAAGTCTGATAAGAGTCAAGCTGAATGCTTCTTTTGTAAGAAGTAGGGGCACTAAAAAAGAAACTATCCTCAGTACATTGCCTCTCTGGATTCAAACAGGTAGAGAAAAAAGCAAGCTGTTACTGGGTAAGATTTTTATATGATAACTTCTTGTAATTTCTCTATTTATGATATTATTAATTGGGTATTGAATACCGAGAGTCCTTACCATATTTATAATTTATTGCGGGAGTTGCAGGTCAGTAGGAGATTCGAGCAAGGTGAAAGGTTTTTGAACGTTGGAGATAGAAAATTAGTTTCAATTATAGCTTTAAAAATTTTGAAACTTGTATTTGAGTCTCATACCATTGTTCTTAGTGATTGTCATTTTTATCCTAGTTTCTTTTTAAATATCATTTATGTAGGCCTTCTGGCCAAAAATGATTATGAAATTTTAATAGAGAAATAAGTTTGTAATATCATTATGAATGGTGTACTTTCTATGGACATTTGAATAATGGTGTGTATATGCTATCACAATTTATTAACATAGTCTATTCAATCGGCAAGAACCCTAGATTAGTTAGTATGTCAGATATCTACTTATGGCAATATAGGCTAGGTCACATAAACAAAAATTGGATAGACAAGTTAACTCAAGAGGGAATCCTCGAAGTCAGTGATTGTGAATCACTTTCAATCTGTGAATCATGTATTCTTGGTAAAATGATCAAATCATATTTTACTGAAAAAGATGAAAGAGCCACTGAGCTCTTAAGTCTAGTACATACTAATGTATGTGGACCAATGAGCATGAGTGCTAAAGGTGGACATGTCTACTTCATTACTTTCATAGATGATCTATCCAGATATGGATATGTCTATCTGATGAAACATAAGTCAGATTTTTTTAAAATATTCAAATAATTCTGAAGTAAAGTAGAAAAATAAACTAAAACGAGTATTAAAACTCTTTGATCTGATCGAGGAGGAAAATATCTTTTCAATGAGTTTCTCACATATCTAGGAGAGAATGAGATTTTCTTCTAATGGACTTCTTCAGAAACACCACAGCATAATGGTGTATCTGAAAGGAGGAATCGGACTTTATTAGACATGATCCAATCCATGATGGGTTTTGCCAGCTTGCTAATATCCTTCTAGGGATATGCACTCGAATTGACTTGTTATCTATTAAATAGGATTTTAAATAAGTCTATAGTTAAGACTCCATATGAGATATGGACAGAACGTAAGCCAGCACTTTCACACATTAGAGTTTGGGAGTGCCCGACTTATGTCAAATGGTTAGTTATAGATAAACTTGAACCTAGGTCTGACGAGTGCACATTTATACGACACCCAAAAGAGACAAAAGGATACTATTTCTACCATGCTGATGAACAAAAGGTGTTCGTCAGCCTTAAGGCAACCTTTTTAGAAAAAGAATTTCTTGGTGAAAGAATTGTTGTCTCTAAGGTTGAACTTAATGAAGTTCAATGGATGGAAAAATCGACACCAGTAGCTGAACCAGAATCGGATTCGATTAGATCAAATTCGAAGCCCAGTGTACCTACCTCATTAAGACATTTTGGTAGAGTACCACATCAGTTGGATAGATACTATGATTTCTTGGTCTGAGATGGTGATCCCATTGAACTCGATGAAAATGATGAGGATCTGATCATCTATATGGATGCTATGTAGAGACCTGATTTTGAGAAATGGCTTAAGGCCATGAAATTCGAAATGAAGTCCATGAAGGTCAATGATGTATGGACATTGGTTGACCCACTCGAAGGGGTTAAATCCATTAGGTGTAAATGGATCTTCAAAAAGAAGAGGAGTGCAGATGAAAAGGTGGAGACCTATAAAAATCGTTCGATTACCAAGGGATATCATCAATGTTATGGTATTGACTATGATGAGACGTTCTCTCCTATGGCAATGCTCAAGTCTATTTAGATTATGCTTGCAATTGCTGTCCATCTAAACTATGAGATCTGACAGATGGATGTGAAGACAGCTTTTCTAAATGGAGAGTTAACCGAAGAGGTGTATATGATACAATATGAGAGATTCACATCCACAGACGAGTCTAAGGTGTGCAACTTTAGAGATCCATTTATGGACTGAAGCAGGCATCTCAAAGTTAGAACATGCATTTGATAAAGTGATCAAAATGTATGGCTTTATTAAGAACGGAGAAGAATCCTACATTTATAAATGAGCAAATGGTCCAGCAGTGGTATTTCTTATTTTGTACGTGGATGACATTCTCTTAATTGAAAATGATATTTTCGCACTGCAGAAAATAAAAGTCTAGTTATCATCACAGTTCTCTATGAAGGACTTGGGTGAAGCATCCTACATCTTAAGAATGAAGATCTATAGGGATAGATCTAAAAGGATGCTTGGATTATCCCAGTCTATGTATATAGATATTATGCTGAAAAGGTTCAGCATGAAGAATTTCAAAAAAGGCTATCTCTCAATAGGCCATGAAATTTCTCTCTCTAAGAAAAATTATCCAATAACTCCTGAAGAGAGAGACCATATGAGTAAAGTCCCATATACTTAGGCAGTGGGATCTATCATGTACGCTATGACATATACGAGATTAGACATGGCATGCTCACTAGGAGTAGTGAGTAGATACCAGTCTGATCTAGGAGAAAATCACTGAAAAATGGTTAAAGCTATACTTAAGTATTTGAGAAATACTAAGAATCAATGGTTGGTTTATGGCAAGTCAGATTTGAAACTTATGAGATTTACAGACTCCAGCTTTCAATCTGACCATGATGATAGCAAAAGCATATCGGGATATCTCTTTACTCTGAATGGTGGAGCTATCTACTGGAAGAGTTTTAAGCAGCATACTATGGTAGACTCTATTTGCATGGTAAAGTACGTGGCAGCATCAGATGCTGCAAAAGAATCTATGTGGCTGAGAAAGTTTATCACTGAGCTCGAAGTAGCACCCTCCTTTGATGGTCCAGTCCTGCTCTACTGCGACAGCATTTGTGTCATTGCTTAGGTAAAAGAATCGAAGGCACACCAACGGACGAAGCATATTCTACGCCACTTTTACCTGGTCTGAGAGATCGTGGATCGAGATGACCTCGACCTTTAAAAGATCGACAAAAAGAAGAACTTGACTGATCCCTTTACTAAAGCCCTGGTAATAAAGAAGTTCGATAACCATAAGTCGAAGATGGGTATTAGATACTGTGCCGAGTGGCTTTAGGATAAGTGGGAGTTGTTGGAAAATATGTTCCAAGTCAATCATTAGTCTGTTGATGGTTGAGCTACTTTATATTTATAATTGATTCATTAATAAATAAAATATATTTTTGATATTTTTCATCATAAAGTATTCATCTTCTAACTAACTTCATTATTGTGATGAAGTTCTTAGGACTATTTAGCTTCGATAAAGAAAGGATTTATCGATTAGTCCTTAAATTTGTTCATGACCAAATGATAGGCTATTAATAAGGATGATAGCATCTATTGAGTATAGATCGCTATATGCCATATAGGTTGGTTATCCTCTTGACCAAGGAGTGTAGAGACACTGGTATGGCATATAGGTGAGATGTATAGGTACATCATCATGGAACGTGATCAATTCTAGAGCATTCTACTATCGAGAATATCTCTGATGGGATATAGGTATAAGTGTCCCTTTGACCTGAGATCATCTCAATAACTTGCAAGCAACTCACTGTGCTTTGGTACCGGATTAACTGAATTTCTAATTTAGTAATAGAAGACTTTTGGACACAGTCAAGTACTTACGAAGTCAGAGTATGATCAAGATGGGATTGAACACTCCAAGAGTTGGAGAAGAATGTATCACTGTATTTCAATATAGCAAAACCTTGGCTAGGATAATTCATCAGATGGATTTGATATTTTGAAATACAATGTGGACAACCTGATCAAAGTTGACAGTTGAACCTTAAGGTATCCTATGAGCATTTTGGTCAAGGGGATGAATTATATGAAAACTATATCTGTATGGATTCTAAGGATGTTGTTCTACACATTCGACCTATTCGACCATCGGATATCATTGCTAGATGGTCACTTTAATTGATACAAAAATCTATTCCTATGCTATCGACTTATGTTTAGATCTATGATGTCATACACATTAGAGCTCATAATCTGATCGGATGGTTGATCAATGATTAAGAATCATTCTAGGATTAAACAATCAATACGATTGGTGTTTAACCTAGTACAAGTATTACAGGAGGATCAATTAGCAATTAGATTGCTAATTAGATTAATTTGATTAAGCTAGAGGATTGAGATTAAGTTTAATTAAATATAATTTAATTAGATTTAGTTTAGACTTGATTGGATCAAATCCAATTGACTTATTGGATAAGCCAAGTGCAAGGAAGAACTAGTCCTAGTCTAACTAGGACTCGGATCAACCCAATTTTCTAATTTGATTAAAAAATTAAATTAAAATTAAATCTAATTTAATATAATTTAATTTAATCTTTAAATGAATTAAGATCTTATTTAATTGAGTTGGTTTACTCTTGATTTTATTTAGTTAAAAGATCTTGTTTGACCAAGTCAAAATAGGAGTCCTAGTGTGACTAGGACTCCCTAACCTTGCGCCACCTTAGCCCATGCCCCCCATGCCCATTTTTTTTTTTAATTTTATGCATGAGATATCCTCTCCCTCATCATCATGCATGCTCCTCTCTCCCTCCTTTTCTCATAAGGTAATTTATTGAAAGACCAAGTCAAAAGAGAAGTTAGTTTTGCTTTAGGATTCTATGAGATAGAATCCTTGTTGACCAAATCTTCTCTCCCTTGTGTGCTGCCTCCTCTCCTATTTTTTCTTCACTATTTCCATGGTGAGAAAGAAGAATTTTATGCATTCTTCCTTGCTAGATTCATAAAAAAAATTAGAGGAGGGGTGCCCAACTCTTGGGCGGCCCCAACCACTTGCCAAATCTAGTCATGCCTTGTCTAGTTTTTGACCTAGACAAGGACTCTTCTTTTTCTATAAATTTTGGATCAATTTTGATCTAATTTTTTTTATGTAATATAGAGCTTTGGGAGAGGTTTGGGGTGTGCAAAAATAAGAGGAAGAGAGCCCTTGGGCATGGGGGTTCCATAGGCACCAATCTAGGTGTCTAGGTGAGAGAAAAGAGATGAAGAAGAGGATCTTCTTCTAGGGCTATTTTATTCTTCATCTCTGCTCCTTCTTTTAAGTTTTTTCTAAGAGAATCTTAGATTAAAAAACTCTCCTCTTTCTTCTCATATTTTGGAGAGTCCAAGTTTTGAAGAAGAAAGCATCGAATCGACCATCGAAGAAAGATCAGCACAGTACTAGCATGCTATGCTGATTTCCTACATCGAACTTCAGATCAGAGTTCGTAGGCTTATGTGGATGACTCTTAGAGGTCGGACGCGTGTGCAGCTCATGACTTCATCCTTAAGCCTGGATCAGCAAGTTAGAATGTCTAACTTGCATAGGTAATAGATTTAATCTATTGCATTCATACCTACATTAGATGTAATGTAGATCTAGGTTAATGTGATCAACCTTTCCTTCTTCTTTATGTTTTTAATTTCTAATTTAATATCATGCCTTGATCATATAATAGATTTGAGATCTAGGTGTTTATATATTTATTTAAATAAATATTTAATTTATTTAAGTTTTTTGCTGTCTAATCTTGAAAAAGTTTTAAGATCTATCCATGAAACCCTAGATCTGGTTCCTTCAAGAAGATGAAAAAGATTCCATATGCTTATGGTGTGAGAAGTATTATGTACTCTATGGTATGTTGTCAGCTAGATTTAGCTCATGCAGTGAGTCAAGTGAGCGGGTTTATAGCTCAGTCTGAAAAGGAGCACTAGAGAGCACTAAAGGATATCTTTAGATACTTGGTAGGTTCAGTTGGGATCGACATTTGCTATGATCAGTAGGAAGGTGCTAAGAATCATCCTAACACGTCTAAGGAGGCTCGAGGGCTAATAGGGGGATTTATGGATGTAGATTTTGGTGGAGATATGGACACTCGACGTTCGACTACATATTTTGTATTCAGCTTGTATGGAGATCCAGTCTCATGAAGATCTTGCTTGCAGTTAATTATGGTCTTGTCTACTACTGAAGTGGGGTACATTGATATCATAGAGGCAGCGAAGGAAGCTCTATGGTTGAAGGGCTTGGCACTGGAGATGGAATTTTCACAGGATGCAGTTAGAATACATTATGATAGTCAGAGTGCTTTGTTGCTCGTACAGAATTCTGTATATAATGCGAGGACCAAGCACATTGATATCAGATACCACAGAATCAGAAAGCTAGTAGAGGATGGTGAAGTAGAGCTGGTGAAGGTTCATACCAAGAAAAATCTAGTTGATGTGCTCACAAAGGTACTTCCACGGAATAGCTTTTATAATTGCATGGTATTGATGGGGCTGACAGATATAGCTGAGTTCATAAAGACTTGAAAGCACCAAGATGGAGATTGTGAGCTCAGGTATGGTGCTCTCAAGCCTTGAAAGCAGGTGAAAAAGAGTGAATGGAATCAATCGTCGAAAAGCTTCAACGAATGCTTCAGAAGGGCTAGCTTGAATCCTGACAGAAGAGCCAGTCTGAGCTGAAGATAAGCCAGCTCGAATTCTAAGAGAGCTGGCTTAAGCAGAAGTTCAGAAAGTGTATCAGGTTGATACACTGAAAGAGCTGGCTCGATTCTTGTTAGAGCCAGCTCGAACCCTGAGAGAGCCAGCTCGAGAAGTAAAATAGAGAATGGTGATTCAGGCTCTTATAGGAGATATCACCGTCGAGCCAACCCGACTGCTGATCGAGCCAGCTCGAGCAATGAACAGAATAGAACATAGTTTCTGTTCTGGCCTAGGATTGGATTTAATCCTAGAAACTTAGGACCTTGATTTGTAAGGTCCTAAGAGGGCTAACCTATGGATTGGACTAGAATTTATCCAATGGATGTATACATGGGAGCCATGGGTGTACATGGGCTTAGGGAGTGCATTATATTAGGTTAGCTAGAAAAGTTTTTTAGGTTGGATCTTATTTGACCAGGTATATATACTCTGTATTGAGTTTTGTAAACTAAGCATGGAATCAATACAAGCCTTTTCTTTCTGAAATCTCTCTTTCTCCCTCTTTTCTCCATGTCCTAAAGTTTGCTAGGATTTCAATAGAAAGGCCATCCCTTTTCTTGGATCCTTGTTGCTATTTTCGCAAGCATCGAGCGCAAGGATTGTTCCCAACAGATTGGTATCAGAGCATCCATCTAGAACAACAACAGTGGCATCGACAAGCTGGTCTATCATAGACAAAAATAACTATCTTTCGAGCAAGCTTCATTTAAATCAGTGAAGTCTATATATTCACTTGTTGTTTGCCTTTTTGATGAGGATGATGTTCGCCAACCACTCGAGGTAGTCCACCTCACAAATGAAACCAACCACAAGGAGCTTATCCACCTCCTACTTAATGGCTTGTGGCATTTGGGGACGAAGCTCTGCTTCTTCTGCCGCATCGATCGATGCAGTAGGTTGATGTGTAGATGGTACACCATAACTTCTAGATCAATCCTCGGTATATCCTCTACTAACCATGTAAAGACGTCAGCATTGGCCCACAAGAAGTCCAAGAGTCTAGCTTAGGAGAATTCATCATGCCATGATCTGACTTGGATCGTTCTAGTTGGGTCAAACTCATGCAAAGGGACCAAGATGAGCTACTTAGCTGGCTCTCTGCACTGTCGTTTCCCTTCATCGCGGGCATCAAAACTTTTTATTGGCATGGTCTTGCTAGGCTTCTTATCATTCAAGGAGGCAACATAGCAATGTCTAGCCAGGGCCTGGTCACCTCGAAGCTCCTCTACACCTTGAGGGTAGGAAACTTCTCCACTAGATGATATGTGGAGATAGCAGCTTGAAGGATGTTTAGTCCAAGCCTTCCTAGGATTGCGTTGTACGTCGAGGCTATTTTTACTATCAAAAAGTTGAGCATGACCGTGGCTTGTCTTAGGGCTTGCCCTATGATGACGGGCAAGGTCACTATGCCATCGATGGAAACAGCATCATCCGAGAAATCAACTATGGAAGAATTGATCTTTCAGAGCCATTTCGTAGGAAAATTCATTCTATAGAAAACATCATAAAATAAGATGTCTACAAAGCCTCCATTATCTACTAAAATTCATTTTACATTATAATTTGCAATGGTCATAGAAACAACTATAGCATCATTGCAGGAGTTTGGATGCCTTTAGCATTAGCATCTGAGAAGGAAGTAAGCTCGTTTGACCTTTGCCTCTTTGATGCAAGGGCCCTATTTGGACTGCACAAGCATAGGCCTTCTTCGAGGATGAGCTCTCATCTCTGACCACAAGTCCTCCTGTGATGGTGTGGAAGACTCCGATGATGGATCTAATATCAATCAAAGGCCTGGACATAGACTGAGGTTCGCTACCCGAGGCCTTAACGTCCTTCAACTGGTTGACAAACTTTTGCAGGTAGCCTCGCTGGATGAGGGCTTCAATTTTCCTCTTGAGCTGGAAGCAATCTTTAATGTCATGCTCGTGATCTCGGTGGAAGTGGAAATACTTCGATCAGTCACGTCGAGGTTGAGACTTCTAACTTATCTTTCTATGCCATCAAAGAATGTTCTAATTTTTTATTTCCATAAAAATTTACCTTCGAGGAGCATTCAGAGGCATGAAGTGCTCAAAATGCTAAGAGCTCTAAGATTGATGGGGAGGCTTCCTATCGTGCTTCTGCTTCTTTGGCTGGGGAGCTGGATGGTCCTCCCTAGCCTTCTTCTGATCCATCCTCTCTTTCCATTTCTCTACCATCCTTTCTTCATCAGCAATATACTTATTAGCTTGGGCAAGGAGCTTAGAGAAGTCACAGGAGAACTTTGAGAGAGAGAAGTAGAAACCATCATCCTTCGGTCCCTTCTTGAGGGTTGACATTGCGACCGAGTGGTGTAGATCGCCAACTTCCAACATAACCACTTTAAAATAACTCATGTAACTTTGGAGGTACTCTCTATCTTCCTATTAGATGGAGAAGAGGGTATCAGTACCCTTTTTTGGCCTTCAGCTGCTCTAAAACTGAGTAGTGAACTAGCGACCGAACTCCTTAAAGGAGTGGATAGAGTTTGGTTGGAACTTGGTGTACTAAGCTTGAGACTTTGGGGAGTAGCAGGGAAAGTCTTGCACAATAGCACATCTGAGCTCTTTGCAGTATCATGAGGGCCTTGAAGCTCTTCAAATGATCGTAAGGATTGGTGGTGCCATCATAGACTCCCATAGATGGTGCCTTGAAATGATGAAGGATCAGCTCTCCCACAATCTACCTCAAGAAGGAAGGGCAAGCAGTAAATAGGAGCTCTCCCCTTGGAGTCTGCTGGTGCTGATGGAGGATCTCGAGGTAATGGTCCACTTCTTGGATCTTCTGATCAGCTCATCCTATCGATTGATCTTCCTCCTGAGTTGGCAGCTTGAAATCTACTCACGAACGAGTCCTACGAGGAAGAAGAGAGTGAAGGAGAAGAAGAAAAAGCAGGATCACACTCCTTACCTTGCTCGCTATACCTGGGGCAAGGTTGATGATAGAGTGAGACTCACTTGGGACTCTGATGGATGGATTGAGAGATCCGGGGCACTCTTTCTAGGCTAGCAGGGCTAGATGGGTCGCTCCATCTCAAGCTTCTTAAGGGAGAAGGAAGGTCAGGTTGCACCAGAGCTAGATGATTGCTCAGCATCGGAGCAAGTTAATGAGCCAACTGCGGCAAGTCATACACCATAGTTGTTAGTGTCAAACCTGCTGCAGTAGTTGATGAAACTACTTAAAGGTGATAGCTAGGGTAGTCGATGCCTCCAAGACACTGAGATCCTGATAGCCTTGGTTGGGATTAGCAGGCTCTATAGGTACCTCCAGAAGAGTGGCGGAAGATATCACCATCGTCTTCTTGTTCTTCATACTCAGATGATGGGAAAAAGAGAATTCAAGATCTCAGATATGGGTCATGGCCTTCCTCTAGCGCTAATCTGTTGCCATCGGAGAGTCGATCTGGCTTAGGCTGCCAAGCTAGAGTTGAAGAGAGGAATTGTGGAAGTCATAGAATTGCCAGATGAGACCTTCGGAAGATGTGATGGCATTTGATCCTCAATCGATCTCACAAGCTGGGACCTACAAAACCATCAAAGATAGGAAAGTTTGGTGCTATGGGGTTTCCCCGATGATGGATCCTCCGATGCCTAAGTTATCTCCTACAGAAGCAAATAGAAGAGGTCTGAGCTCTCAGAATGAATTTAGCAATGGTGTGTTGCATGAAGTGGAGCAAGTCTAAATTAGAGAAAGAGAGAAGGTGGAGGTCCAATGGAGGCCATGCAAAGTGCCATGTATTCCAATAGGGTTGCTCAGAGATTTGTGGAAGAGATAGATTTAGTTCGTCTGGAGTCAGTCTCCGATAGAGGGCATGCAAAGTAAGTCTCCACTTGCCGAAGGGTCCTGAAGAGTTGAGAATTTATATATAAAGATGGGTATCCATCGTCTGAGAGAACACACATCATTTTTTCCCTCCGAGGTTGTAGAGGCGCACTTGAGTTATTAAGGAATAACGACTACACATTATGGAGTTTGTTGGGATTATGAAACTCGAGCAGTGGAGGAATGGAGCTAGGGAGTGGTTGGCCATTTGTTGTCTAGCGAGTGGAAGACTCCAGAACTCCTTCAGCACGATCGTAGAAGTCCAAATGGTAGTGATTCAATGATTGCTCTGGTGTTCTTTAGTGAGGACATGCATCGAGCTATTATTGGGTTGTCAATGCCAACGATCAAGAGGTTGATAGGACATCTATTATCACCTCTTCGGTAATTATAGAATAAAGATCTCACAATTACAATGCTGATTGTTGCCCATTAACTAAAATATTATGTCCACCCTTGGAAATCTCCTCACATCTTTTTTGATTCCTTCAAACCTTTCGCTCTTGCCATGTCTTCCTTTGTGGAACTCTTCCACACACCGAAACATTCCACACATTGCTTAAAGGACTGTCCACATTCATAGGGATCCGGTTTTATTCTCCACATTAACTGGGATTTTGATTCATCTTTCTATGGGCAATGCCTATTGTATAAATAGGCACCCCTACAGCCTTTTAATTGGTACCTATCCTTCTCCTTCCTGACTAACCTGTTGATTTCCCCCAATATCCTTTCACTCATCATAATGAGACTGAATATTGGCAGGAGAAACTTGCTGATCCTAATCAACCGATTATCGCAAATATATTATATTGCCAAATTGGAATACCATCATCGGTGATTTTCCAATTTGGCAAGTCAACTTCTTTACAACCAAATATTGGCTAATCATGAGTTGTCATCTTTTCAGGCTAGTTCGAGTGAACTCTTTATATGTCCATTCTTAACAGTTGAGTCCACATATAAGAGCAAAATTTTCTACACCTGATCTACTTCCACTAGAATCAATGAAGGAGTATAGTAGGCAAAGCATCAAATCATCTTGAAGCCCTACCAAACCAACAAACATGAAAGACTGATCAGACTAAAATAGGAGAGAAGTAAGCATCTTAAAAGTATTTACTTATTAGGCTTTATGTAATTGTACTAGCTGAAAGTAATAAAATAATATAGCCCTTTTATGTTTGTATTTTCATGCATGCTTTTTCAATGTTAGCTTCTTATTAATAACTCGGGCTTCAGCATTTTTAAACAGTCAGCCTACCCCTTGACAAACCAAGCTGATGATCTTCAATGCTCGTAAAAAAAGCCAGATCAAGTCCCACAACATGCATGGCTAACCAATGTTTGCTGAGAAGTACAAAGTACTCCAAAAGGAGTAGAAGGAACTAAAAATTGTAAAAGGTCTGTAGAACAAAATCCATCATGGTAAATCATTACTATCCATATCGGCCTATTGCTGAAACTTTTGTAGATTTCCTAAGCATATGATGCTTTTGCTTATTCTACTTTCAAACTGAATTAATTACTTCTTCAATCTATGTTAAGGATATGATTTGTAAACATACCCACTTTTATTCAAAATAAATATATGCTTAATATTTTCATGTCTATATCCATTTAGGATAAATATGGATACAACTAATGTTCATATCCATATCCTCATCCATTTAAAGCAAATCTATACAATACATTAAAGTTGAGACTACAGTATCCTCAGCTCGACAAATATCGAAATTTCTTGAATCCACGTGTCGAGCTCTGAACTTTCCTTTTTTTCTCTCTTTTTTTGATTTCTAATCACTCCAGAGCCTTCTCGAAGCTTCCCATCCCTTCGCCTCCTCACGCCCCACTTCCTTTCCCACCACCTCCCGCCAGTCTTTGCCACCTTCCATCAGTCTCCGTCGTTGCCTTCCTCTCCCTCAGATGTTTTCCTTCCCATGGATCTCCAGAAAAGAGAGACATTGACGTCCTCCCTACACTCCTCACCACCACCTCCTGTCGGTATCCACTATCGCCTTCCTCCCCATCACCACCAATAATGGCTTTCTCCTCCGATCTCCCTCAGGTGCTTTCCTTCCGATGGATTTATTTTTAATATCTGATAGTTTTTTTTTCTATTTTGCTTCGAACTTTTTTCGAGCCATTGCAAACGCTCACCTCTTCCCCACCCTTCTTGCCAATCTCTGCCACCTCCCACCAGTCGAACTTCTCCTCCGATCTCTCTTTAAGTGCTTTCCTTTCCATAGATCTCTGAATAAGAGAGAGGAAAAAAAAGAAAAAGGTAAAAAAAATTATGAAAAACAAAACCCTTACCATCATATAACCAAGATCCCATCCAGTTGGGACTCCTAAGGACGTAGAGGAAAGATGGGAAAATATAGGAAAAATCAATGAAAATAGAGGAAATATAAAAAAATTTCACTATAAGACCTTTCTCCACATAGATTATCATTTTTTTTTCTTTTTGCTCATAGATGATCATCTTTTTTTCTTTTTGCTCCTTTTTCTTTTCATTTCGTTATCATTCTGAGAGATCCATAGGGAAGGAGAGCACTTGAGAGAAATTAAAGGCATTTCTCAAGATGGTGGTGTGAGGTAGTTCGTTGAGGTTTTAAGAGCTTAATTTTGGTAGAAGCTTGATATTTGGTAGGATTTTGAAGATTTTTTATGAAAAGGATTCTTTGTTGGCTACAAAATTTTTGATTTATGAAACTCTATTCTCATGATAATGATGTGCGGGACTACCAGAAGGAGATATGCTAAGAATGAATTTGTTTTTGGATGGTAGTTTTAGAGGGCGATGGTGAGGTTCTTAGAAAAGAAAAAAAATCAATCTTTGTGAGAAAAGATCTTGCATTTTAATTTTTTCATCTTGATTTTATATTTTTTTCTTAGTTTTTTCATTCTCAGGAGTCTCAATTAGATGGTTCTTCCCCCAAGTAGTGACACTACTTTTTTTTTCTTCTTGTTTTTTTTTAATTTCAATTCAACAGGCAAAGATAAAGTTAGTAGTAGTATTTTTTTTATTATTTTTATTATTCTTTTATTATTTTATTAGTTTATTGGAGGATTCAAAGGACAAAAAAGGATGATCTTTAGAACATTCAGTAGAGCAAGATAGGGTTAGTGGTATTGTTTCTTATTAATTATTTTTTTAATTATTATTTTTTTATTATTTCACCAGTTTGCTCAAGAAGAAACTAAAAGAAGTGAGTGAGAAAAAATGAGTTGCATATCTCTCTTTTTTTTTTAGTTTGTTTAACCATTCATTATACTTTATATTCCCTCATTAGTTTAATGTAATGATATCGATGCAAATCTGATAAGTTTTAGATTTTTGGGTCCATCATATGTGAAGCCATGTTTGGTTTCTCATTAGAAATATGTCTATATTTAGATAGTCTTCCACTCTATCCACAAACATCATTTGAGGGAGGAAGGGACAAAGTGTTACTGCTATGATTTCTTAGCCTTCTACAGTAAAAAGGATATGGCATGGTTGCTATTCACATTCAGTAGCCTTCCAGTGTTCAAACTAAGAAAAAAAAGAAAAAATCAATCTTTGTGAGAAAAGATCTTTTTGATTTTTTTATCTTTTCTATTTTTTTCTATATTTTTCTTGGTCCATTCTTAGGAATTGCAATTGGATCGATTTTCCCCCAAGCAGTGGTAGTGCTTTTTTTTTTTTGTTTTTTTTTCATTTTGATTCAATAGGTTAAGGTAAAGTGAGCAACGGTGTTTCTTCTTTTTTATTATTTTTATTTTTTTTAGCTATTTTGCTTGTTTATTGGAGGATTCAAAGGATCAAAAGGATGATCTTTAGAGTACTCAGTAGAGCAAGATAGGATTAGTGGTGTTATTTCTTAGTGATTATTTTTTTTAATTATTATTTTTTTTATTGTTTCACCTGTTTGCTCAAGAAGAAACTAAGAGAAATGAGCTAAGAAAGGTAGATTGCATATTTCTTTTTTATTTATTTATTTAATTATTCATTATACTTTATATTTTTTTATTATTTTTTTAAAAAAATTAACTTCTCTTTTACTGGATAGAGATGAGATAGTATCATCATCGAAGAAAAAATATATATCAGATAATTTAATTTTAAGTAATTTATTTTTTACTATAATAATTATTTTATTTAATTATGATATATATACAAGTTTATAACATAGAAATGCAATATTTATTTTTTGATTTTCAATACAAGTGAAGAAAAGAGTTCTGAAAAAATTAATCATTATATAAGTTTCTAAAATAATATTATTTATCATGCATATTTTGATTAAAAATAATTTTTTCATAATTATTTATTCTATTATTTTCATATATAGGCTGAGGCTCTTGCTAGTATGGACCTATATCCATTTTTTATCTCTAGCATATGTTGTATTTGCTGAATGAAGATAGATGTCAATAGGAACATAGCAAATATTGGACCCATATCCAATCCGCTTACAGTCCTAACTTTCAATGAGAAAACTAGCCAAGAAGTTACACATCAAAGATCCAAGTCTTGGATTACAATTAACACAATCATAAATATAGACAATTTCTTATCTAAATCTAGTGCGTTTAATCAGTGAGATTTCAATCTTATATTAGCACTTATCAAAAAAAGGTGCAGCCTAGATGCTATGAGAAATTATATCCTAGATGATATGCACCATCTAGCCATGCATGCCAATAATCATGGCCACTTATTTCGATACATTGGGATAGGCACTTGATAATTGAAATCCAAAGAATGAATGGCTGTGATTGGCAATATGTATGGTAATGTGGTGCATGAAAATTTCTTAGATACCAGGCCTAATTGTTCTCCAAGCATAGGTCTCCTCCCACTGCCACAACACAGGGATTTGGACAAGTGGGAGAGTCTCGTTTTTAAGTCAAGCCAAAGGAATATCCCTTGCCAACATTAACACGTTTTTCGCCTAACTTGAGTCTAGTCCTACCTGTACCAGTAGAAGTAGAGTGGAGTACCAGTAGAAGTAGAGTGGAGGACTATATACCTAGCCTCTCAAGTCAATCACCCAGTAGTCACAGATGCGGCCTCCATAGAAAAATCATGCCAATCTCCCTGTCCAGAGGAGGCATGTTATTCAAGGAACTTAGAGGATGTTTGGTTGAAGAAGTTGGAGCCTAGAATCAAAATTGGAATGGATGATTCTCATTTCAACCATTTAGTTAGAAGAAGTTTTATTCTGATTCCAATTTTAAAATGGAATGAGAATGATCCAATCTATCTAAAACTCAATCTCTACTCTTTCTTAAGAATTCAAATTTTTATTTTAATTCTAATTACAAACTAAATACTTTAGAAATTTGATCATTTTGATTCTAATTTCGGTTGTGAACTAAACTCTTTTGGATTCAAACAGCGCATTTTCATCGTTACATGTTGTTCTCCATTATGTACACAAAATATCTATGTTTGAAGGGTTTATAAGCACTTCTACTTCCAAAATGTTCTTGAGAGACAGTCTAATGAGCTCATACAAGAGGATGGTATGCACATTGAACCTTGACATACATAGCCTCAAAGATGCATGACACAGTAAAATCCTGCTTGTGTGTTACATCCGGTCCTGCGGGGGATGGACAAATTAAAGCAGGAGTTGAATGTGTTGTACACAAAGTGGGTAAGTAGTTGGTGAGGTTTTTGTTGCGGTTGATTTGAAAGAAATAGATGCCTATCATTGTGGTGTTTGATGCATGTTAATTTAGTCCAGGATTAGTTTTGGACCAATGAGTGCAAGCTTTAAGAGGGAGAGGAGTTGAAATGAAGATCTTGTTATTGACTAGTTGTAAAATGCATTCACAAAGGAAAGATCTAATTCATGTACAAATAAAATTCAAAGATATATAACCATCTGGATTGCTGATTTACCTATCAAAGATCAAAATTTTAAACCAATGGATCTCATAAATCGTGTTTAAGAATCATAGTTTTCTTAAGAAGAAAATATGCAACAATCATGATTATGAATTGGGGCTAACATCTTTTTCTTGTATCAACATCGTCGCCAAGAAACTTTGCAACCTGCCTCTCTGGCATTTCTCATGTCTAATATTCATATTAAGTTAGATTTTCTTTTATTTTAAGAAAAACTAAACCCTTTAAATGAGCATGGTCGAGTCCTCCATAAACCAAGGCTTGCTTGTTTTTTGGTACAAGACTTGCCTTAACGGTCAATACCTATTCGCCAAACAAAGATTATGAGTTCCATAAATCTAAGTAACAAGGGCCTTAACTAATAAGGTAATGAAGCCGTTAAGGAAAAAAAAGGCATGAATAGGATGGGATGCATTGCCCATGTCAAAAAATAAAAAAAAATAAAAAAAAGAAAATGCTCTCCCCTGCAAACTAGTCACTTCATTAATTTCTAAGATCCACTTTATTATTTTTTAAGAGTAAACACAAACCGGCTATGGATAAAATGGGATCTGTTTCTCATAACAATAAATAGAAATATCTAGAGATAGGCTTGTGTTGGAGATAAATCCCGCTCCTGCCGAAGTCAAATTCGGTGCCCAGCCTGATGCAACCAGTAGCCATGGAAGAGCTTGAGTGGATGGGTCTTGGCTGAACTCTTACAGCCAGCCGAACTCTTAGTGGCTGAGCTTCTTCGAACTGCTTAGCGGCCAAGCTCCTTCGGACTCCTAGCGGCCGGGCTTTAGCCGAACTCCTCAACCTCCGAGCTTCAATCAGACTCCCGCAAGAGCCAAACTCTCTCCGCGTCATTCCAACCAGACGCCTGCGGGAGCCGAACTCCCTCCAAGCTTCCTCTTCGGTCAGATTTCTTTAGGAGCCGGACTTCTCCCAGACATCTCCTTCAGTCGACCGAACTTCTCTGCAGTCAAGCTCCTCCCGAGCTTCCCCTTCAGCCAAACTCCCCTACAAGTCCAAACTTCTTTGAACGAACTATCGCCATCAGTCTGCAACAGGCGACGAGACCAGACGACAAAGCCACCACTATTGGCGACACCACTCTCCGTAACCAGTCCCATGCGGCCCGTGACTTGCCAGTATGGCTGTCACTATCCACCTGACGACGTCTTCCTCTTCGTACCGAACTCCATGCGGCCCCAACGGCTCGCTACCAGACGGTATGGCCGCCACCATCAATTAAGCTCCGCCTATAAAGGACCCTCCAGATATGCTAACTCTAACCTCTGATCTCTAAGCTCTCCTCTTCTTTTCTAAGCTCACTGGAACTCATTCCTGAGCACTTCATTCCTATTGGCCAGAGCCGACTTGATCGTCGGAGGATCCTTTCGGAGCCACCCCCCACCGACTTCGGACGGAACTTTATTTTTCAGGTCCCCGGCGGTGACCTCATCAGCCTCCACTGCAGTGGATTCCGACGACGATCAAATTCTGCGTCAACAGATTGGCGCTAGAGGAAGGGCAACCCCAAACCTCCGAGGTTCCCTTATTCTTAAAGGAGTGCTCGGCGATGATTTCTCTCTCTCTGGAGATCTCTCTTTTTTCTCACTAGAGTTCTTTTTTGAAGAGAAAATGCCTTCAGGAGAGCTTTGACTCGGCGATTGGCGTTCTGCACGCCAGGTCCATCTGCTCCCATTGCAGCCTCGGCAGCCCAGGCTCCACCCAAAGCCACTATAGATGTAGAACAGTTCAACCTACTGGTTGGATTCGCGGCCCCGCCGAGATGATGCAGGCTATGCGACAACCTCCAGCGAAGACTTTGTCAGCAAATCCGCCATGAGGATGCGAGGAACTGGCTTTAAGGAAGAGCATTTGGGCATACCAATCGCCCTTAGGAAAGAGAAATGGAGAGCAGAAGTTCTCTTGCAGAAGGTTTCACAAGGAGGGTGGAACGAACTTCGGCGGAAGCGAAGCTGAACTCCCCCTCGAAGCTCATCATCAGAATGAAGTTCGACGCAAGCGAGGCCGAACTCCCTCTCGAGTATGACTCTAAGAAAGCTCCGACAAAAGGGCATGAAGTTCTTCCGCAAGTTTCACAAGGAGACGGAATGAAGTTCGACGGAAGCGAGGTCGAACTCTCCCTCGAAGCTCATCATCGAAATGAAGTTCGACGAAAGCAAGGCCGAACTCCCGCTCAAAGCTCGTCATCGGAATGAAGTTCGGTGCAAGCGAGGCCGAACTCCCTCCTGAGTATGACTCCAAGGAAGGCCCGACGAAGGGGCATGAAGTTCTCCCACAGAAGGTTCCACAGGAAGTTTGGCTGTGCTCACGACCTCCCCAGCGCAAGCAAGGCCCAAACTTTTCAAGCTCGCCACCGAGGAAGCCTCGACAGAAGGGCGCGAAGAAGTTCTCCTCTCGGAAGGTTCCACGACTACGCCCCTCTCAACACTCCTCGAACTCAGATTCTCACTGAAGTTAAGAACCAGCTGTCAAGACCAGAAGGGTTACGGTCTCCCCCAAATAAGTGCGATCGAAGCAAGTACTGTCTCTACCATCACGACCATGGCCACAACATCGAGAAATGCATCCAGCTCTGAGACGAAATTAAGGAGCTCGTCAAAAAGGGACGGCTGAGTAAATTCCTCCGATGCTAGCCTGAAGCAGAAGATCGGCCAAGGCCGCTGCCGTAATCAGAAACGATAAGGTCGGCCGCCTCATGGCGTCATCAACGTTACCCTAGGGAGGAGCTTAGTACATCAACGATTCGTCATCTCCCAGCGACAAAGCTAAGAGAAGCTTTCTCCAAACTGAGAAGGCTAGCATGAGACAGAGGAGGTCGTCCGGTCCGGGCCTTGTTGCCCAAGGAAACCTGGAGGAACAACGTCCCCACGACTCTGAAATGAAGATGTGCTGCCAGTAAATTTTTCTCGGTAAAATTCTCCCCCAATAAATAATATTATTTCTGGATGCAAAAACTATGCGATGATAGGGAAGAAGCAGTCAATAATTGCTGTTAGGAACAAGAGGAGAACCTCATCCTAACGCGAGCAACAACCTCGGCTAGAGATAAGATCTCTCTCGAGCGATCAAGTCAACCTCGGCTAGAGATAAGATCTCTCCCGAGTGACCGTGGACAACCTCGGCCAGAGATAAGATCTCTCCCGAGCGACCGAGTCAACCTCGGCCAGAGATAAGATCTCTTCCGAGTGACCATTGACAACCTCGGCTAGAGATAAGATCTCTCCCGAGCGAAGGCCTCATTCACAAAGGACGAGATGGGGGGAGAGGCTCTGACAGCGGCCCTTATGTGCCCCCACAGTCCATTAGGAACAGGAGGAGAACCTCATCCTAACGCGAGCAAAAAATCTCGATCAGAGATAAGATCTCTTCCGAGCGATCGAGTCAACCTCGGCCAGAGATAAGATCTCTCTCGAGCGACCGTTGACAACCTCGGCTAGAGATAAGATCTCTCCCAAGCGTCCGAGAAGTAACCTCGGTCAGGCTAGAGATAAGATCTCTCCCGAGTGACCGAGTCAACCTCGGCTAGAGATAAGATCTCTCCCGAGCGAAAGCCTCGTTCACAAAGGACGAGATGGAGGGAGAGGCCCTGACAGCGGCTCTTATGTGCCCCCACAATCCATTAAGAACAGGAGGAGAACCTCGTCCTAATGCGAGCAACAACCTCGGCTAGAGATAAGATCTCTTCCGAGCGACTGTGTCAACCTCGGCTGGAGAGCTTCAACTTCAACCTCGGCCAGAGATAAGATCTCTCCCGAACGGCCGAGATAACCTCGGCCAGAGATAAGATCGGAGATAACCTCGTCTTGAGATCAGATCTCTCTCGAGCACCCGTATTAACCTCGACTGTTGGAGACAATATCGCCCCAAGGAGCTCAACCTTCGACCTCGATCGCAGCGGACGAAGCCTACCTTAACCTCGGTTGGAGATGAGATCTCCCCCGGGCCTCAACTTCGACATCAACTTTGGCTGGAGATGAAATCTCCCCTCCGAGCTTTGACCTGAACCAGCATGGAGCCCAGAAGAGGACTTTGGCAGTCGCCTTTTCTGCACTCCCTTCCCTCGAGTTTCGAACTTGGAAGTTGGGGGGACTATTGTTGGGGATAAACCCCGCTCCTACCGAAGTCAAGTTTGGTGCCCAGCCTGATGCGGCCAGTAGCCACGGAAGAGCTTCAGTGGATGGGTCTTGGCCGAACTCTTACAGCCGGCCGAACTCTTAGCGGCTGAGCTTCTTCGAACTGCTTAGCGGCCGAGCTCCTTCGGACTCCCAGCGGCCGAGCTTTAGCCGAACTCCTCAACCGTCGAGCTTCAGTCAGACTCCCACAAGAGTCGAACTCTCTCCGCGTCATTCCAACCAGGCACCTACGGGAGCCGAACTCCCTCCAAGCTTTCTCTTCGATCGGATTTCTTCAGGAGCCGAACTTCTCTCAGACATCCTCTACAGCCGATCGAACTCCTCTGCGGTCGAGCTCCTCCCGAGCTTTTCCTTCGGTCGAACTCTCCTACAAGTCCAAACTCCTCTGGATGAACTATTGCCATCAGTCTGCAACAGACGATGAGACCAGACGACATGGCAACCACTACTGGCGACACCACTCTCCGTAACCAACCCCATGCAGCCCGTGACCTATCAGTATGGCTGTCACTATCCATCTGACGATGCCTTTCTCTCCGTACCGAACTCCATGCGGCCCCAATGGCTCGCTATCAGATGGTATGGCCACCACCATCAATTAAGCTCCGCCTATAAAGGACCCTCCAGATATGCTAACTCTAACCTCTGATATCTAAGCTCTCCTCTTCTTCTCTAAGCTCACCGGAACTTATTCCCGAGCACTCCATTTCTGTTGGTCAGAGCTGACTTGATCGTCGGAGGATCCTGCCGGAGCCATCCCCCCATCGACTTCGGACGGAACTTTATTTTGCAGGTCCTCGGCGGCGACCTCATCGGCCTCTACTCCAACGGATTCCGACAACGACCAGTTTCTGCGCCAACAGGTTGGATAAGGTCGATCGAATTTAAGCTTAGATCTGGTCATGTCAAAGCTGGATAATAATGATTTTACATCGATGATTCAAGCCATTAGATGTAATTTACTATCTCAAAACTGCTTGCACAAAAAAAATCATATTATTTGAAGATCTCTAATCTATGCATCAGGTGATCAAAAAATATATTTAATTTAATTTTATTCAGGTTGTTTAATTTTTGATTACTTGATGCGTATGTTAGGTCTCTAAATCATATAATTTTTTACGTGTAAGTAGTTTTAAAATAGTAGATTACATTCAGTAGTTTGAATTATTGACGTAGGATCTCTATTATAAAATTTTGATCTGACATGATCTGAGTCAAAATCCGCCGCTCGATCTGATTCTAGTCTGATTCAAAACATCTAAATGATAAACATCAACCCCTCTAGGATAAATATAAACCCTCCAAAATAAATATCTAGTCTATGCCAATAAATAGAAATATTATAGAAATCAATTGAAAATTTGTGATTGATAAACAAGACCTACACTCGTGAATATGAACAAAAACATCTAAAGAATAAACAAACACTAACCTCTTCAAGATAAATACAAATCCTCCAAAATAAACACTTAGGTTATAGCAATAAACAGAAATACCATAGAAATAAATAGAAACTCTACTCATGATCAAAACTCATTCATGATAAACAACAAAGATAGAGAATAAATATAAAGTTTGGATATAGTAAACACAAAATAGTGTAGTATAACCACAAATCTTATAGGACTAAATACAAAACAAGCTTTACCTATAAGTACAAACCTATGAGGGTACTCATTATCATTCTGTACTATTTGTTAAAAATAAATGGAAACACCTAAAAAATAAATACTTACCTCATTTTAGTAAATACAAACCCTTGGAGATAGAGGTGAAAATAATATAGATATTATCCATTCGAATCTATTTTTATATCTGAATCAATTCAGATATGGATAGAAATTTGAGAATCCGACTAATATCCGTATTCATATTCATATCTATCAAAGAAAAATAGATATGAATATGATTAGACAACTCTCCGATTCATATCCAAATATCCAAATCTACATATAATCATATATAATTTTATATAGCACTTATTAATATTTTTAAAAAATATACAATCATATAAATATATTATTAACTTAATTTATCATTTATTTAGTAATATCTATTTTTATTATTATAAAATTTAATTATCTTAATTATATCTATAATTATATTTATATTTTTAGTATTTGAATTATATTCATATCTATTTTGAATAAATATAAATATAATTTTTTACATCTAAATAATATTTATATTCATATTTATATTTGTTAGATAAAATAAGTATGAATATGCTGATTTTTGATGTATATTCGATCCAATTTTTAGTCCTTCTTGAGAATAAATTTACAGTAACAAAAAGAAACGATGCAAAAATATTCCAGGGACATAAGCCCAATAATTAATAAAATAGTGCTTTTTAAAAATATGACACCTATTAATAATTTTTTCTTCGCGGTTAGTGTGGGATTGGATGGCTTCGAAGGTAACCAAATTTACCTTCGGATCCGGTCAATCGATGCATAATATGTATGTATTTATGCATAAAAGCTAGATAATACATGCCAGTTCATGTATTGCTTATGAATTGAAGCTGAATGGTACATGCCGGAGTACATGTATTGCTTGGTGTTTTTTATGCATTACACACTACTTTTAATAATTAGACCTCGGTGGATCCGCTCAAATGCCTGAAACAAGAACTCAACTCTATTAGATCTAAGAAAAGACCATCGCTGGGAATACTGTCCAACATCCAGAACTTGATGCGGATCATTCCATCCTGACCGTTCAAAAGACAGGGGACAGTCCATGACCCATCAGACGGTACGAAACGCATCAGAAGAGAGGAGCATGGATCATCAGTAAAATGAGACGGCGGCAGAGCGATGGGCCGGGCCGCTCCTCATCCTGCTCCCCCAGGTGGCCTCCCGCCCGGGCCGGGCCGCCTTCCTCTGGAGACCCTCCAACTGGACCTCCCAATCCCCGAACCTTTCTCGCCCCCGCGCCCTAACCCCAGCGCCGCCGCCGACGGCCCAGAGAGCGAGGTCGTAGTCGTGGCGGAGGTCGGGGTCGGAGAGGACTTCATAGGCCTCGCGCGCCCGCATGAACTGCTCCGCGAAGAAGGGCTTATCGCCAGCGCAGCGGCAGGCATCCGGGTGCCACCGCCGCGCCTGCCGCCGATACGCCGCCTTTATCTCCACCGGCCCCGCCGTCTCCTTCACCGCCAGCAGCTCGTACATCGTCACCAACGGCGGGAACTGCTGCTGCGCCTCCTCCGCCGCCGCCACCGCCACCGCCGAGACTCTCAGAGCTGTCCTTTGATGAGTAGAAAACAAAGACGGTCTGGAAAGAGGAGGAGAAGAAAGTGGACGCAAAAGAGAAGGAAAAGAAGAAGAGTGAGAGAGCATTGATTTCTTCTTTTCTGCCTTGTATACAGAGAGGATTTAGTTTTAGTGATGGAGAGAGCGCGCGCAGGATTTGGAGTTGGATGGGTTGGTTTATAGAACCGAGCGAAGACCCGGGTTGTGGAGCCGACAAGTTGCGTTTGGTACGGCAGAGGCGAGCGGGGCCCGCGGCAGGGACGTGGATAAAGCGGTTTTTGGGTTTTTTCTGTATGCATCCGTCAACGCATTTAATGGACGGGTCATTTCATGACAATGATCCGTATATCACAGCTGGCCGTGACAGAATTTTTTTTTTTATTACCCTTCTAGAAGCTCAAAGGAACGGTTGATATTAGATAAGCCATCTAAAAACAAAAATAATATAAATGTAGAAAATAAATTATTATATTTAGTTATACCGTGATGGTAATCCCGAATCATTTCAACTTCTTAAATCAACTTCTAATTCTACGATGAGATAACCGTTCTTCGGATCAGAAATTTAAGATCATTTCCGAACAGTCATCTTGAACGAAATATAACAATAAAAATATCCTTTAATATGATAAAAAAATTAATATATTAATATATTATTAATATATTATATTAATATAATATATTTAATATTATATTATATTTGATGTTATATAATATTTATAATATATATTATATTATAATATATTATTAATTATATTATTGTTATATTATGATTTAATGATAATATTAAATTAGATTAAAAATATTATTATATTTTATATTTATATAATAAAATATTTAATATATTATTTCTATTTATCTTATTTTTAAAATCAAAATAAATATTCGTATTAATAAATAATATATTATAAGTATAAAAAATAATTAATTCTATAATAATTAATATATTTTTATAGGATTAATAATTTATATAACTAATAAATATTTTTTATAAACTTTATTAATTATTAATATATTAATAAATATATTAATATTTTATTTATAATATATTATAAATAATTAATAATTATATTTTTATAAAATATATTATGAATAGTTTTGATACTATATAATTAATGATTTTAGATTTTTAAAAATATTAAATAGATTATTCATAGATAAATCATTAGATCATGATCTATCAAATATAAATTTTAAATTATTGATAATAAGTATCATGAAATTTGGATCATCGATGATCTTAGATCACTGTGATTATACCATTTATATCAACAAAAGCTAACATAAAATTTTCCAAATAAAAATTAAAGAAGTTTCTAAAAAAAAAAAAATCAAAGCATGGCATAGGCAAGACCGTAAAAAAAGAAGGAAACATCAACACTATAATAGCAACTAATTTATTTTAATTTTTATTTATAGAACAATAACTTAGTTGAAGATACTTTGGCACTTTTTATCCCATATGGGTTCTGAAATCATGAATAAATATTGCACATTAAATAAATATAATATTATATCAAAGTTGAATTTAAATTTATAGTACTTCTAGAAGCAAATACTAAAAATATTTGATCATCCTCTTATAGATGAATAAAATATCCTAAATTAATTTAATAAAATAAAAAAACATAAAAAATTATGGTAATCATTAATCTTTCGTTGTTATATTTGTCAAATCTTTTTTTTTTTCTCATTTCTCTTACGAATGTTAAGTGATTCATTAATATACCGGATATCCGGAAGAAAACAATTATCTGGAAAATTAACTATATCATTGGTCATTCACATTGAAGCTCCAAAATAAAAAGTAAGAAAGAGAGTCCGATGGACTCCGCTACCATGTTTTGTGTATCGCTTATCGCGAAGAAAAATTAACAATTATATTAATTACCTTTACATTAAATCTCAAAATAGAAAATAAAAAGGGGAGTATAATTACCAAAGAGAGATAGTCCACCGGCTACCCCTTCTAGATAACTATTTTAATTATTTGTTAGATATAGTCCACTGGATACCCCTTCTAGATAACTATTTAATTATTTGCTAACTATCTCATTAAACATACTCCAGCGTCATATTACATGTCTACAAATTATATAGCGTCATCCGTTTTAAAATGCTATAAAAGGTAAGCCTCTCTGTTTCTCTCTCCCTCACTCTCTCTCTCTCTCTATCCACAAATCTGGTTACCTTCTCGTGGCTTCTAGATTTTCTTTTAGCTTTATATTCCTATTCTTTGTAATATTTCATGCATTTATATATATATATATATATATATATATATATATATATATATATATATATATATATATATATATATATATATATATGTCCTTAAAGAGCTAAAGATTTATAGGATTCTTAAGGAGGCTATACATTTGGTAAAAGGGTTGATATTTTTTATAGGATGATTCTATCCACTGAATTTGCAACATTGCACATAATTCTGATCATTTATCGTATATGGTAGAGTCCGTAAAAAGAGAGAGATTTTATTAGCAAACAAGCAGACGAGAAGTTTTCAAAAGTTCTCTAGTGAAATACTATTCTTGATTCTTTCAAATCCTCTCTCTCTTTCTCTCTCATGTGCTCTTCTTCTCTTATGACATTTAGGGTAAAGGGTAAAGGCTAGAGTGCTAAGCTGACTTGGAGATGATTGCAGGCAAGCAAAACTTCGTAGTATTGCAAGGGTATTAGAGAAAATAGCAAGGCACCCATAATAAGTGATATTAGAGTTGGATCTAGAATATATCACAATCCCTATTAGTTATATAGACCCCTCATTAAGAGATACGACCCATGATAAGTGATATTAGAGTTGGATTTAGTATATATCACAATCTCTATTAGTTATATAGTCCCCTCATTAAGAGATACCATTGCTTATTTGAAACAATCCAAGAGGAGAAATGAATTAAATTTTCAAAAAAAATTTACAACTTTAAAGACTGATATATGCTCAATTGAATTAAGCTAAGTGATAGTGCAATGGAAGTAGTGAAGAAATATGCAGAAATAAATGATACCAAATAGAAACAAGTAAGCCATACATAGAGACAAAAATTTTATAATGATTTGGTGTTAAGCACAATACCTATATCCACTTCCCAAGCTCTTTCCTTAAAAATTCGACTATAATTATAAAGATTATAGTAAGATTATTTTTTGGATTCACAATCTAAATCAAGCTGATTTTTTGGATTCACCAACCAAAATTTTTATTCCAAGCCACTTCTAAGTTTGTACAAATTCAATTCCAGGCTTGGATGAGCATTTTTCCTAAGTTTCAATCTCTATTGAAACTTATTATAATCAAAAAATTGAATACAATATGAAACACAAAGTAAAAACTCTTTAATGAACAAGTAGAATGTCGAAGCTCAATATGAGGAGTTGAGAAGCTTTACAATCAATGCAACTTTCTTTCTCTTGAATATCACTTGCATGCACAAGAAGCAAGTGGTTGGAGTTTGGCTTTTCTTCTCGAATGCTCTGCTCAAACAGAATTTGTCCTTTCAAAATCACTTCTCTTTTTGTTCCGTGATGTTCACTTGAGTCCTCTACCTTCTTGAATACTTTTTGGAGTTCATAAATGTTTGTTAAAATATCCAAAAATGGGTTTCTAGCTATTAAAAAGTGAAAACTAGCCTTAGAAGTGTTCTATGGAATTAGGGATAGCAATTTTATCCGACTTGACCCAAATGGGATGAATTTTATCTTATCCAATTAAAATCCAGGGTGGGTATGGGTTTCAAAAAAAAAACCTAAAGTGGGTTCGAGTTGGGTATGAATAATGGTATGCCCCACCCCCAACCCAACCCGCTATATATAAATATTATTTAAACTATTATATATAAATATCTATTGCCCAGCTATGCAATCCAAGAGGAGGGGGATGAATTAGATTTTTAAAATTTTAAAGCTAATTGAGAACTACAAGGATTATGTAATGATAAGCAAGTAATATGTAGTGGGTGAATTAAGTGAGATGAAGAAATAAGTAGCAAGTAAGAAAGAAAATAAGAAAACGAAGATAGAAAGTAAATAATCATACTATGAATAATCAAGATTTATAGTTGTTCGATGCCAACCTTGCACCTACATCCACTCCTCAAGCTCTTACTTGAAAATTCAAATCCACTAGCTGTATTCAAATTGAATACATCGGAACCCTCCGATCCTAGCTATCCCAAGCTAGAATACTTATTTTTTGGATACAAGCCAATCCAATACAATCTGATTCAAGGTTCGGATTAATCTTTTCAAATTTTAGAACCTCCCAAAACTTAAAACAAAGCAATAAAATCGAGTAAGAGTTTTAATGACAAAGAAATACAATATTGGCTCCTTTAATAAGCAAATAAAACTTTAAAAATACTTTATACAACAAAGAAAAAGGTTTTTATGATTTTTCTCAAAGTTGTTGAAGATTTGAATGAGTTTTTGAGAGGCGATTGAACTTGAAATGAATACTTCTCTTGCTTGAAGAAGATTTTTCACTAGGACTGAGTGAATGCTTGACTTTTCTTGTATATTCCCTCCTTTTAAAAATCATTATATCTTCAATAAGTGCTGGAGAGTAAACAAACCCAGTTTGTAGCTATTTGAGTCCCATTTATGACCATTAAATGCAGGAAAAAATGGGCAAAAAACTAGCCATTGTAGAGTTTTTCCATCATAGGGGTTGACCCTAGGATCATCTGTTAGATATGTATGCCCTAGAAGCCAGAATTGGCTGGCACTTGTAATACACTTCTTGAAGCAAAATTATAATTTTGACTATAAATAATAAAATAGATTATTTTCTATCATAAATATGTATTTAGTATTTGTGATACATCCCTTGAGTTAATAGTAATGATAATTCTTATTTTCAAGAATTAAAAATTTAAGACAAAAATTTTTATTATTAACTAATAAAATGCTCCTGACCGTAGGATCATCATGAGGATGGTGATTGATCTGAAAGGTTGGTGTACAATCGCTTCTTCATAGTAGATGAGTCTTGAGTTTATAGTGTAGAGACATCAGAGCGAGAGTACAGATACTCGTTAGAGAACGAGGGCACTGAGCGTGACCACCTCGAACAGTCATAAGAAAGTCTACCTTCTCGTCGATGACTGACTAGAAGCTGCAGTGGTGTATCTGATTTTTTGACCTGAGGTGCATCGATAATTCACCTTGAGGGTGTTATAGTTTGACTACATCATGACTCGATCTTCTAGCCATTTGGAACCCTGAGGTGTATGTTGGCTATAGCATGTTCATTGTAGGAATTGGATTGCACCAAGAGAAAATCTATCTATCTCGATAGATGAGGAGCAGCCCTATAATGATCATGAGAATCAAGTCCATAAGCCCATAGCCATGGCAGAGTAAAATAATAGAAAAGAGTTTCTATTAAGATTTTTACATCGGATTTGAATCGAATGATTAAATCATATGATAGAAATTAGGGTTTGATGAGTTCACCTTAACCCTAATCTGATCGGAGCTCAAGATAGAAGAGCTTAATCACACAAGTAGCTGCATCGAGAGGTTCATTTTTAGTTTTGATGGATTGCCACCATAAACTGTTAGATGTCACTGATGGATTTTGGGAGCAATTAGAATAATTTAGATGATCGAAAAGAGTTTCGATGATGTCGATGATAGAGATCGTGATATATCCCATTACCATATAGAATTGAACCTAACTAGATCACACAAACAAGGGTTTGAATTTGGATATCATCAATTGGACTAATCCAGTTCAATTGATTTGAATTAGATTCAATTAGGTTCAAGAAAATCATACTAGCACATGATTGAACCTAACGTTCTCCTTCTATTATCATTAAAAGTTATCTCGATTGAGCCAAATGAGTTTGTGCTCACTTAGGTACCTTTACTTGGTCTGACTAAAGTTTGTCCAGATCAAAAAAAGATTATCTTAATTTATGAGATAAATTTGAGATAATATATGCCATTTTTCGTCACCTGCTAATTCTTATTCTTTGACTTTGGTCAAACATTGATCTTTGACACTTAGATATCTGCCCATATGTCATGCACCTATTGGAGAGCAGATAGGGGCTTGTCCCCTTGCTAGATTTTGGAATGGAAGGGGCACATGCCTAGGGAGGCATGCGTCCATGGATAGGGATGCCTGGAGTCCCATACGGATGGGACTTTAGGTTGCTTCTTGGATTCTACTTAGGTGACCCCTAGCTATAGACTTTGACCAATCTTAGGCACCATCTAAGGATGAATTAGAGGGGCTGTCATCTGATTGGATCAGGTGATATCATCCCATTAATCAAATTTAGATCTGATTGTATGAAGTAACGTGATTGGTCGGGATGATGTGGCACTGTATGGCGCATCAGGGTCTATATAAACCCTATCTACGTGCAACTTTAATAGAGTTTTCTCTTAGCCATGTCCCAAGGCTGCCTCTCTTCCTCCTCCATGCCATCTTCTGATCCTCTCTCTGCTCTCCATGCCTAAGAAAAGTTGGGCTTCAGTTTGGTGCGATCTAGGCAAGAAAAAGCTGACGAGAAAGGAAGAAGGCAGCACTGCTGTAGAGATGACAGCAGATCTTCAAAAAGAAGTTTTGAAGATCCTTCAAATTAGATCTAGATCTGATTTTTGGAGAGATGATAAAGAAGAAAAAGATCTCTAGATCCAGTCTGAGTGGATACCGATAGAGGCCAGATGCTTGCATGGCTAGATCCAGAATCTCAGGCAGTCAGTAGGATCATCAAAGGATAATCTAATTACCCAGCATCAAGGTATAAATTAAATTAAATTTAATTTATTTTTATTTTATTTATTATATCTATAAAATTAGATCTAAAATATCTTAAATTTGATCTAGATATATGAAATTTTTTTTTGAAATATCTCTCTTGGTCCGATCAAATCTGAACGAATCTGATCCGAGAAATCAGGATTTTTTCTTCAACTGGTATTAGAGCCAGATTCTCTAAATTATTTAGATTTAATTTTTAATTTATTTTGATCTAATAATTGGTAATTTTAGATATTGCATGAGATGTGATTAGATCTAAAATTAGAAAAAATTAAAATTAAATAATATAGATCTAAGTTCTACAATATGCATGACTAGTTGTAAAATAGAATAGTTCTATACATAGTCTTACATAATCATGATTTATTTTGATTAAATTATGATTTTAGATCTATTTATTTTTTTATTTTTTAATGATTATAAATATTATAATAAGATCTAAAAAGTAGAAAATAAAATTATTTAATTTTAAAATCATATGAGATATGATGCATGCATGATTAGACTAGTTGTAGAATAGTTCTACATAATTATCTAGATTAGAGTTTATTTTGATATGATCAATTTAAATATAATTTTTTAGATAATTATGAGATAATTTAGATCTAAAAAATATGCATGATATGATACATGAGATGTATGAAAAATATGTATTAAGTTAGATCAATTTTTATATATGAGATATATGATGTAGATCTAACTAATTTTGTAAATTTATATTTTTGATTAAGGCATTCCTCTTGGCCGTCCGATCATAAAAATAAAGTAGGATTTAAATACCCTCTCTTCCATTCGATGAGATGTTCTTATGATGTGTAGGAGTGCTGCACGTTTGTCCTTAATCAAAAATCAAGAACTTACTTTCTACAAAATCTTAGATCTTGAAATCCTAAGATTTTATTTACATATTTTGTTGTAAACCCTAAACTTAATTAAGAATTAAGATTATAAAATATTAATTAGGTCTAAAATTGAGAATTTTAGATCTAAGATATATTCATAAAATTGGGTTCGGGTTTAGGTAGCTCAATTAGGTCTAAGCGGTTGGTCAAATCAAATCAAGAGTTGGTTAGATGGGATCAACAGTACTTAAATTGACCAACTTAATAGGATTAAGTCTGGGTCAAGATCGAGTCACGTAAGTGATCGATCAAGCTAAGACCTAATTAGGCTCAATGGTTAGAGTCTGGATTATAGGCTAACCCGATTGATTCTTGCTCAATAATTTGGTGTCTAAGGTAAGTCTGGCAGATACGACCGACTAATTTTTAATTGGGAGCTACTCAACTTGAATGCATTTTGATCGAGTTAATGGCATATCCCTTCCATCGATCTCACTTATCTGACCATATTTGTTGGCTCAGTCTTGATCTGAGGTGGTCAATAATCTAAGCTAACCGATACCATTAGGTTAGTCATAATGGTTATGACTATGTCAAGTCTAGTTTAATGAGACCTAAATCAAATCTTCTTAAGAAAAGATTAAGTCTAAGGTCTTCCACCATTGTAGATGTGCGAGCCCTTTCTGGGGTTGATTGTTCTCGACTGATTACAGTGGTTCGGTTGTACTAAAAAGATGCAACCATATCTATTAGGCATTAGATGCTATGGACTAGAGGATGGATTGGGCTCAATATTTTGGATACGGTGAGAGATTCAATTAGGAATCCAATCTATGTAAATGGTGGGTCTGACTTAACTAAGAAGTGGATTAATATTCCGGGCATGGTGAGATTCATGAATTAGAGATTAAGTTTGGATGCAACATGATTAGAGAATCATTGAACAAGAGTTATTCACTCATTGGCTAATCCATCATCAATAACTGTTAGGTGATGTGATGAGTCAGTTGGTGGGATCGCACCATCCACTAGAAATCATTAATCATGAAGATTTTTGCATCTCTATAGAGAAAGTGTAGGGATCCAACAAAATAGTGGGAGCTAATTTATTTAAAAATAAAATTTTTAAATAAATTAGTTAAGTCTTAATTACAATATCTAACTAGAAACTTTGACTCTCTATAGAAAAATATCTGCATCCAATCTACTAGCACGAATCCTGAACACCCATAGACTGATCAGACCCAATTACAAGGATTGGCTCTGAAACTTTAAAATTATTTTAGATTTCGAGAAGTTAACTTATGTATTAAACCAGGACCCTCCCACCTTACTAGCTCGTCCATCCATTGAACAGAGAGCGTCTCTTAAAAAATGGATGGACGAAGATAACAAAGCCAAATACTACATGTTGGGCTCGATATATGATGAACTTCAGTGCCAACATGAAGATATCAGGACTGCTCATCAAATGTTGGCTCACCTATAAGAGATGTATGGTGAACAGAGTCGCGTAGCCAAGTATCAAGTCACTAAATGACTATTTAAGGCTAAAATGCATGATGGGCAGTCAGTCCAAGATCATTGTCTAATGATGATCAAGGACTTAGAAGAGCTTGAGAAGCTCGGAGTAAGGTTGGACTTGGATTTGCAGAATGATATAATTCTGCAATCCTTGACTGATGCATATGGACAGTTCATCATGAACTACCATATGCATAAACTTCAAAATTTTTTGGTCGAACTTATGAACATGCTGGTTACCGCTGAGCTTTCTATAAAAGGTTCTAAAGGCTCAGTGCTTGCTATGAAACGGACTTCTTCCAAGAGAAAGTCTTTTGGAAAGAAGAAGAAGTCTCTGAAAAAGTAGAAGGTGGAAGGAGGAAAGAAGAAAAAGACAGAGTTGAAGAAGAAGGCTGCTGATAAAGAAAAGTATTTTTATTACAATAATGACGGCCACTGAAAGCGGAACTACCCTACTTACTTGGCCACCTTGAAGAATAAGAAGGAGGCAGGTCCTTCTGGAGGTATGCTCGTTATTGAGTCTAACCTTACGAATTCTTTTGCATTCAGTTAGATGCTTGACTCTGGTTCTAGTGCTCATTTGTGTACTTCCATGCAGGATCTTGAGGATAGCAGGAGGCTGAGGGATGGTGAGATGATCCAGTGCATCAAAAATGGAGCAAGAGTTGCTGTCATAGCCATGGGAACATACCCTCTTCGACTACTGATGGTTTAGACTTAGTGTTAAAAGATTGTTATTATGTGTCTGCAGCAAGCAAGAATTTGATTTCTATTTCTTGCCTTGCATTAGAAGGCTATGTAATTAGTTTTCTTAAGGACCATTGTAACATTCTTTATGAAAGAAATAAAATTATAAATGATTTTCTTATTAACGATCTTTATCAGTTATATATTGATGTATCTATTTTTAATATCGAGCAAAATATGAATACCATGAAATAACCTAGAGATAGTCCAAATGATAAGTATCTATGGCACCTAAGACTAGATCATATAGCTGAAGATAGGGTTAACAAATTGGAAAAAATTGGACTATTGAGTTTATTGACTTTCGAGTCATATCCAATTTATGAATCTTGTCTTCATGGCAAAATGACTAAGCTTTCTTTTGTAGGACATGGGGAAAGGGCCACGAATCTTCTTTCCTTAGTATATACTGATGTGTGCGGCCCATTTGATGTGCCGACTAAAGGCAACTTTATCTACTTCATAATCTTTATTGATGATTTATCTAGGTATGGGTATGTGTATCTTATGAGACATAAGTCTGAAGCTTTTCAAAAGTTCAAGGAATTCAGACATGAAGTGGAAAAGCAAATAGAAAAATCCATTAAGATTCTTCGATCAGATCAGGAGGTGAATACCTTAGTCAAAAATTTTTAGACTATCTTAAGAAAAATAAAATAGTCTCTCAATGGACTCTATCTGGAACATCTCAACTCAATGAGATTTTAGAATGGAGAAACTGGACTCTATTAGATATGGTCCGATCCATGATGAGCTTCACAGACCTTTCTAATTTTTTTTAGGAACACTGTTTGTTAATTGCAATATATTTACTGAATAGGATTCCATTTAAAACCGTTCCTACCACATCGTATGAGATATGGCATGGTAAGAAACCAAGTCTTAGTCATCTCAGAATTTGGGATTGTCCGGCTCATGTCAAAAGACAACAAGCGGACAAGTTAGACTTTAGGTCCTTTAGAGCTTGATTTATAGGATATCCTAAAGAGTCATTAGGATATTATTTCTACATTTCAGAAGATCACAATGTGATTGTGATCCCCAAAACCTATAACGAGATGATATCGGATATTAACTTTGAGAAATGGTTAGAGGCAATAAAGTCAGAAATTAACTCGATGCACTCAAATCAAGTCTGGACCTTAGTAGATCAACCAGAAGGTATAGTAACTATTGGGTGTAAATGGATGTACAAGAGAAAGATTGGTGCAGATGGGAATGTGGAGACATTCAAAGCTAGATTAGTGGCAAAAGGTTATAATCAATGCGAAGGCATTGACTATCAGGATACCTTTTCGTCAGTAGCTATGCTAAAATTCATTCACCATTACTTGCTGTTGTAGCCTATTTCGATTATGAAATATGGCAAATGAACGTGAAAACGATATTCTTAAATGGATATCTTGAGGAAGATATCTATATGGAACAGCCGCTAGGTTTTACATTCAGTGATGATGATCACAAGGTATGCAAGCTGCAAAGATCCATATATAGACTTAAGCAAGCATCTCAGAGCTAGAATACTCATTTTAATGATGTAATCAAATTATTTAATTTCATCAAGAACGAGGAGGAGCCATGTGTCTTCAAAAAGATCAATGGAAGCGCTGTTGTCTTTCTCGTATTGTACGTGGATGATATCCTCCTTATTAGGAATGATGTTCTCATGTTGACCACGGTTAAAATATGGTTATCTAAAGAATTCTCCATGAAAGACCTAGGAGAAGCATCCTTTATTCTAAGAATTAAGGTCTATAGAGATAGACCGAATAGGATGCTAGGACTTTCATAGAAGATGTACATAGAGGAAGTGATAAAGAGGTTTAACATGAAAAACTCTAAGAGGGGTTTGGTACCCTTCAGACATGGCATTCATCTTTCCAAGAAGATGTGCCCTAACACATATGAGGAAATAGAATGCATGAGCAAGATCCCTTATGCTTCAGCAATAGGGAGCCTCACATATGCCATGTTATGTACACGACCTGATATAGCCCATGCTGTGAGTGTCACGAGTAGATATCAGTCGAATTCAGATGAAGAACACTGAACTTCTGTGAAATGTATCCTTAAGTACTTGAGAAGAACTAAGGATATGTTGTTGGTCTTTGGTAATGGAAAACTCTAGTTCAGGGGTATACAGACTCGGATTTTATGTTCGATGTAGATGATCGAAAGTCGACATTTGAGAGTCTATTTGTGTACAATGGTAGAGCTATCAGTTGAAAAAGTTTCAAGCAAACAGTAATAGCAGATTCCACCATGGAAGCAGAATACATCGCTGCGTCAGAAGCTACAAAGGAGGCATTCTGATATAAAAAGTTTACCATAGAAATTGGAGTGATGCCATCAAATGCCATTCCTCTGTACTACGATAATAATAACACCATAGCCCTTGCTAAGGAGCCAAGGTCTCACCAAAAATCTAAGCACATCGAGCGACGATACCATCTCATCCGCGATTATCTTGAGAAGGATTACGTCGAGGTCAAGAGAGTCAACTTCGTAGATAATGTGGTGGACTCACTTACAAAGCCATTGGGTCAGTAGAAGATCAAAGCCCATCTTAAGAAGATGAAACTTAGATTTGTAGCCAATTGGCTTTAGGTCAAGTGGGAGTTTGTTAGATATGTGTGCCCTAAAAGCTAGAATTAACTGACACTTGTAATATACTTCTAGGGCAAAATTATAATTTTGACTATAAATAATAAAATGGGTTATTTTCTATTATAAATGTATATTTAGTATCTGTCATGCATCCCTTGAGTTAATGGTAATGATAATTCTTATTTTCAAGAGCTGAAAATTTAAGACAAGAATTTTCATTATTAACTCATAAAATGCTCCTTACCGTAGGATCATCATGAGGATGGTGATTGATCCGAAAGGTTTATGTATAATCGCTTCTTCATAGTAGATGAGTCTTGAGTCTATGGTGTAGAGACAATGGAGCGAGAGTATAGGTACTTATTAGAGAACAAGGGCACTGAGCATGACCACCTCGAGCAGTCATAAGAAAGTTTACCTTCTCGTCGATGACTGACTCGAAGCTGCAGTGGTGTGTCTGGTTCTTTGACCTGAGATGCATCGATAGTTCACCTTGAGGGTGTTATAGTTTGATTACACCATGACTCGATTTTCTAGCCATTCAGAATCCTGGGGTGTATGTTGGCTATAGCATGTTCATTGTAGGAATTGGATTGCACCAAGAGGAAATCTATCTACCTCGGTAGATGAGGAGCAGCCCTATGATGATCATGAGAATCAAGTCCATTAGTCCATGGCCATGGTAGAGTAAAATAATAAAAAAAAGTTTTTATTAAGGTTTTTATATCGGACTTGAATCGAATGATTAAATCATATGATAGAAATTAGGGTTTGATGAGTTCACCTTAACCCTAATCTGATCGGGGCTCAAGATAGAAGAACTTAATCACATAAGTAGCTGCATCGAGAGGTTTATTTTTAGTTTTAATGGGTTGCCACCATATACTGCTAGGTGTCACTGGTGGATTTTGGGAGCAATTAGAATGATTTAGATGATTGATCATTCTAGTTGTCTGAATTAGAAGAGTTCTGATCCATCGAAAGGAGTTTTGATGATGTCGATGATAGAGATCATGACATATCCCATTACCATATAGAACTGAATCTAACTGGGTCACACAAATAAGGGTTTAGATCTGGATATCATCAATTAGACAAATTCAGTTCAATTGATTTGAATTAGATTCAATTAGGTTCAAAGAAATCGTGCTAGCACACGATTGAACCTAACGTTCTCCTTCTATTATCATTAAAAGTTATCTCGACTGAGCCAAATGAGTTTGTGCTCACTCAGGTACATTTACTTGGTCTGACTGGAGTTTGTTTAGATCAAAAAAGAGTTGTCTTAATTTATGAGATAAATTTGAGATAACACCTGCCATTTCTCGTCATCTGCTAATTCTTGTCCTTTGACTTTTGTCAAACGTTGATCTTTGATACTTAGACATCTGCCCATGTGTCATGCACCTATTGGAGAGCAGATAGAGGCTTGTCTCCTTGCTAGATTTTAGAATGGAGGAGGTGCATGCCTAGGGAGGCATGCCCATAGATAGGGATGCCTGGAGTCCCATACGGATGGGACTCCAGGTTGCTTCTTGGATTCTACTTAGGTGATCCCTAGCTATAGACTTTGACCAATCTTAGGCACCATCTAAGGATGAATTAGAGGGGCTTTCATCTGATTGGATCAGGTGATGTCATCCTACCAATCAGATTTAGATCTGATTGCCCGAAGCAATATGATTGGCCAGGATGATATGGCATTGCATGGCGCAGCAAGGTCTATATAAATCTTATCTGCGTCCAACTTTAATAGAGTTTTCTCTTAGCCATGCCCTAAAGCTGCCCCTCTCTCTCCATGCCATCTTCTAATCCTCTCTCTCCTCTCCATGCCCAAGAGAAGTTGGGCTTCAGTTTGGTGCAATCCAAGCAAAAAGAGCCTAACGAGAAAGGAAGAAGCATCACTACTGTAGAGATGACAGCAGATCTTCAAAAAGAAGTTTTGAAGATCCTCCAAATTAGATTTAGATCTAATTTTTGAAGAGATGATAAAGAAGGAGAAGATCTCTAGATCTAGCCTAAGTGGATACCGGTAGAGGCCAGGCGCTTGCATGGCTAGATCCAGAACCTCAAGCAGTCAGCAGGATCATCAAAGGATAATCTAATTACCCAGCATCAAGGTATAAATTAAATCAGATTTAAAATTAAATTTGAAATATCTTATATTTGATCTAGATATATGATAAAAATTTTTAAAATATCTCTCTTGATCTGATCAAATCTGAACGAACCTGATCCAAAAAATATAGATTTTCTCTTCATTGTTTTCTAGCATAAGGGTCGAGGGGTTGACCTCTATGGCACAGAATAGAAAACTCAATATTCTATTTTTTTGACTTGTAGAACTACAGAGGTCGATCCTGAGAATGACCCCTGTGCTTAGAGGTCGACCTCAGGGTCGTCCCTTTTGAGCATGCTAGTCAAAAAACAACATGCCAGTCAGGCCTTTTTGGCAAGGATTGACCTAGGGGTTGATCCTTTTGTTCAAATCTATTTTTCTTTTAATTTTTACATCCAAAAATCATGAGACTACCTCCAAAAGATTAGAAATCTTCTATACTTGCTCTTAAGACTTTCGAAACAAATTTTCTTGATCTCCAATTTTGTAAAATTATGATTTTGCCCCTCTTCAGCTTTCTTTAATAAACTTGAAATTTCTTATGAAACCTGAAATACAAAATAGATCTTTTTCCAAGCCAAAATCATTAATAATCTTCTCAAATATTTTATAGTTATCAAAATTAATTCTTTGAGTAATAATCTTTTTCTTTTTGATGATGACAACACATTTGAGCATAAGCAAAAATATAACATGTATGAAGCATCGATTAAAAATTTTAAAATTTTAAAGATACATCACTTGAATATTATAGCCAATCATCAAGAGTAGTTTGAAAATTACTTATAGCCAATCATTTGAATAAATTGGATCAAGAGTAGTTTGACAATTACTTATAGCCAATCATTTGAATAATTTGTATTGCCAAATTCTACTTATAGCCTTAGCTAATTTGCATTGCCAAATTCTACTTATAGCCTTAACTAGTTTTGCTTATTGCCAATTCTATTTCCCTGCTCCCCCTTTTTGACATCATCAATTAATATCCTAGAATATGTTTCTTAACAAAAAAAAGAAAAGACTCCCTCTCAATTAATGCCCTATGTTCTGTTGCTAAATTTAGAGTTCATCAAAAATACATACAGCATTTGCAAGCCATAAAGACATAGGACATTGTAATTGCTCATAGCACACTAAGCCAATTTATAGAAATCAATCCAAACAACATTCATAGAAATTAGGATCATATATATTCAAAATATAATAGGAGTCATAAAAAGTGAAAATACAAGTAGTGAGAACATAATGCCAAAATACTAAGGAGTCATAAGTGATAGGCCATCAATACATACAAAAGTTATGAATAACTAAAAAATACAACCATCCATGAAACAATCAACCAAGAAGTACAAAGGTCTTTAGGTATAGCCTAAATACATAGGGCTATCTAAACTAGATCTAAAGATGGAAATGGCTAGAACCACTAGAGTCAAAATTTGAATTAGAATCAGAGATGTGATGTAGAATGTCAGGAGCAAGGCCACGAGGATGATTTCGGCCTCATCTACCTCGATCCCAAGAAGAGAAACTGGCACGAACAGGAGTGGCATGAACAGGAGGACGAGAAGGTCCGGCAATAAAGGAAGATGAGTTCTAGGATAAGAGGATAAGTCTGATGGAGTCCAGCTGGCCCACTGCTCTTGATAAAGACTGCATGAGAGAACCAATCATAGTAGAGACAATATCACTGGATCTCCTGATCTCATCTCTTAAAGACTCAATTTCTGCCTCCAAAGCACGATGAAGACTTTCACCCTTAATAGATAAGGCAGAAATCGGAGGAACAAACTATCTCGACTGAGAAAGTATTGATTCCATGATTGATTTTGATGATCGTCAAATCTTGAGTGTTTAAGTATTTAACCATGTATTTCAAGAATGAATGTAGGTCTTTTCAGGTGTTCTAGTTAAAATTATAATTTTATCAATTTGAAGATCAAGAAAAAGTAACAAGAGATAAAATTATAATTTTATAAAGTTGAAAAAAATTTATTTTGTAAGCCTTAAATACCAGCTTAAAAGATTTTTGATCTTTTAGAGATATTTCCATAATTTTTGGATGCATAAATTGGAAGACAATCAAGTTTTAGCAAAAGGATCAACTCAAGGAATGACCCCTAGGTCATGTCCTTTCGAAATGGGCAGTTCGACATGCATGGAATGTAATCTAGGCTGACCCAGTCTGAGACTGAGCTGACCTAGTCTCAGTGGGAGCGAAAGATAATAAGTGTAGAAAGTCAGTTTTTTAAGAACCAGGTGACTGAGCCGACCTAGTCAAAAACTGAGCCGATCCAATGATCGTAACGGCTAGTTTTTTGTAGCTTTTTCTAACGATCATTTTTTTACTCCAATGGCTATTTCAAGATTTTCAATGGCTACAACTGCTCCTCCAGTTATCACAAAGAGTATAAAAGACTAGAAAAATATTTGAGAAGAGAGATTAAGTGGATTGAAAGTAGAAATTATTAAAATAGTAAGATTCATTGAATATCTAAAGGAAAAGAGAGAAAAAAGAGAACCTTGTGCATCAAATTCAGAGAGATTCTAAGTGTAATCATTCTTGTTCATTTAAGCTTCCTCTCAGTCTTTCAAGGAGAGAATATAAAGCTTCAAGAGCCATCTTTCAGTCTCTCCATCAAACTTCAAAAAGAGTTCTTTTTATTTTTATTTTTATGCTGAACTTTATATTTATATTATTTATTTCTTTATAAGTTTCTTTGGAAAAAAGAAACTTAAAGATTAGGCCCATCCAAGCCCAAAATTGGATTGTATTAGTTTTGGTTGGTGAGCCTGTAAAACCAACTAAATTGATAGTGAACTCAAAAAAATAATGGATATAGGATTATGGTTGGTGAGCTTAGCAAAATCAACTAGATTTGTTTGTAATCTCGAGTTAAAACAAATGCACTATAATCTAGAGATTATAGTATAATTTTTAAGAAAATAGCTTGAAAAGTGGACGTAGGTGCGAGGTTGTGTCAAACCATTATAAAATCCTTGTGTGTTTATTTTGTGTTTTGCTTTTCTTGCCTTCTCTATTTGCTTTACATATTTGCATTATTTAGTTGCTTTTAATTTCGCTGCTATATATTGCTCATTCACCATAAGCATTCAAGTTTTTCTTAATTATAAACATGTATTTATTTTAGAGTATAATTTGATCAAAAATTTTTAGAAATCCAATTCATCTTTGCTCTTGGGTTGCCACCTCTGGGCAATAAGTGGTATCAAAGTAGGTGCTCTGTTATTAGTTGTTGATCTAATCATCAAGAGCTAAAGATCTAGATGATCCAAATAAATTATTTGTTTAGTGAAGGCTATTCTATTGACAGACCTCTGAATGCTTAATGAATCAAATTATAGTTATTGGAAAGCATGCATGCGTATCTTCATATAAGCACATGATTATAACTTATGAAAGATTATAATCGATGGCTCACACACCCTCAGAGCATTGCTTGAGCATGATAAAGAAATGAACCAACTAAATGCTAAAGCAATCAATTTACTTTATTGTTTATTAGATATAAATATTTTTAATATAATTTTTTCATGTATTTCAGCAAATCAAATATGAAAGAAATTAAAAACTACTTTTGAGGGAGCAAATCAAAGAGAAATATCAAGCTTTCAAGAAGTTAAGAAAGCTCATCCCAACCTATGCCTCATGGCTTATGAGGATGAAAAGAAGAAGAAGAAAAGATAACAAAAGAAAAAGAAAGTATTAATTAAGAGGGAGCAAAGCAAAGAAATGAGAAATGAAAAAAAGGAAGAAAGTGCTATAAATCTTTGCCTCATGACAAATAAAAATGAGGTAAATTTAAAAAATTCTTTTCAGTTTATATTTAATGAATTATATGAAGTTTTTAATGAGTTAATGAATGAATATAAAAAGATAAGGCTAAAGAATAAAGAACTTAAAAAATCCAACTTTTCTTTGGCTAAAGGGAAAAATAAAATTTTGAATGAAAAAATATCTATTAAAAAATATGAAAAATATAGCCAAAGAAAAAAATATTGAAATAAATAGAAGATTTAACTAAGAAAAAGGAGAATATAGTTAAATCTAAAAAATTCTTAGTTAAAGAAAAAGAAAGATTTTTAAAATCTGAAAAATCTATGATAGAAAAAATCTTAAGTTAAAAGAAGAACATAATATATTAAGATTTTTTGCTAAAGAAAAGAGTAAATATGAAAATCTCTTTCGGAAGAAAATGTTAAACTAAAAAAGGAGATTGAAAGCTTGAAGTCTATGATTGAAAAATTTATAATTGGATCTCAAAAGCTTCAAGCCATTTTAAATGATCAAAGTGCTATTTTTGACAAACATGAAATTAGTTATGATTCAATAAGAAAATAAAAAGTTTGACAAAAATATGCTCAACAAAGCTTCAAATGAAAATCATTCAATTAAGTGCTTTAAATGTAATAAAGTTGATCATAAAATTTTTGAATGTAACATTAAAAGAAATGATCAAACCTATATCAAACAAATTTAGGTTCCAAAAGGAATCATGAGCTATAACCTCCATGGATCCAAGATGACTTGGGTATCAAAAATTAGTAAATAATTTTGGAGGTATACTAAGGATCCAATAGAGTGAAATGAGAAAATACTTATGATTGGATGCCTTGGGAATGAACTTGGATGGATGATAATGTTGGTAAAATCTAAATTTTTCTCACATCATACCATCAATATTTGTTTGATTGATTCTATCTATTTTAATTATCTATCATTATGGTTTCATATTAAGTTTCCTTGCTTAAAATTCTTTTTATGTATTGGTAAGATTACTATAATTGATTTTGATGCTTGCAATGAGATGAATAATTTAATTTTAAAAGTTCAATATGCTCTCCTCCAAGTATCACATTTTGAATTAGCATAAATTAAAATTATCTTGAAATTTAGCATGATACATTAAGTCTCCCCATATCAATTTTATAATTAATAAATTTTAATTTAAAGTTGCTTAATTAGACATGAATGTTTTAATTGCTAAACTCATAAGAGCAACTAATTTTTGGCATTTCTTACAAGATATTAAATTATCAAATTCTTCTAAAATCTTGCATGGAATAAGTACTTAAATATAAGACATTCAATTATAAAAGATCAAGTGCTTGAAGTATTAATTTATATTGCATCTTAGGTTAACCCTTAAGAATTTCAAAACTTTCTAGTTGAATTGAAGTCATAGAGTCTTCATCCAGTTTTTTTTTTTGATTTGATTTGATTTTTAGAACCCACAATTGATTGATTTTATTTTCCAACTTGAAGAATGTCTTTCATACTTAGTATCAAATTGAATTTGAAATATATTTTCATATTTTATTCATATTATTTTCAAGCAATGAATCTAAAAATTGATTTTTCTTAAATCTTTAAGTGGTATCAAACTTTTAAGAAAATTATTAATTGATTTAAATTTTAGTTCTATTGGTATCATGAAAACTTCTAAGCAAATTATTCAATTTGATTTTTAAATAATATGTATCAAGATAATTATTATTTATTTTAAATTTTAAAGATCTTGGTATCAAAACTTTCATAATTGCTATCAAATAGCACATCATTGTCTTATACTTCAATATTTTATCTTTTAACAAAAATAAAAAAATATCTTTATCTTAAATCTAATTTTGCAAAACTATATTCTTGATGTTACATCATTTGAGATAAATCCAAAAAGTTCATACATTTTCTAAACTTAATTGCTTGGAAAAGGGATGAAATGATCTTTCAAAGAATAATAGAAAATCTATTTATAATTTATCTTGGATGATTTGTCGATATCAATTCAAAATAATTTATCATAGTTTAAAATTCTCAAAATGGTTTGAATTTTAAATCAAGTGGTATTAAGAAAAATCATTGGGCAACAAGTTGTTAAGAAAAATCTTTGTGCAAGTTGTCATTTGATTATATTTTCAAAGCTATTAAAATAAAAGAAGATTTTTTGATATCAAGAAGATTCTTCTTAAGAAAATTCTCACACTTGATATCAATGGTATCATTCTTGTCTTGAACTTTATTTTTTTTTGGCAAAAGAAAAGAATGTCCTATCTCAAATCTAATTTTGCATAGCTTATATGATATCATTTAAGATAAAATCAAGAATTTCATATCTTTTTAAATTTGATTAAATGATATTTCTTAAGAAAAGAAAGATCTAAGTTTAAATAGAATATCTCTCTATGATTTATTTGTATGATTTGTTGATATCAATTTAAATTAACTTATCAAGATAATTTGATCAAAATTTAAATTAATTTATTTTTTATTAAAAACTTTAATAATTAATATCAAATAGATCATTATCGTCTTGTATTTTATTGCTTTATCTTTGATAAAAAGAAAAAAAATATCCTTACATATAATCTAATCTGTATGAATATATTTTTGATATTATATCTTGAGATAAATTATAAGATTGATATATTTATGCTTCAAATTGATTGATACTACTTAAGAAGAGAAAGCGATATTTTTTAAAAAAATAAATAAATTTTTTTATAATTTATTTTGAATGATGTATCCAAAAATAAATTTAAAAATGCTTTTCTTAAATCTTTTGAAGTTGATATCATGCAAAATATTTTAAGAAAGTTGTCATTTGCTTTTAAAACTAAATATTTAAAGAGAATTTTAGTTTTATTCATTTAAAATTAGATAGCTTATAATATGTCTTATATTTTATTGATTTATCTTTTGGTAATAGTTGCTTTGTCTCAAATATAAATTTTCATGGCTATATTCTTGCTATTAATTTGAGAAAAAAATCTTGTGATACATTTGAGATAAATTCTTGTGATACATGTTTGAATAATTTACTTTAATATCAAAATGAAGGAAAGTATTTTCAAGATTATATTATTTAAATTTTTAAAGCCTAAAGTTTTTATTAATTAAAATTAAAAAGTACATCTACATGACATACTTTTAGATTTTTAATAGATTGTTATCATTATAAATATCTTTTAAAGTAAATAAAAAGTAATTTTTTAAAAAAATTAGTTTTCATATGAGTGAATGCTATGTTTATTTGAATTGAATGCATAATTTAATATTTAATTCACTCAATTGATGCTTGCTCTCTTAAAATTTTATTTAATTTTAAAATAGCTTTATTTATAAAAGTAAGAAAGAGGAAATTCCAAAGATAAAATGATTACTAACTTGGTATCAATCAAATTTAAAAATCTAAGCTTGAAAGTCAAATTTGTAGTAATTAAGATTAATGTGGTATCAATAAATTATGCTTAACTTAAAAGAAAAAGGGAGAGTAACAAAAATTGTAAAGCTTAAACATGCAAATTTTGAAAAAAAATGAGAGATAATGCCAAAGAATGTATATATATATATATATACATCATTTTGATAATCTAAATTTAAAATATGCTTATTTTGAAATACAGAAGGAGAGAAAGTTGAAAAATAAATTAATTCAGCTATTAATATAAAAAATAAGAAAAAATTATAGATTTGAAGATGTTAATGAACTTTTGATCTAAAATTCTTAATCAATTATCTTATTTTGAGTCTTATTGATTTTAAACTTTCCATCAAATACTTTATAATCTTTTCAATTGGTGCTTTCATATATTTATTCAATTTAATTTACTTGATTTAAAATGCTATTAGAGAAATAAATTATTCTTCAATGTTAAAAATTATTTAAAGTGGTATCATTAATATGATGATTTCATATTTTGAGTTGTATGATTATTTTTGATAATTAATTGAAGTTAAATTAAATTAAAAATATATTCTTACTTTAAAAAATAAATTTTTAAATTTAATTTTAGAACTCATTGAAAATTCAAATTTGATACTAAATTTCTGATGTACATTACAAAATTCTTATGAATTATTGATATTAAAGTAATTTTTACTCAAAGCAATAAATTTAAAAATATGACTATCATTTGCTTTGATACTATTTATTTTATTTTACTTAATATATTTTTGATACATATCTTTTTTAAACTTAATTAACTAAAATTTCTTAAGAAAAGAAAAGATTGAATATTAAAATACATATTATACTTAATTTCATGGTTAAATCTTTTGAAAAGCTCTGTTCCTCTTAAAGCTTAAAAGTATATATTTAAAAATCTGATTAAAAGATATATTTATTAAAAAAATAGAGAGTCTTTAATATTTGAATTCAAGCTAATTTTTGAAAAAAAATATTCATTCAAAAAGAAAGATGATTTCTTTGATATGACTTTATGAATTTGATATATCTCTCAATTTAATGTCTTGATGTTGATTTTGATGATTTTTTCTATTCTTTCCTATGAGCTTTTTGATGTTGTCAAGAAAAGAGAGAGGTATATTGAGTAAATACTTAAAGAATTAATACTTAAGAAACTCAATGAATTTCATGCTTGAAACCTTAATATTCATTATTTTGAATTAAAATATTAATTTGATATGAGTATATAAATTATATAAAATATTAATTGAAGCTTTTATGAAGTGTGCATTTATGTTTATGTATATTATCACTTCAAAACTTATACTAGTCAATTTATTGAAACATATTAAATTATATTTTTATGCATATAATCAAAGTTTTGCCATCATAAAAAAGGAAGAGATTGTTGACCCCATGATTGATTTTGATGATCATCAAACTTTGAGTGTTTAAATATTTAATCATGTGTTTCAAGAATGGATATAAATCTTTTCAGGTGTTCAAGTTAAAATTATAATTTTATCAAGTTGAAGATTAAGAAAAAATGATAAGAAATAAAATTATAATTTTATAAAGTTGAAGAAAATCTATTTTGAAAGCCTCAAGTACAAGCTTAGAAGATTTCAACACTCATGCCATGTAATTTAGGCCGATCCAGTCTGAGACTGAGCCTACCTAGTTTCAATAAGAGCAAAAGATAGAAAGTGCAGAAAGCTAGTTTTTGAAGAACCAGGGGACTGAGTCGATCCAGCTATAAACTGAGCCAATTTAGTCAAAAAATGAGCCGACCCAGTGATCGTAACGGCAAGTTTTCTACAGCTTTTTCTAATGACTATTTTTTCACTCCAATAGCCATTTTAAGACTTCCAATTGCTAGAACTGCTCCTCCAGCTATCACAAAGAGTATAAAAGGCTAGAGAAATATTTGGAAAGAGAGATCAAGTGGATTAAAAGTAGAAATTATTAAAATAGTGAGGTTCATTGAATATCTAAAGAAAAAGAGAGAAAAGAGAGGATCTTGTGCATCAAATTCAGAGAGCTTTCAAGTATGATCATCCTTGTTCATTCAAGCTTTCTCTCAGCCTTCCAAGGAGAGAATACAAAGCTTCAAGAGCTTCAAGAGCCATCTTTCAGCCTCACCATCAAACTTCAAAAAGAGTTTTTTTTTAATTTTTATGTTGAATTTTATACTTATATTTTTTATTTCTTTACAAGTTTGTTTGAAGGAAAGAAACTTGAAAATTAGGCTCGTCCAAGCCTAAAATTAGACTATATTGATTTTGATTGGTGAGGCCGTAAAATCAACTAGATTGATAGTGAACCCCAAAAAATTATTAGTGTAGGATTGTGGTTAGTGAGCCCGACAAAATCAACTGAATTTATTTATGATCTCGAGTCAAAATAAATGCATTGTAATCTAGAGATTATAGTAAAATTTTCAAGAGGATAGCTTGGGGAGTGGACGTAGGTATGAGATTGCATCGAACCACTATAAAATCCTTATGTGTTTATTTTGTGTTTTACTTTTCTTGCCTTCTTTGTTTGCTTTAGATATTTCCATTATTTAGTTGCTTTCAATTCCGCTACTATACATTGTTCATTCACTATAAGCATTCAAGTTTCTCCTAATTATAAGCACATATTTATTTTAGAGTATAATTTGGCCAAAAATTTTTAAAAACCTAATTCACCCCCCCTCTTGGATTGCCACCTCTGGGCAACAGGAAGTCTTAAAGCCATTACCTGCCTCTGAAGATCCAGAACTCTCCCAGTCAACCTCAAGATAGAACCCTTAAGCTCCTCAAAGCGAGCAGACAAGGCTGAGAGCATATAAAAAATAGGAGTGACATGAGGAACTATTGACTGATTAGATAAGGGGTCAACTGAGATCTCTCTCCCAGAGCAAAACTCAAAGTACCCCTACTGGCAAGCAAAAAAATGGCAACCTACTGAGAAATCGTTTGGAGCTGATCATCCACAAGTCTGACTACAGAGGGATCTACTCTACTCAGACTGATGCAAAGGTATATCTCTCTTTATAGACTCTAAAGAACCTACCTCATGATCTGATATAAACTATATATCTGGTGAGGCTCTACGATCACGAGGAGGTGATGATGGTCCTTCCTCCTATGGTCTATCCTCGTTCTCCTCAGCTTTCTTCAACCAACTAAAGGAATCAGATTTAGGATTTTACGAGTAGATCTTGAAACTTTTTCAAGATCAGACAGCGAAAGACTTAAATAAATTAAATATTTATTTAAATAAATATAAAAATATCCTAAATCTAAAATTTATTATATGATCATAGCATGATATTAAATCAAAAATAAAAAAATATAAAGAAAAGATTAACATGTTGATCTCATCAACATGTTACAATACTACATCTAATGCAGCTATGAAATAACTAGATCAGATCTATTACTTGTGCAAGTTAAATGTTCTAATTTACTGATCTGGACTTGAGGATGAAGTTGTGAGCTGCACATTATTCGGCCTCTAGGAGTCATCCATATGAGCCCACGAGCACGATCAGAAATCTCGATGTAGGAAATCAGCATAGTATGCTAGTACTATGTTGATCTTTCTTCGATGGTCGATTAGATGCCTCCTTTTTCTAAATTTAGATTTTTTCAAAGAGGAGAAGGTGGAGAAGAGATTTTAGATCTGAGACTCTCTAAGAAAATCCAAGGAAGATGATGAACACAGCAACCTTGGAAGAAGACCCTCTTCTTCTTCTCTTTGCTTTCACCTAGACACCTAGTTTGGTGTCTATGGAACCCCAATACCCAAAGACTTTCTCCCTCTAATTTTTGCACACCTCAAAGCTCTTGTAAAGGTCTGTATTCCATAAAAATTTTAGCCAAAAATTCATTCTAAATAAAAGGATATGTAGAGTCCAAGTTTGGTAAAAAACTCAGATAAGGAAAGGACATAATATGGCAAGTTGTTGGGGTGCCCAACTCTTGGGTGCCCCCACCTTATTTCCCACCATGGACTAGAAATAGGGGCATACAAAAACTTCTTCTTTTACCATAGAATTCAAGAAAAATAAAGAAGGGGTGGGCGGCATAGTTAGAAGGAGGTGTTTTAGTTTATAAGGATTCTATCTTATAGAATCCTAGAACAAAACTTACTTCTCTTTTTGACTTGGTCAACTACCAAATTACCATATGAGAAAGAGAGGGAGAGAGGAGGCATGCGTGAAGATAAGGGGAAAGTGTATTTTCACAAAAAAATTCTAAAAAATAGGTATGGGGGGCATGGAGGGCTAAGGTGGCACAAGGTGGAATTCTAGTCTTACTAGAATTCCATTTATGACTTAGTCAAATATGGTTTCTCAAACCAAATTAAATCAAAATTAAGTCAACTAAATAAAATAAGATTCTAACCCAATTAAAAATTTAATTAAATAAAATTAAATTTTAATTTAATTAAATAAAATTAAATTTTAATTTAATTTTTTAATCAAATTAGAAAATTGGGTTGATCGGAGTCCTAGTTGAACTAGGACTAGTTCTTTCCTACACTTAGCTTATCCAATAAGCCAATTGGACTTGATCCAATCAAGTCTAAACTAAATCTAATCAAATTATATTTAATTAAATTTAATCTCAGCCCTTTGACTTAATTAAATTAAGTTAATTAGCAATTAAATTACTAATCGATCCTCCTACAATGCTTGTACTAAGTTAAACATCAATCATATTGATTGTTTAACCCTAGAACGATTCTTAATCGTTGATCAACCATCCGATTGAATCATTAGCTCTAATATGTGTGACCTCATAGGTCTAAACCTAAGTCGATAGCATAGAAATATATTTCTGTACTAATTGAAGTAACCATCTAGTAATGATATCCAACGATCGGATAGGTCGAATGTATAGAACATCATCCTTAGAACCCATCACTACTATAGAACTGGGATATGACAGTGGTTACAAAATCGCTACCATAGCCCAAAAAATTACTGTTATAGGATAAGATAGTTGTTAGCTAATCGTTGCCACTGCAGCCATTGCCGTAGGTCTATGGCAGCGGTTATGAAAATCATTGCCACAGACGTCTATTGCAGCAGTTTTCAAACCACTACCATAGGCTTATCTATGACAGTAGTTATAGAACCACTGTGATAGATCGATCTATGACAGCAGTTATGGAACCACTGCCAAAGGTCTAATATAATGATTGACACATTATCTATGGCAGTAGTTGGCACATCTACAGCAGCGATTGTAAAACCACTACCGTAGCTTTTGAATAATAAAAAAAATAAATTTTTTTATTTTTTATATATTTTACCTGATAAATGTAGAGATATATAACATAAAAAAATATTATAAATATAAAATATTTTTAAAATGCTAAAATTTTATTATCAAATAAAATTTATTATAATATTTTTTTAAAAAAAATACATAAAAAATTTTCTAAATCTACATCATCGTTGTCCCCGGGAGATGGAGCACGAGCTAGAGCCGGAGTCAGAGCTGGAGGAGTTGGAGCTAGAATGCACGCCAACATATCCTCAAAGCTCATGAAGATACTTTGAAAACACACACTGAGCATCGACACCATATCTCTCACGATGCCTTCTAGATGAGATGCGCGCTCCTCAGCTCGATTTGTCCACGTTGCAGCATGATCTGCCCGTGCCAATGCCGCCTCAAGCTCTTTCCAACTGACGACATTGAAAGTCTATGAAGAGACGCTCACCTCTGACCAATAGCTGGTCGATGTATGTCTGGGTTTGCATCGGATCCTCCCAAAGGGCTCAGGCCCCAAGACCTGAGATAGATGGTCATGGGGGCTAGAGGTATCCAGGCCCTTGCTCGTGAGCGCATCTAACTAATTTTGTAATTATAAATGCAAATAAAATTTTATAAGAAATACTATAATACTAATCATATATACTAATATATTTAATATTTATAAAAATTCTCTTGATCGTGGCGTTCATCAACCTACCCTTCTTATTCGTATGGCTGGATCGAAAGATCTCGCTACGGCTGGGCATCACTTCATGTTTTATCAGCTATAATAATGAATCAGTTTATCAAAAATATGAAAAAAAATATCAATTTAATTTATCTAGTAAGATTTAGAATTTATTATCTCTCTATGCATACGACTGGCCATAGACTCATGGTCGAGAGTGTGCATATATTCCTAGACTGAGTTCTCCCAATTCTGACGGAAGGTAACCTAACAAGTATTTAAATAAATAATAAATATTTAAATATAACTTTAAGTGTATTAAAAAATTTAAAAGTTAGTAATTTTATCTTAAATTTTTGGCTCCTCCAATGTGTAACCATCCTCTTCCACTGACTCGAAGGATAGTTCTATATCCAAGGAACAAGCTCCTCTAGAGTGTCTCGTCGGTGCTCGAGCCATTCTCTGTGGAGCTTGACCTTGTAGCCCTGGTATAACTCCTCGATCTTCTTTAGTCGAGCATCTCGAGCCCTCTCATGATCAAGAAAGTCATACCTCTTCTGCACAAAGTTATCAAAAGTCAGTTACAAAATTATTCTAATCAAACATCACGTAAACATGTAAAATGCATAAATATAATTAAGATGCACTTACCCATATCTCCTTCCACACCCGATCCTTGACAGTATCATCCATCAATCGCCAGTCTTTGGGCTCTACGGGATAATGTCTGACCGCCTCACAAGCACTCCAAAAAAGAAATACATCTTCCACGTGGTCTTCCCTACTGGCCTCCCCTTTAGATCATACTATACCATCACCTGATGCTGGCGGTTCCACACATGCACCATATATGTGGGACCACAAAATATCCTATTGAATGATGCACTTATAATGAAAATACATTATGCAAAAATATAAAAATAAATAAATAATATAATAAAAATATACACTCAGTGTCGGTGGAGTAGCATGTGTCGAAAATATGGATGATGGTAGAGGCTCAGATGCCGATGGAGTACTAGATGCTGTCGGTGGAGTAGATGCCAGTGGTGGAGGTCCTTGAGCAATCGATGCAGAGGTGGATGGAGTATGCTCTGATTGCTCCTCAAATGCTAAACTCCGCATAATCCATCGATAGGTAGGGGTGAAAGCTAGATGGCATTTTGATGCCATCATGACCTGCAATGTTAATGAACATTAACCAATATAACATATTGAACAATAATCAAAGATATGCCTAGGTACTATCCGTATAATTATATATAAATATACATATGCCAAAGATTATATACACTAATCAATTGATGGATCTATTGCTATACAATGCAATAAATAAAAACAACAAGACAGGGGTTCTCTTAGCGATTGGGGGTTCTCTTAGCGGTCGGAATGGCCCACAGCACGATCTACCGGCACGACATGATCCAAGACACGAACTACTGACACGACATGGCATGGCATGGCATGACATGGCCTAAGGTATGATACGACATGGCTTACCGACATGACACGGCATAGCCTATGGACACGGCATGGCCCAAGGCATGGTACGGCACGACATGGCCCCGACACGACATGATCTACTGGCATGGCACGGCCCACGGCATGGCACAGCATGGCCTACCAGCATAGCTCAGATGCGGAGCTCCGCATAGTCATTCGAGGGGTGGGGTTTACAATCTCTGGGCAATAAATTTAATACTTTGAATAATAATATTAGCAACACATCAATAAATAGATTCTAATAATTTATACCAGAATGTTGAAGTCATCGCCTAGTGGCATCTACAATATAGACATCACCATCGCTTCTGACAAATGTGTCTAAAACCTTGATAGTACTAGGTAAGTTTTATCCTAGAGGAGCACTTTGCATGCATGGTCCAACATCATCATCAACTTTGGTATCATCAAAAATATTCTTAGGCACCATCTTCACAACAATACCCCATTGAGGCTCCAAGGGATCACTAACGTAAAAGACTTGACTAGCTTGGGAGGCAAGTATATATGGTTCTTCAGTGCGGAGATGGCATTGCATGTTAACGGGAGTAAAACAACACTCATCAGTCTTCATCCTGGACTGTGATAGATTGTCAAATCAATCACACTTCATCAATGCAATCCTCCCTTTAGAATAATAGTCCAAGATGATTATCTTCTCCACCACTTCATAATAGTTCAAATCCTTCGTACGATGCTGTAAATCCCTCAAGCAAGCATAACACCTAGTGGTGGTGCTCAACATGATGCCACTATTTTGTATTACCATATTTACGGACCTGCTGTAAATATTAAACCTATAGCTGTTAATGATGAGCTATTTATACTTATGCATGGTATGATTAGGGCCCATTGAAAGAGTAAGCACTTCAGAGATCACATCACTAAGTGGCAATCTCCAAACCTAATTAAGGAAATGACACCTAATTAGTAAACATGTTCAAATAAGTTATACAAGACAAGAATATATAATCACTTACATGATCTTTGAACCATTTAGAAAATTTTTTGCTGTGCATTTTCTCTTTCTCCCACATACTTAGAGTGTCATATTTTACTCTTATGATGTCCTTGTATTTGCTACATGCACAAAGAACAAATTTAGATATAATTGGATATTTTTTTTAATTATTATGAAATAAATAAGACTGAGTGATTCACCTTATGTATGGCTCAATAACATCACAGTTGAAGAATACCTAGTAGTGTGCCTTATCCCTTTTCTTAATGCTTAAATCAGTGAGGTGGTATGAAGTGAAAAGTCCACCTTATTATGGAATGGACTCAAATATAGGCTCAATTGGCTCATACTAATCATCCTGATTCCTCATTGATCGATTACGACGTATCTCGAGCTTATTTAAGTAAATGGTATAAAAATCCATACACTCTTGACCCAAATAACGTTCTACTATGGATCCCTCCGAGCGATTCATATTTCTTACATAAGATTTTAGAGTTTGAATATTTCTCTCAATAGGATACATCCATTGGCAAAACACTGGATCTCCAAGTGTAACTTCTCCCGTAAGGTGCATGGTAAGATGCATCATAACTATAAAAAATGATGGTGAAAATATCTTCTCCAGATCATATAATATAGTCACTGCCCTTGCCTTCATTTTCTCCATATCTTTCTTAAGCAACCTCTTTGCATAAATATTTCTGTAAAAATTGCAAAGATGAATAACAACTATTCTAATATTTTTTGGCAACATGCGGCGAATAGCTATTGGGATCAATTCCTGCATCAGCACATGATAATCATGAGTCTTCAATCTCCTAAGTTTGACGTCCTTACTATTCACACGCTTTGATATGTTGCTTGAGTATTCATCAGGGATCTTTATGTTCTTCAGCACACGAAGAAATGTGGACCGTTCGGAGACATTCATAATATAGCATGCATGAGGGAGCCTCTACTATTCTCCTCCTATCGGCTCTGGATGGAGTGATCTCCTAATATCCCATTCTTTCAAGTCAAATCGAGAATTCAAGTCATTCTTAGTCTTATCTTTGATATTTAAGATTGTTGCTAATAGGAGCTCGCACACATTCTTTTCAATATGCATTATATCTAAGTAATAGTGCAATAAGTTTGTCTCCCAATATAGCAAGTCAAAGAAGATGCTCTTTTTCCTCTAATTAAAGTATGTGTCATCTTTCTTTGATCGACGCTTCTTCTTTTTACCATCAATCAGATCATCTTTTTCAAATTCAACATCGAGACCATCCAACTCTCTAAGTACATCACTTTCAGACATCCGGCTAGGTACCTCACCTTCTTCAATAGTGCCATCGAAGGAGCGTGCATCCCTTCTATATGGATGGTTTCGATGGAGGAAACGTCAATGCCCCATATAGCTAAAGCTCCTTCGATGTGTCAACCTTCTAGACTGGATATTTTTTTCACAAATCAGGCATGCCAGCTCACCTTTGGTGCTTCAACCCGACATTAGGGCATAGACTGGAAAGTCATTTATTGTCCATAAAAGCGCTGCATGCATGGAGAATGACTCATTCAGTAAAGCATCAAAAGTTGAAATACCTTAAATGCTCCATAACTATTTAAACTCAGCAATAAAAGGCTCCAAATAAACATCAATATCATTATCTACCTCCATCGATCTAGGGATGAGCACTGTCATGAAAGCAAAGAATTTTTTCATACACATCCATAGTGGAAGGTTGTAAATATGAATAAATACTAGCCATACACTATGGGCGGTATTCATATATTTGAATAGGTTGAAACCATCGCATGACAAGCCCAACCTCACATTACGTATCTCATGTGCGAAGTCAGAATGTAATTCATTAAACTTCTGCTATGTCTCTCCATCGATTAGATGCCTCAATGTATCATCTTTTATTCGATCCTCTTCATGCCATCTCATGTCATTCAATGTCCTTATCGATATAAACAACTTTTATAGTCTTGAAATCAAAGAAAAGTGCCACATCAACTTTTAAGGTACACGAGTCGATGTGTCATCTTTATTCTATTTTCATCTTGACACACCGCACCTCATGCACTCATTTTGGTTGACATCCTCCTCTCAATAGAGCATGCAATCATTGGGACATGTATGTATTTTGGTGTAAGCAAAGCCCAGTTGTTCAATAATCTTTGATGCCTCATAATTATTCTTCAAAATTTATGCATCGTCTAGAAGAATGTCTCCTAAAAGCTCTAATATGTAGCTCACTCCATTATTACTGAATTCATTAGAATATTTTGTATGATACAATCAGATTAGGAACTCTAACTTCGCCATCTTTTCACATCTGGGATACAATAGAACATTGGCATCCTTCATCAACTTGCGGACCTTCTCTACATCCTCACTGTTTGTCATTTCACCAACCACAGGATCAGGCATGGACGTAGATGCACCGTCATTATGGCCAACAAATGAAAAAATATCATGAACCATTTGTTTCACTCCTCCATCATGTTAATTGCCTCCTTGCAGTCTGCCCTCATCATGTTGGTCCCAATAAATTTCATAACCGACTTTAAAGACATAAATAGTAAGGTAATTATTTACATCTTGACGAGATAGCCACAGTCCATCCATACACTTTTTATAAGAACATTGGATCAGTCCATGATCTCCAAATTTCTGTATAGCAAAATCAAAAAGATTTTGAAGTCCAGCCTCATATTCTGGCGAGAGCTTACTAAACTTCATCCACCCCTTATCCATTTTAAAAATAATGATACTGTAATTAAATTATTTATAAAACTTAAATTATATACTAATATATTATAAATAAATATGTAATAAATATATCTTATCACCAACTAATAGGTAAAGATAGGTCCTATCCAATTTAGAAATTACATTAATTCTATAAGTTCAATACAGTAATCAAACGATATGCAATAGAGATCAAATAAAATTTTGATAGTATTTTTCCTTAGTTCTCCCATGTAGGAAGAACAAAATGGAAGTACTATCCAAAATTTCATTTGAAATCCTTAGCATACCATTTGATTACTGTAACTATCTATAAAATTATCTATAATTTTCAAACCATCCAAACTGGATAATCAATTGATCATTGTACATAATTCTCTCATCCATATAATTACATATAATTGTATGGATGCTAGAGATTATGTACAATAATCAATTGACGGGTCTATCATTATGCAATGCAATAAATAAAAGCAACAAGATATAAATATCCAAAAAATGTTATCCAATAAATTCTATAACATGAATTATATTCATAAATAATTAAGGATGAGCAATAGTCGTAGATCCGATCTCTTGCATAAATCTGAGTGTTAATCTAGAAACCTGAAAGAAGAATGAAGTAGATGATGGTGGCACCTTAGGGCTTAAAGTTGAAACCTTAGAGAGACATATCAAATTCTATTCGCATCCATTGAGCTGGCTTGCTCAAAAGTCGAGACGACTCTATGCCTGAGATAGTCGACTTCGTGCCTGAGACATCTAGCTCGAGTCCTCCTCTAGTCGGCTCGATCTTGACCCGAGCCGACTCGGCTATGTGCCATCCCCTATTCTTGGCTGTCTCTGCCCTCCCCTCATCTTTCCAACTGCCCGTCTCCCACTTAATCTCCATCGTCGATAAGGCTAGACCCCCTCCCTGATCCCTCTCTCCCTCTCTCGATCTCCTTCTCTCCCTCTCTCGATCTCATCCCTCGTCGGCGAGGCTGACCCCCCCCTCCCTCTCTCCCTCTCTCGATCTCCTCGTCGGTGATGGTGGCGAGGCTGAACCCTCCTCCCTCTCTCACTCTCTCGATCTCTCTCGCCGATAAGGCTGGACCCCCTCCCTCCCTCTCTCTCTCTTCATTTCTTAGTTTTGGACCCCGAAATTGGGTCCAGATACCCAGGATCCATTAGGGTCCGGATCTAGTACTTCAAGTATGGATCCGTCGGATATTCATTTTGGGTCTGATACTAGTAATTAAAATCGAGTTCGGATCTAAATATCCAGATTTTGATCCGAACCTGACCTATTGACAGGTCTAATCTAGTGATTAATAAATAATACTATAAAATTAAAATAAAAATATTCCTATGACTATAGAGAGGGGATCGTACGAAAGCTCCAAGGGTCGTCAGTGATAGTGCTGGAGGAAGACGACTGTGCTAGAGATAACCTACGAATAATAGCAACATAGTGAGATAGAGAGAAGAGGAGAAAGAGAAGAGGAAAGATAGAGAGAGGGAGAGGGGCCCGGAGGGGTGTCATGATGGGGAGGCCATGGGATGGGAAGGGTAGGGTGGGAGATCGGATGTGGAGGGCAGGGGTGGTGGCGGTCGGGGATGGGGAAGGCATGGGCGAGCGTCGGGGATGGGGAGGGCAAGGGGGCGGCGGCTGGGATGGCAGGGGGTAGGTAGTGTCAGTCGGGATAGGGAGGGTGGGCAGTTGGGGAGGGTAAGGGTGGGCCAGGGGGCGGCGGCTAGGGATGGGGAGGGTAGAGGCAGTGGCGGTCGGGATGGGAAGGCAAGGGGCGAAGCGGCTGGGGATGGGAGGCAAGAGGTGGCGATGGCCGGGATGGGGATGGTGGGCAGTGGGTGGTCGGGGAGGGGGAGGCGGGGGGTGGGCAGCCATGATTGGGGATGGGTGGAGTCTCACCGACGATGGAGAGGAGGGGAGAGAGAGAGCGCGCACGGAAGAAAAGAAAAATTAGAGATTTTTAATTTAACCTACAGCAGCGATTTTTGAACCACTATTGTAGATCTATGATAGCGATTATGGTAAACCGCTATAATAGATTTACGGCAGTGGTTTATAACTACTGTCATAGATCTATAACAGTGATTTTTAGTAAATGCTGCCGTAGGTTGAAAATGAATATTTTTTATTTTTTTTTAAATATTATATAATTTTAAAATTTAGTGCTTATCTTTACTATTCATTATCTAAATAATTTTTATTAGAGTATTGTCACAAAAGATCACCTTGATCCGATGGCCCTAGCTTCATTGATAAAAAAAATTCGATTTCGATGATCACAAATGATGATGCGATGATTGATAGATGAAGACCTCCGATCGGTCCAAAAATCTGTACCAATGATCTTGATGATATTTATAGCATACTATCAAAGTTTTACTTCAATCGGATATCATTATCATGGTCAATTTAGTATGGAATAATTTCGGCCATTAAATTAGAAACAAGCGATCAAAGGGCTAAACGACGTTCGATTACAAGATAATTTTTTAGTTAAATGATCTTTGCTATAATTTTAATTATTTTATATGGTGATGATAGAAAAATTTAAATTATTTTTATATGAACTATTCACGTTAAGCAGATATTGCAAAAGCACGAGCATATATATATATAATAACCAATAGAGTTTAAGAATGGTTTTCAGACGACATATAATTTTAGATCGTTCTTAGTCTCACGAGTTGAATTTTATAATCACCATCATAAAAAATGATTAAATTAGTAGCTAAGATCATTTATAAAAAAATTATCTCATAATCGAACACCATCTGATCTTTGATCACTCGTTTATTATTTAACGACCAAAATTAATCTATACTAAATTGACCAAGATAACGATATCCGATTGAAGTAAAACTTTGACAGTATGCTACAAGCATAACTAAGATCATCATTGTAGATTTTTGAACCTATCGGAGATCTCCATCTATCAAAATCATCACATCATCATTCATGATCGTTGAAATCAAATTTTTTTGATCGATGAAGCTAGGACCATCAAATCGAGGTAATCTTTTGTGATGATACTCTAATGATAATTATTTAGATAATGAATGATGAAGATGGATGTTAAATTTTAAAATTATGTATTATTTAAAAAAAATAAGAAAAAAATATATTATAGTGGTTATAAATAATCGCTGCCATAGATCAATGTATAGAAGTGGTTACAAGGAACCGCTGCCATAGGTCGGACATATGACAGCGGTTACAAGGAACCACTACCATAGGATGGACTATAGCAGTGGTTTCTTGTAATCACTATGATAGGTCGGACCTATAGCAGTGGTTTTTTGTAACCGCTGTCGTAGACTATATAAAAGCATTTCGAAAATCGCTGCCATAGTATGCACTGTCGTAGGCTCTTTTTGTAGTAGTGCATGCAGATATAGTTTTTATATAATTCATCTCCTTGATCAAAATACTCGTAGGACATCTTAGAGTTCAATTGTCAACTCTGATTAGGTTGTTCACATTATATTTCAAAATATCAAATTCATTTGATGGATTATCCTGATCAAGATTTTGCTATATTGAAATATAGTGATACATTATTCTCCAACTCTTGGAGTAGTCAATTTTATCTTGATCACACTCTGACTTCGTAAGTACTTGACTATACCTAGAAGCCTTCCGTTACTGAATTAGAAATTCAGTTAGTCCGATACTAAAGCATAGTGAGTTGCTTGCAAGCTACTGAGGTGATCTCAGGTTTAAGGGACACTTATACCTATATCCTATCAAAGACATTCTCGACAGCAGAATGCTCTGAAGTTGGTCACGTTCAATGATGATGTATCCATACATCTCATCTGTATGCCATACCAGTATCTCCACACTCTTTGGTTAAGAGGACAACCAACCTATATGGCATACAGCGAGCTATGCTCGATAGATGCTATTGTCCTAATTAACAGCTTATCTTTTGGTCGTGAACAAATTTAAAAACTAATCGATAAACTCTTTCTTTATCGAAGCTAAATAGTCCTAAGAACTTCATTACAATAATGAAGTTCGTTAGAAGATGACTACTTTTATGATGAAAAAATACCAAAAATATATTTTATTTATTAATGAATCAATTATAGATACAATGCAGCTCAACCATCAATAGACTGATGATTGGCTTTGGAACACATTTTCCAACAACTCTCATTTATCCTAAAGCCATTTGGCACAGTATCTAATATCCATCTTCGATTTATGGTTGTCGAACTCCTTTATCACAAGGGCTTTAGTGAAGGGGTTGGCCTGGTTCTCCTTTCCATCGATCTTCTGAAGGTCGACGTCATCTTTATCAATGATCTCCCAGATCAGGTGGAAGTGGTGTAGAATGTGCTTTGTTCGCTGGTGTGCCTTTGATTCTTTCACTTGAGCAATGGCACCAGTGTTGTCGTAGTATAGCAAGACCGGACCATCAAGGGAGGATGTTATTTTGAGCTTGGTGATAAACTTTCTCGGCCACATAGCTTTCTTTGCGGCATCTGATGTTGCAATGTACTCCGCTTCACAAATAGAGTCTGCCATAGTATGCTGCTTTGAACTTTTTTAGTAGATAGCTCCACCATTTAGAGTAAAGATATATCCCGACATGCTTCTACTATATCATAATCGGAGTGAAAGCTGGAGTCTGTAAACTCCATAAGTTTCAGATCTGACTCTTCATAAACCAACCATTGGTCCTTAGTATTTCTTAAATACTTAAGGATGATTTTAACCACTTTTCAGTAGTTTTCTTCAGGATTAGATTGGTATCTACTCACTACTCCTAGTGAGTATGCCATGTCTGGTCTCGTATATATCATGCCGTACATAATAGATCCCATTGTCGAAGCATATGATGTTAGATATATGTGCCCTAGAAGCCATAATTGGCTGACACTTGTAATACACTTCTAGGGGTAAAATTATAATTTTGACTATAATTAATAAAATGGGTTATTTTCTATCACACCTGTGTATTTAGTGTCTGTGATACATCCTTTGGGTTAATGGTAATGATAATTCATATTTTTAAGAGTTGAAAATTTAAGACATGAATAATCATTATTAACTCATAAACAGCTCCCGACCATAGGATCATCACGAGGATGGTGATTGATTCGGAAGGTTGGTGTACGATCGCTTCTCTTTAGTAGATGAGTCTTGAGTCTACGGTGTGGAGACACCGGAGCGAGAGTACAGGTACTCGTTAGAGAACGAGGGCACTGAGCGTGACCACCTCGAGTAGTCATTAGGAAGTCACCTTCTCGTCAATGACTGACTCGATGCTGCAGTAGTGTGTCTGGTTCTTTGACCTGAGATGCATCGACAGTTCACCTTGAGGGTGTTATAGTTTGACTACACCATTACTCGGTCTCCTAGCCATATGGAACCCTGAGGTGTATGTTGGCTATAGCATGTTCATTGTAGGAACTGGATTGCATCAAGATGAATCTATCTACCTCGGTGGTAGAGGAGTACCCTATGATGATCATGAGAATCAAGTCCAAAATCCATGGCCATGGTAGAGTGAAATAATAGAAAGAGTTCTATTAAGATTTTCACATTGGACTCGAATCGAATGTTACATCATATGACAGAAACTAGGGTTGACGAGTTCACCTTAACCCTAATCTGATCGGGCTCAAGATAGAAGAACTGAATCACACAGGTAGCTGCACCAGAGGTTCACATTCAGCTCTGATGGGTTGCCACCTATATACTGTTAGGGTGTCACTGGTGGATTTTGGGAGCAATTAGAATGATTTAGATGATCGATCATTCTAGCTGTTCAAATCAGAGAGATTCTGATCCATCGAAAGGAGTTTCGATGATGTCTATGATAGAGATCATGACATATCCATTACCATACAGAACTGAACCTAACTGGGTCACACAAACAAGGGTTTGAATCTGATGATCATCAATTGAACTGATCTAGTTCAATTGATCTGAATGAGATTCAATTAGGTTCAAGGAAATCGTGCTAGCACTCGATTGAACCTAACGTTCTTCTTTTACTATCACAAATAAGTTTGTCCTGACTGAGCCAAAGGAGTTTGTGCTCAATCAGAGGCCTTCATATGGTCTGACTGGAGGTTGTCCAAGTCAGAATAGGTTGTCTTATTTGAAGACATTACCTGCCATTTTTGGTCACCTGCCATTTCTTGTCTTGACTTTGGTCAAAAGTCTACCTTTGACTGGTCAAATGTTGACCATTGACCCTTTGACTTTTGACCACATGTCATGCACCTATTGGAGAGCTGGTGGGGGCCTGTCCCCCTGCCAGAACCTGGCAAGGAGAAGGGCGCACGACAAGGGTGGCGTGAGCCCAAGTAGGGAGCGCCTAGGAGTCCTTGTTGGACAAGGACTCCACCTCCCTTTTGGATTCCAATCAGAGTTCTACTAAGAATCCAGTTTGACTGGTCTTAGGCACCCTCTAAGGAGGAATCTAGGGGTCTCTATTCCAACCAATCAGATTAGATCTGATTTCACAAAGGGTTGTGATTGGTTGAGAGGAAGAGGAGTTGGAATCACAAGAGGTCTATAAATAAGACCTCTGCGCCAACCCTAATGCTAATGCAATTCAATTGAGAAACCCCATGCCCAAGGCTGCCTCTCCCCTCCTTCTCCACGCCATAGTCTCTTCCCCTTGCTCTCCACGTCCAAAAGAGTTTTGGACTAGGTTGGTGCGATTCAGATCAAGGAAAGGCGATCAAAAGCAAGAAGGCTACGCTGCTGCAAAAGGATGACTGCAGATCTTCAAAAGAGTTTTGAAGATCCTCCAGATCAGATCCAAATATGATTTTTGGAGGTGTGATAGAGAAGAAGAGGATCTCCAGATCCAACTCGAGTGGATACCGGTAGAGATCAGGCGCTTGCGTGGCTAGATCCAGAACCTTCCGCTGCAATCAGGATCATCTACAGGGTAATAGGATTACCCAAATCAGGTAAATTAAATTTGATTTAATTTATCTTATTTTATTTTATTTATTAAAATAATAAGAATCAGATCTGAAACATATCAAGATCTGATTGAGATCAAGAGAAAATTTTTGAAATATATCTTTTGATCTAATCAGATCTGGACGAACCTGGACCGGGAAATCAGGATTTCCCTTCATATGAGACTCTACTCATATGCTCTCTCTCTTCAGTAGTAGTCGGACAATCCTTCTTAGAGAGAAAAATTTTATGGCCTATCAAAAGATAGCACTTTTTGAAATTCTCCATGCTGAACCTCTTTAACATAGTATCTATGTACATAGACTGGGATAATCCAAGTATCTTTTTAGATCTATCCCTATAGATCTTTATTCCTAGGATGTAGGATGCTTCATCCAAGTTCTTCATGGAGAACTATGATGACAATCAGATTTTTATTTTCTGTAGTGCGGGGATATCATTTTCGATTAAGAGAATGTTATCCACGTACAAGACAAGGAATACTAGTGCTAGACCATTTATTCATTTGTAAATGCAGGATTCTTCTCCATTCTTAACGAAGCCATACATTTTGATTACTATATCAAATGCATGTTCCAACTCTGAGATGCCTGCTTTAGTCCATAAATGGATCTCTGAAGTCTGCATACCTTGGACTCATCTATGGATGTGAACTCCTCAGGGTGTATCATATACACCTTTTTAGTCAACTCTCCATTTAGAAATACTATCTTCACATCCATCTATCATATCTCATAGTCTAAATTGATGGCAATTGCAAGCATAATTCGAATGGATTTGAGCATTGCCACAGGAGAAAATGTCTCGTCATATTCAATACTATAACGTTGATGATATCCCTTAGCAACCAGATGAGCTTTATAGATCTCCACCTTTCCGTTTGTGCCTCTTCTTCTTTTGAAGATCCATTTACACCTAATGGGTTTAACCCCTTCGGGTAAGTCAACCAATATCCACACATCATTGACCTTCATGGACTCCATTTCGAATTTTATGACCTCAAGCCATTTCTTGGAATCAAGTCTCTACATAGCATCCATATAGGTGATCGGATCTTCATCATTCTCATCAAGTTCGATGAGATCATCATCTTGGACTAAAAAATCATAGTATCTATTCGGATGATGTGGTACTCTACCGGATTGCCTTAATGGTGTAGGTACATTGGGCTCTGGATTTGATCTAATCAAATCTAACTCATATTTAGTTACATGTGTCGATTTTTCTACCTATTGAACTTCATCAAGTTCAACCTTAGAGGCAATAGTTTCTTCATCAAGGAACTTCTTTTCCAAAAAGGTTGCCTTAAGACTGACGAATATCTTTTGTTCATCAGCATGGTAGAAATAGTATCCTTTGATCTCTTTGAAGGAAAATCCTGATTTCTCGGATCAGGTTCGTTCAGATCTGATTGGATCAAGAGATATATTTTAAAAATTTTTCTCTTTGATCTAAATTAGATTTGGGATGTTTCAAATCTGATCTTTATTATTATAATAATAAAAATAAAATCTAGATAAATTAAATTAAATTTAATTTACCTTGATGTAGGGTACTCCTATTATCCATTGATGATCTTGTAAGCAGTAGAAGGTTCTAGATCTAGCCATGCAAGTGCCTGGCCTCTACCGATATCCAGTCGGACTGGATCTAGAGATCCTCTTTTTCTCTATCACATCTCCAAAAATTAGATCTAGATCTGATCTGAAGGATCTTCAAAATACCTTTCGAAGATTAGGAGTTGTCCTTTGCAGCAGCACAACCTTCTAGCTTTCTGTCGCCTTTCTCTCGTCTGGATTGCACCAACTTGGATCCCAAACACCTTTGGGCATGGAGAGGAGAGGGAGAAGATGGACCTGGCATGGAGGAGGAGAGTAGAGGTAGCCTTGGGGCATAGGAATTTTCAATTCAATTTTAGATACTCCTTGAGTTGGGCGCAGGGTCTTATTTATAGACTATGTGTGATCCAACTCCTCTTCTTTCCAACCAATCACAATCCTTTATGAAATCAGATCCAAATCTGATTAGTGGGAATAGAGTCTCTTGGATTCCTCCTTAGATGGAACCTAAGACCAGTCAAACTTGATTCTTAGGAGAAGTCTAATCAAAATCCAAAAAAGAGATGGAGTCCCTATCCAACAGAGACTCCTGGGCACCTCCAGCTTGGGCACACGCAAGGGGTGGCATGTGCCCTCCTCCTTGCCAGGTTCTAGCAAGGGGATAAGCCCCCATCAACTCTCCAATAGGTGCATGATTTATGGACAGAAGTCAAAGTGTCAATGGTCAACATTTGACCAGTCAAAGGTCAACTTTTGACCAAAGTCAAAGGACAAGAAATGGCAGGTGGCCAAAAAATGGTAGGTATTGTCTTACAAAATAAGACAACCCTTTTCTGACCTGAACAGGCTCCAGTCAGACCAAATGAAGGTCTCTGATCGAGCACAAACTTTTTTGGCTTAGTCAGGACAACTATTTATGATAGTAAAAGAAGAACGTTAGGTTCAATCGAGTGCTAGCATGATTTTTTTGAACCTAATTGAATCTCATTCAGATCAATTGAACTGGATCAGTTCAATTGATGATCACCAGATTCAAACCTTTATTTGTGTGACCCAATTAGGTTTAGTTCTGTATGGTAATGGGATATATCATGATCTCTATCATCGATATAATCGAAACTCCTTTCGATGGACCAGAACTTTTCTGATTCGAACAGCTAGAATGATCGATCATCTAAATCATTCTAATTGCTCCCAAAATCCATCAGTGATACCTAGTAGTATATGGTGGCAACCAATCAAAGCTAAATGCAAATCTTTTGGTGCAGCTATCTATGTGATTAAGTTCTTCTATCTTGAGTCCCGATCAAATTAGGGTTAAGGTGAACTCGTCAAACCCTAGTTTTTGTCATATGATGTAATCATTCGATTCAAGTTTGATGTGAAAACCTAAATAGAAACTCTTTCTATTATTTCACTCTACAATGGCCATGGGCTTCTGAACTTGATTCTCATGATCATCATAGGGCCGCTCCTCTACCACCAAGGTAGATAGATTCCATCTTGATGCAATCCAGTTCCTACAATGAACATGTTATAGCCAACAAATACCTCAAGATTCCATATGGCTAGGTGATCGAGTTATGGTGTAGTCAAACTATAACACCCTCAAGGTGAACTGCCGATGCATCTCAGGTCAAAGAACCAGACACACCACTACAGCATCGAGTCAATAATTGACGAGAAAGATAGACTTCTAATGACTACTCGAGGTGGTCACACTCAGTGCCCTCATTCTCTAACGAGTACTTGTACTCTCGCTTCGGTGTCTTCACACCGTAGACTCAAGACTCATCTACTAAAGAGAAGCGATTGTACACCAACCTTTCGGATCAATCACCATCCTCGTGATGATCCTATGGTCTGGAGCATTTTATGAGTTAATAATGATTATTTATGTCTTAAATTTTCAACTCTTGAAAATATGAATTATCATTACCATTAACTCAAAGAATGTATCACAGACACTAAATACACATATGTGATAGAAAATAATCTATTTTATTGATAATAGTCAAAATTATAATTTTATCCCTAGCAGTGTATTACAAGTGTCAGCCAATTCTGGCTTCTAGGGCACATATATCTAACAATATCCCACTTATTCTAAAGCCAATTAGCTAAAAGTCTAAGTCCCATCTTCTCAAGGTGGCCTTCAAATTTTTGTTGTCCTAAGGGCTTTGTAAGTGGGTCTGCCACATTATCTGCGGAGTTGACTCTCTTGACCTCGATGTAATCCTTCTCGAGGTAATCGCGGATGAGGTGGTATCGCCGCTCAATATGCTTAGATTTTTGATGAGACCTCGGCTCTTTAGCAAGAGCTATGGCGCCATTGTTGTCATAGTATAGAGGAATGGCATCTGATGGCATTACTCTGATTTTTGTCGCAAACTTCTTATACCAGAATGCTTCCTTCGCAGCCTCTGATGCAGCGATATATTCTGCTTCTATGGTGGAATCTGCTATCATGGTTTGCTTGAAACTCTTCCAGCTGATAGCACCACCATTGCACAGAAACAAACTCCCAGATGTCGACTTTCGATCATCTACATTAGACATAAAATCCGAGTTTGTGTATCCTTGGACTTGGAGTTCTCCATTACCAAAGACCAACATCATATCCTTAGTTCTTCTCAAGTACTTAAGGATACATTTCACAGAAGTCTAGTATTCTTCATCCAGATTTGATTGATATCTGCTTGTGACACTCACAGCATGGGCTATATCAAGTCGTCTACATAGCATGGCAGACATGAGGCTCCCTATTGTAGAAGCACAAGAGATCTTGCTCATGCGTTCTATTTCCTCAGGTGTGCTAAGGCACATCTTCTTGGAAAGATGAATACCATGTCTGAAGGGTATTAATCCCCTCTTAGAGTTTTCCATACTAAACCTCTTTAGTACTTCCTCTATGTACATCTTCTATGAAAGTCCTAGCATCCTATTCGGTCTATCCTTATAGACCTTAATTCCTAGAATAAATAATTCTTCACCTAGGTCTTTCATTGAGAATTCCTTGGACAACAATATTTTGACTGTCGTCAACATGGGAATATCATTTTCAATGAGGATATCATCCACGTATAATATAAGAAAGACAACAGCGCTCCCACTAACCTTTTTGAAGACATACGGTTTCTCTTCATTTTTGATGAAATCAAACGTTTTGATCACATCATTAAAATGAATGTTCTAGCTCCGAGATGTTTGCTTAAGTCCATATATGGATCTTTGCAGCTTGCAAACCTTATGATCAGTATCACTGGATGTGAAACCTAGCGGTTGATCTATATCGATATCTTCCTCAAGATATACATCCATTTGCCATATTTCATAATTGAAATAGGCTACAATGGCAAACAATGTGCGGATGGATTTTAGCATAGCCACCGAAGAAAAGGTATCCTGATAGTCAATGCCTTCGCATTGACTATAGCCTTGTGCCACTAGTCTAGCCTTGAATGTCTTCACATTCCCATTTGCACCAATCTTTCTCTTAAAGATTCATTTACATCCAATAGGTACTATACCTTTTGGTGGATCTACCAAGGTCCAGACTTGATTTGAGTGCATCGAGTCAATTTCTGACTGCATGGCCTCTAGCCATTTCTCGGAGTCGATATCTGATATCACCTCATTGTAGGTTTTGGGATCATCACCATGAGCACTATTACCTATGAGGAATATTTTCTCTACTTTCTCTGAAATAATACCTAAGTATCTTTTAGGAGGACGGAAAACTCTTTCCGATCTACGAGGTGGAGAAGGTAGTATTCTTATTGGCTCAATCTGATTTAGTTCCAATTGGTCCTTAGCTCATTGTACTTGTGAGACTTTCTCATCAAGCTTAATCTACTTTCCAATGCCGCTATCTTGAATAAACTATTTTTCAAGAAAGATGGCATGTCGACTCACAATCACATTATGGTCTTCTGAAATGTAGAAATAGTATCCTAATGACTCTTTAGGATATCCTATGAATTGAGCTCTGAAGGACCTAAACTCTAACTTATCCGCTTGTTGTCTTTTGACATGAGTCGAACAATCCCAAATTTTGAGATGACTCAGACTTGGTTTCTTATCATGCTATATCTCATACGGTGTGGTAGGAACGGTCTTAGAGGGAATCCTATTCAGTAGATAAATTGAAGTTAACAATAAATATCTCCAAAAAAAATCAGAAAGGTCTGTGAAGCTCATCATGGATCGGACCATATCCAATAGAGTCTGATTTCTCCATTCTGAAATCTCGTTGAGTTGAGGTATTCCTGATGGAGTCCATTAAGAGACTATATCATTTTTCTTGAGATAGTCTAGGAATTCTTGGCTAAGGTATTCACCTCCTCGATCTGATCGAAGAACCTTAATGGGTTTTTTAGTTTATTTTTCTACTTCATGTCTGAATTCTTTAAACTTTTCAAAAGCTTCAGATTTGTGTCTCATAAGATACACATACCCATACCTAAACAAATCATCGATAAAGATAATGAAGTAGATAAAATTGCCTCTAGCCGGCATATCAAATGGACTGCACACATCAGTATGTACTAGGATAAGGAGATCTGTGGCCCTTTCCCCATGTCCTACAAAAAGTAGTTTGGTCATTTTGCTTTAGAGACAAGGTTCACAGGTTGGATATGACTCGAAAGTCAATGGACTCAATAGCATACTCCAATTTGTTGATCCTATCTTCTACTATATGACCTAATCTCAGGTGCCATAGATATCTATCATTTGGACTATCCCTAGGTCATTTGGCATTCACGTTTTGCTCGATAGTTAGAATAGGTACATCAATATGTAGCTGATAAAGATCGTTAATAAGAAAACCATTTGCAATTTTATTTCTTTCATAAAGAATGTTACAATGGTCCTTAAAGAAGGTAATCACATAGCCTTCTAGTGCTAAGCATGAAACAGAAATCAAATTCCTGCTAGCTGCAGGCACATAATAACAGTCTTTCAAAACTAAGTCTAAACCAGATGGTAATCGAAGAGGGTATGTTCCCACCGCCACTGCAGCAACTCTTGCTCCATTACCGATGCGTAGGATCATGTCTCCATCCCTCAGCCTCCTGCTATCCTCAAGATCCCTGCATGGAAGTGCACAGATGAGCACTAGAACCAGAGTCAAGCACCCAACTGGATGCAGAAGAAACCATAAGGTTAGACTCAATAACGAGCATACCTCCAGAAGGACCTTCCTTCTTGTTCTTCAGGGTGGCCAGGTAAGTAGGGCAGTTCCGCTTCCAGTGGCCGTCGCTGTTGCAATGGAAACACTTTCCTTTGACATCGATCTTCTTCTTCGGCTCTGCCTTCTTCTTCTTTCCTCCTTCCACCTTCTGCTTTTTCACAGACTTCTTTTTCTTTTCCATAAGACTTTCTTTTGGAAGAAGTCCGTTCCATAGCAAGAACTGAGCCTTTAGAACCTTTCATAGAAAGCTCAGCGGTGACCAGCATATTCATTAATTCGGCCAAGGAATTTTGAAGTTTATGCATGTGGTAATTCATGATGAATTGCCCATATGCATCAGTCAAGGATTGCAGAATAATATCATTCTGCAGATCCAAGTCTAACTTCACACCGAGCTTCTCAAGCTCTTCCATGTCCTTGATCATCATCAGACAGTGATCTTGGACTGACTGCCCATCACGCATCTTAGCCTTAAAAAGTCATTTCATGACTTGATACTTGGCTGCGCGACTCTGTTCACCAAACATCTCTTGCAGGTGAGCCAACATTTGGTGAGTAGTTTCGATATCTTCATGTTGGCGCTGGAGCTCATCAGACATCGAGCCCAACATGTAATATCTGGCCTTATTATCTTCGTCTATCCATTTTTCTAGAGATGCTCTCTGTTCAATGGATGGACGGGCTGGTAAGGTGGGAGGGTCCTGGTCCAATACATGTGTTAACTTCTCAGAACCTAAAATAATTTTATAGTTCCTAAGCCAATCTTTATAATTGGGTTTGGTCAGTCTATGTGTGTCCAGGATACGTGCTAATGGGTTGGATGCAGATATTTTTCTAGAGAGAGTCAAAGATTCTAGTTAGATACTATAATTATGACTTGACCAATTTATTTAAAAATTTTATTTTTAAATAAATTAGCTTCCACTATTTTTTTGGATCCCTACACTCCCTCTATAGAGATGCAAAAATCTCTACATGATTAATGATTTCTAGTGGGTGGCGCGATCTCACCAACTGACTCATCACCTCACCTAACAGTTATTGGTGATGGGTTAGCCAATGAGTGAACAACTCTTGTTCAATGATTCTTCTAATCATGGTGCACCCAAACTTGATCTCTAATTCATGAATCTTACCATATTCAAAATATTGATCCACTCCTTAGTTAAGTCAGACCCACCATTTGCACAGACTGGATTCCTAATTGAGTCTCTCACCATATCCAAAATATTGAGCCCAACTCATCCTCCAGCCCATAGCATCCAATGCCTAATAGACATGGTTGCATCTTTTCGGTGCAACTGAGCCACTAGTATCCAGCCGAGAATAATCAACCCTAAAAAGGGCTCGCACATCTACAATGGTGGAAGACCTCAGACTTAATCTTTTCTTAGGAAGAATTGATTCAGGTCTCATTAAACTAGACTTATCATAGTCATAACAATTATGACTAACCTAGTGGCATGGGTTAGCTCGGATTATTGACCACCTCAAATCAGAATTGGATCAACAGATATGGCCAGGTAAGTGAGACCGGTGGAAGGGATATGCCATTAACTCATACAAGAATGCATTCAGGTCGAGTAGCTTCCAATTAAAAATCAGTCGGTCGTATGTGCCAAACTTACCTTAGACACCAAATTATTGAGCCAGAACCAATTGGGTTAGCCTACAATCCAGACTCTAACCTCTGAGCCTAATTAGGTCTTGCTTGATCGTGACTCGATCTTGACCCAGACTTAATCCTATTAGGCTGGTCAATTTAAGCATTGTTGATCCCATCTAACCAACTCTTGATTCGGTTTGATCAACCGCTTAGACCTAATTGAGCTATCCCAAGCCCAAACCCAGTATTATGAATATGTCTTAGATCTAAAATTCTCAATTTTAGATCTAATTAATATTTCATAATCTTAATTCTTAATTAAGTAGGGTTCATAAACAAAATATGCACAATAAATCCTAGGGTTTTAGGATCTAGGGTTTTGCAGAAAGTAAGTTTTGGATTTTTGATTAAGGACGAACGTGCAGCACCCCTACACATCATAAGAACACCCCATCGGATGGGAGGAGAGGGCCTTTAAATCCTTCTTTATTCTTATGACCAGACGGCGTAGAGGAATGCCTTAATCAGGAACATGTAATACTACAAAACAGTTTTAGATCTATATCATATATCTCATATACAAATTAGAATCTAATCATGGCATATTTTGCATACATCTCATGTATCGAATCATGCATGTTTTTAGATCTAAATTATCTCATAATAATCTAAAAAATTAGATTTAAATTGATCTTATCAAAATAAATTCTAATCTAGACAACTATGTAGAACTATTCTACAACTAGTCTAGACATGCATCAATCATATCTCATATGATGTTTAAAATTAAATAATTTTTATTTACTATTTTTTAGATGTTATTATAATAATTATAATATCAAAAAATAGTAAATAAATAGATCTAAAATATGATTTAATCAGATTAAATCATAAACATGCAAGACTATTCTATAGAACTATTCTATTTTAGAACTAGTCATGCATATTTTCTAATCTTAGATCCAAATCATTTAATTTTATTTTTTTCTGATTTTAGATCTGATCACATCTCATGTAACATCTAAAATCTTATATTTTTTAATTTAAAATTAGATCTAAATACTTTAGAATTTTGGCTCTGATACCAGTTGAAGGGAAATCCTGATTTTTCGGACTAGGTTCATTCAGATCTAATTGGATCAAGAGATATATTTCAAAATTTTTTTTCTTTGATCCAAATTAGATCTAGGATATTTCAAATCTGATCTTTATTATTCTAATAATAAAAGTAAAATCTAAATAAATTAAATTAAATTTAATTTACCTTGATGTAGGGTACTCCTATTATCCGTTGATGATCCTGTAAGCAGCGGAAGGTTCTGGATCTAGCCACGTAAGTGCCTGGCCTCTATCGATATCCACTTGGACTGAATCTAGAGATCCTCTTCTTCTCTATCAGATTTCCAAAAATTAGATCTGGATCTGATCTGGAGGATCTTCAAAACACCTTTCGAAGATCAGTAGTTGTCCTTTGCAGCAGCGCAGCCTTCTAGCTTTCTATCGCCTTTCTCTCATTTGGTGCAGCTATCTGTGTGATTAAGTTCTTCTATCTTGAGCCCCGATCAGATTAGGGTTAAGGTGACTTGTCAAACCCTAGTTTCTGTCATATGATGTAATCATTCGATTCAAGTCTGATGTGAAAACCTAAATAGAAACTCTTTCTATTATTTCACTTTGCCATGGCCATGGGCTTCTGGACTTGATTCTCATGATCATCATAGGACTGCTCCTCTACCATCGAGGTAGATAGATTCCATCTTGATGCAATCTAGTTCCTACAATGAACATGTTATAGCCAACATACACCTTAGGATTCCGTATGGCTAGGAGATCGAGTTATGGTGTAGTCAAACTATAACACCCTCAAGGTGAACTGCCGATGCATCTCAGGTCAAAGAACCAGACACACCACTGCAGCATCGAGTCAGTCATTGATGAGAAGGTAGACTTCCTAATAACTACTCACGGTGGTCACGCTCAGTGCCCTCGTTCTCTAATGAGTACCTATACTCTCGCTTCGGTGTCTCCACACCATAGACTTAAGACTCATCTACTAAAGAAAAGCGATTGTACACCAACCTTCTGGATCAATCACCATCCTCGTGATGATCCTATGGTCGGGAGCATTTTATGAGTTAATAATAATTATTCATGTCTTAAATTTTTAACTCTTGAAAATATGAATTATCATTACCATTAACTCAAAGAATGTATCACAGACACTAAATACACATATGTGATAGAAAATAATCCATTTTATTGATAATAGTTAAAATTATAATTTTACCCCTAGAAGTGTATTACAAGTGTCAGCCAATTCTGGCTTTTAGAGCACATATATCTAACACTCTTTTGAATATCTTATAAATGCACACTTGTCAGACCTAGGTCCAAGTTTATCTATAATTAATCATTTGACATAAGTCGGGCACCCCTAAATCCTAAGGTGTGAAAGTGCTGGCTTACGCCCTATCCATATCTCATATGGGGTCTTAACTATAGACTTACTTGGAACCCTATTTAACAGATAACAAGCTAATTCGAGTGCATTTTCCTAGAAGGATATCGACAAGCTGGCAAAATCCATCATGGATTGGACCATGTCTAATAGAGTTCGATTTCTCATTTTAGACACATCATTATGCTGTGGTGTTCCTAGAAAAGTGCATTGGGAGAGAATCCTATTCTCTCCTAGGTATGTGAGAAACTCATCGAAAAGGTATTCCCCTCCTCGATCAGATCGAAGAGTTTTAATACTCTTTCCAGTTTATTTTTCTACTTCACTTTGGAATTATTTGAATATTTCAAAAGAATCTGACTTATGTTTAATCAGATAGACATATCCATATTTGGATAGATCATCTATGAAAGTGATGAAGTAGATATATCCACCTCTGGCACTTGTGCTCATTGGTCCACATACATTAGTTTGTGCTAGACCTAAGAGCTCAGTGGCTCTCTTACCTTTTTTAGCAAAAGATGACTTCATTATTTTACCAAGAAGACATGACTCATAGGTTGAAAGTGATTCACAATCACTAACTTCGAGGATTCCCTCTTGAGTCAACCTATTTGTCCTATTCTTGTTTATATGACCTAGCCTATAGTGCCATAAATAGATATCTGACACACTATCTAATCTAGGATGCTTGCTAGTGGAATAGACTATGTTAATAGGTTGTGATAATATATATACACTATTGTTCAAATATCCATAGAAAATAGTAACACTATTCATAATGATATTACAAACTTATTTCTTTAATAAAATTTAATAATCATTTTTGGCCTGAAGGCCTACAGAAATGATATTTAAAAAGAAACTGGGATAGAAATGACAACACTAAGAACAACAATATGGGACTCAAATACAAGTTTTAGAATTTCTAAAGCTAGAACTGGAACTAGTCTTCCATCTCCAATATTTAGGAACCTTTTACCTTCCTCGAATCTCCTACTGACCTGCAATCTCTGCAATGAATTGCAAATATAGTACGAGCTATCGATATCCAATATCCAATCAGTAATATCATAAATAGAGAAATTACAATGAGTTATCATATAAATACCTTGCTTAGAAATAGCTGGCTTCTTTCTCTGCCTATTTGGATCTAAAGAGGCAATGTACTGAGGACAATTTCTTTTTCAATGCCTCCGCTTCCTGCAAAAGAAGTATTCAGCTTGACTCTTATCGGACTTGATCTTTTTGATCTAGTCCTGCATAGATGTCCCAGCCTGAACTTGCACCTTTTTAGCTTTCTTCTTCTTGTTCTTCTTTTCTTTCCTAAAGGGTCAAGAACCAGAAGATGAACCTCCAACTAAGTTCACCGACTCCTTGTGGAGTTGGTGATCCTTCTCAAAATTTTGAAGTAACCCCAGTAACTCGTGGTAGTCTACTTTAGGCTTTGTCATTCTGAAATAAGTAAGAAATGGGAGAAAGGACTTGGACAATGAGTTCAGTATTGCATCATTCCCAAGCTATTTATGCAAGGAAAAATCGAGCTTGCTCAATCGCTCTATCAGCTCGATCATGTACAATACATGACCAGTGATAGAGGCATCATTCCGCATTCTAGCATTGAAGATGGCACAACTAGTCTTGTGCCTCTCCACATCATCGAGTGTGCTAAAGAAACCCTCCAACACTTGAAGCATGTCCTTTGGCTGAGCTGTCTCAAATCTACGATTGAACTCATCGCTCATGATAGCCAGCATGATATAGCGCATCATGATTCAATCACTGAGCCACTTCTCGTAAGTGTCTCTAACTGTATCATGTCCATTGGCAACTAGCTCCTCAGGTGCAGGATCCATCAGTACATATAGGATCCGTTCATGCTCCAAGACTATCTTCAACTTTTGGTACCAGCTATCGAAGTTGAAACCCACCAACTTATCATTGTCCAACAATGATCGAAGCGATAGAAAAGTAGCCATATCTGCATGAAAAAAATCATAATCTAATTAGTAATTGATTCATTAAATCTAAAGATTTAGACTTTAATCAAAAGGTTCTTCCACTATTTTATTCGAATTGATAGCCTCTACCTCTAATTTGAGGAATTATTCTAATTTCTTAGTGGATACTAGAATCCATATAGACTGCACACGAGCCCAACTTTGGTTGGCCAACCCATGTGCATCTAAGGATAGGTTCATAACCAATTATTTTTTTAAATAATTTTTAGTAATTAAATTTTGCCCCAGTCCATAATCAATAAGCTTTGGCCTCCACTGAAATGGTCCGATTAGGTCCAACCATTAACATGACCATACTTAGCCCATCTAACCAATGAATGATTAGGCCCAACTTTGGTTGGCTAACCTAACCACCAATTAGAAAGATATAGCCAAAAAATTATATAATGAATGATAATTCTATCAACTGATAAGCACCAAGCCTTTGGGCCTCCAATGATTATCCAACTAATGGACCCATTATAATCCACTTAATGGAAGGCTATGATCTAGTTATCACCATAACTAATTCATTTTAAGGATCTAATAATTTTAGAAGATTTAATTTTTAAAGAAGAGGGAAGGTCAGATGAATCAGCTTATCATGATTCTCCCACTGACTTCACCAAGTCAGCTTAAGGGAGACCATTAATAGGCTAGTCAAGGAGCACCTAAATCAGTCATACTGATTTACCTAGCTGACATTGGTCAATTTGAATAGTCAAGTGATCTGATTGAAATATATTTTACCAAGAGGTTAGATAAGTTCGATCAATGGAAGGGTCTGCCAAAGCTTGCCTTAGATACCATCAGAAATGACTAGGTAAGCAGGCTGTCAATTAAAGATCATCAGTCTGATTTACCTTAGACACTAACTGATTTAATTAGTTTTAATTAGATCAATCTAATAGTTCATGCTAGACCTCGTAGCCAAGAATCAAATCCATCTTGGGTCTTGTTAAAGATATGGACTTGACCAAATACAACTATTGTAATTGATCTAGAGAATCCTTGACCTAATCTAAGACAATAATTGATTAGATTTAGTCAATTCTCTAATTAAGTTCATTCTTTAATCTAACCCTAGGTCTAACATAATTAATGGACCTAATCTTCACTAACCCATTTAACCCAACATGTTATGATTCGTGTCTTAGGATCTTCAATTTACAATCCTAGATTCTAATCAAACAACTTCTTAATTCTTAATTAAGTTTTGGACTGAGGGTTGGGGTTCGACTTTTTAAAAATAATTTTTATATTTATAAAATATTTTTATAATATGGTTCTATCAATCAAGTTGCATGTTTGATTCATAATCAAAATGCAAGTAACATAAACACAAATCTACTTTAGATCTAATCTAAATAGGTTCATGTAATTAAAACTATTTCAACACCAATCAATCATAAATCAACTTAGATCAAATCTAATATATTTATGATGATTAAAAATAAATTAAAATATTTTTAATTAGATCATAAAATTTTTTAGATCTAATAAAAAATTTTATGATCAATATTTTAGATCAGCACATACTAGGATAATCTTTTCACTATAAGGGGTAAACCTTACAACAGGACAATCTTATAGCAATCCGTACAATCTAAAAATTTTATTTTTAGATCTAAGACTATTTTAAATTTATTAAATTATAAATAAAATTAGATCAAATATAATAAATTTATAATTAGAAATAGATCATCATGAACTAGGATAATCTTTTCACCGTAAGGGATAAACCTTATAGTAGGACAACCTTATAGTAGTTTGTGAGATCTAAATTTTTAATTTTAGATTTAATAATTATATTATAAATTAGATATAATCTAATAAATAATCTAAATATGCTCAAGAAAATCATGTAATAAGAACCTAGCTCTGATACCAATTGAAGAAATCAGATCTAGGATTTCATGGATATATCTTGAAACTTTTTTAAGATCAGATAATGAAAGAATTAAATAAATTAAATATTTATTTAAATAAATATAGACATATCTTAGATCTAATATTTATTACATGATCATGATATGATATTAAATCAAAAATTGAAAACATAAAGAAAAGATTAACATGTTAATCTCATCAACATGTTACAATACTATATCTAATGCAGCTATGAAACCAATAGATCAGATCTATTACCTATGCAAGTTAGATGTTCTAACTTGCTGATCCAAGCTTGAGGATAAAGTTGTGAGCTGCACACATGTCCGGCCTCTAGGAGTCATCCACACGAGCCCACGAGCACGATCAAAAATTCCAATGCAGGAAATCAACACAGTATGCTAGTACTGTGCTGATCTTTCTTCGATGGTCGATCAGATGCCTTCTTCTTCTAGATTTAGATTCTTTCAAGAAGGAGAAGGTGGAGAAGAGGTTTCAAATTTGAGACTCTCTTAGAAAACCCAAGGAAGAAGGAAGAAAGATAATGAACACAACAATCCTGGAAGAAGACCCTCTTCTTCTTCTCTTTGCTCTCACCTAGACACCTAATTTGGTGTCTATGGAACCCTAATGCCCAAAGACTCTCTCCCTTTGATTTTTGCACACCTCAATGCTCTCTCAAAGGTCTGTATTCTCCAAAAATTTTAGTTAAAAATTCAACCTAAATAAAAAGATATGTAGAGTCCAAGTTTGGTCAAAAACTCAGACAAGGAAAGGACATAATATGGTAAGTTGTTGGGGCGACCAACTCTTGGGCACCCCCACCTTATTTCCTGCCATGGACCAACAATAGGGGCACAAAAAGACTTATTCTTTTACCATAGAACTCAGAGAAAATAAAGAAGGTGTGGGTAGCACAATTAGAAGGAGGCGTTTTAGTTTATAAGGATTCTATCTCATAGAATCCTAGAACAAAACATACTTCTCTTTTTGACTTGGTCAACTATCAAATTACTATATGAGAAAGAGAGGGAGAGAGGAGGCATGCGTGAAGATCAGGAGAAAGAGTATTTCTATGAAAACTTTCTAAAAAATAGGCATGGGGGGCATGGAGAGCTAAGGTGGCGCAAGGTGGAATCCTAGTCTCACTAGGATTCCATCTATGACTTGGTCAAACATGGTTTTTTAAACCAAATTAAATCAAAACCAAGTCAACTAAATAAAATAAGATTCTAACCTAATTAAGACTTAATTAATTCTAATTTAATTTTTTAATCAAATTAGAAAGTTGGGTTGATCGGATCCTAGTTGAACTAGGATTAGTTCTTCCCTGCACTTAGCTTATCCAATAAGCTAATTGAACTTGATCCAATGAAGTCCAAACTAAATTTAATTAAATTATATTTAATTAGACTTAATCTCAATTCTTTGGCTTAATTAAATTAAGTTAATTAGCAATCAAATTATAAATCAATCCTCCTACAATGCTTGCACTAGGTTAAACATCAATCGTATTTATTGTTTAATCCTAGAATAATTCTTAATCATTGATCAACCATCCAATTGAATCGTGAGTTCTAATGTGTGTGATCTCATAGGTTCGAATCTAAGTTGGTAGCATAGGAATATATTTCTACACTAATCAAAGTAATCATCTAGTAATGGTACCTGACGGTCGGATAGGTTGAATGTGTAGAACATCATCCCTAGAATCCATGCGGATATAGTTTTCATATAATTCATCCTCTTGATCAAAATGCTCATAGGACACCTCAGAGTTCAATTATCAACTCTGATCAGGTTATCCATATTGTATTTTAAAAATCAAATCTATCTGATGGTTTACCATAGCCAAGGTTTTGCTATATTGAAATACAATGATACATTATTCTTCAACTTTTGGAGTGGTCAATTCCATCTTGATCACACTCTGACTTTGCAAGTACTTAACTGTGCCCAGAAGCCTTCCATTACTGAATTAAAAATTTAGTTAGTCCGGTACCAAAGTACAGTGAGTTGCTTGTAAGCCACTGAGGTAATCTCAGATCTAAGGGACACTTATACCTATATCCCATCAGAGATATTTTCGATAGCAGAATGCTCTAAAATTGATCATGTTCAATGACGATGTACCCATACATCTCATCTGTATACCATACCAGTGTCTCCATACTTCTTGGTTAAGAGGACAACCAACCTATATGGCATACAGCGATCTATGCTCGATAGATGCCATCATCCTAATTAACAACCTATCATTTGGTCGTGAACAGATTTAAGGATTAATCGATAAATCCTCTCTTTATCAAAGCTAAATGTCCTAAGGACTTCATCATAATAATGGAGTTTGTTAGAAGATGAATACTTTTGGGATGAAAAAATATCAAAAATATATTTTATTTATTAATAAATCAATTATAGATACAATGTAGCTCAACCGTCAGTAGACTGACGATCGACTTTAGGACATATTTTCCAATACCAATCGCCATCACTTTTAGAAAAACCTATTCTATGTAGAGTATGGTGGTTGATGGTATCTATGTGGGAGAGTCTAGTGATGGCCTCCTCCTCAAAGTTCACTCCAAACCTCTTAAACACTAGCGTGAGAGTCATCCCATAAGGTAAGTGAGCCTTAGACCTGTTCAAAATCTCATGCATAGCCTCTATCATAAGGACAGGGAGGTTCAGGGGGATCTTAGAAATCACATGATACAAATGTCTCTTTCAGATAGAAGATCATGTCTCCCACTCCTTAGAACAAACAACTTCGGGACCATATGGTATAAAAGCCTCATTTCTACAAACAAAAATATTGCATCTAGTTTGTTCAAGTTTCCTACAAATCCACTTCCTAAGATAACTCGAAGTCCATCTTCCTTATTGGAAAGTTCTATTTCAGTAAATCCTTTATAAGGTAAATGCAATATGTCTCCTAAAAGAACAGGATCCAAAATAATTTCAACACTCTTCGCTATAGATTTTATTATTCCATTAGAATATCCCAAATTCAAGTAAAATTCTCTCACAAGATTAACATAAGTGGCCTCTTTTAACCAATAATAGAACTCCCAACCTTGCTTTTTGATTTTAGAACTGACTGTGAACCCTTCTTTTTCAAAAAATCTAAAGTCAACATTTTCCCTAATTCTACCTTTTGGCCTGAGAGGGGTACCTTGCTCGGGCTAAGGGGAGAAGATGATGGAGTTGGAACCGAGCCAAGAGTAGGGACCAGAGCTGGTAGAGATGCTGGAGCCAACCTTTTTCTTCTTTCTTCTTCCTCCAAGTCGGGGTGGATTTTCTTCATTATGGGAGCTTCATCTTTGGTGCCATTTTGAGCAATAGAGAGCTTGAATCTGACAAAGAAGCTTGGAAGGAGGAAGAATGGAAAGGATTTTAAGAGGTAGAAAGAAGATTTGTGGAAGAGTGGTCGATGGTGGGAGGTGTGGGTTTTAAGGCTAGGGTTTCTAGAAACTTTGATTTTCCCAAATGAGAGTGGGAGAGGAGAGGAATAGACTCTCCTAGGAGCAATTTTGGTGGGAGATCATGGTAAGATGGTGGATTTGTACAGGTTTTTGCCGTTGAAAGAGTGGAGAGGAAGGAAGTTTGAACAAGGAAGAAGAAAGGAGGTCGGCCTCTTTTGGCTGAAGAGATGGCTTTTTCCCAAAATAAATGAAGTCGTCCAAAGGTTAAAAGAAAAAATTACAAGTTTGCCCTAGGGTTGGCCCTAGGTACGGCCCATGGCTCTGAAAAATTCAATAAAATAAGAAAAAAAATCAGAAAAAATTGGGATTAAGGGGAAGGATTCCACTTATAAGATTGATGAAAGGAAGAGTGGATTTAAGCTTTTAATGATAGAAAAAATGAGAGGTGAGCTCAAGGTTTATTTCAAGGAAATTTTGACATAAAGAACTTGGAATAAAAAAGATACTTAAGTTGATGGATCAAGGATTCCTAGTTCTCTCCTAATCTCATAAAATTTATCCTCACTTAAGAATTTAGTAAAAATATCAGCTAATTATTTTTCAGTAGAAACATAATCAAGAATTACATCATTGTTTTGAACATACTTTCTTATGAAATGATGTCTTATTTCTATATATTTTGATCTTGAGTGTTGTATAGGATTCTTTGTTAGATTTATGGAACTAGTATTATCACATCTTATAAAAATTTTATTTAGTTTGATACCAAAATCCTCCAGTTATTATTTAATCCATAAGATTTGTGTACAATAACTTTCAACTATAATGTATTCGGCATCAGTCATAGACAATGCCACCGAATTTTGCTTCTTACTAAACTATGAGATTAAGTTAACTCCTAAAAATTGACAAATTCTACTAGTGCTTTTTCTATTTAATCTACATCTAACAAAGTCTATATCTAAGTATCCTATTAAGTTAATAGATGAATTCTTAGAAAATCATAATCTTAAGGTTTGAGTTCCTTTTAAATATTTAAGAATTCTTTTAACAACATTTAAATATCATTCATTTGGATTAGATTGAAAAAGAGCACATAAATAAATACTAAACGTGATATCTAGTCTATTGGCACTAAGATATAACGAAGAATCATTCATGCCTCTATAAAGTTTTAAATCAATACTTTTATCTTCTTCATCCTTGTCAAGCTTGCATGATGGGCTCATGGGGGCACCAATAGCTTTGGAGCTCTCCATCTTAAATTTTTTAGTAGCTCTCTTATGTACTTGCTTTGGTTGATGGAGATTTCTTTCTTTGTTTATTTGATTTATAGTCCGAAGAAGAATATAATGTTGAAAAATATGTAGGGTTTCATGCATACATTCAAAATTTTCTTAAATTTAGAAACAACGGAAGACATAGATTAAATAATTTAATCTAATTATGCATGTGATCTAATCACTAAACCCTATATCTAGGACCTATGACATGTTAAAATGCGATCATAAATCTAAAAATAAATTAAGCATGATCGATATTAATCAAATTAATACCTAGATCTAGAACAATTCTAGAAAAATCCTAGATCATATCTAGGTTAGATAAAAGATCAAATCTTATACCTTTGCATGGGTTGAGAACTCCGCTGCTGAAAATCAATGTCGTCCATTATTTCTTGGAGTTGCATAGCATGTCTGACCTCTACAGATAGTCCACACGAAGCTGTAACATAGATTAGAGATTTGTCAAATGAAGATCCACTCAAAGTGCTAGCTTCTCGTGGATCCCTCATGATGGTTAATCTAAAAATTATTCTTCAAATCTCTTGGATACTCCAAGAGATGAAGAATAAGAGGAGAAATAAGAGAGAAGACTAACTTTTGGATCTTTCAAAAAATCAAAAAACAAATAAGTTAAGAAAGATCCTAAGAGAAGACACATCTTCTCTTTTCAAGACATCAACCATTGATGTCCTAAATGGATCTTCATACTTGGACAAGAGGAGACCTTCTCCTCTAGAATTTTTTCATGATCCATATGCCTTTCTCTCTAATTTTTCTTGATGAAAAAACTCACAAAATACTGAGAAGAAATGGTTCTCAATAGAAACTATTGGGGATAAACCCGCTCCTGCCGAAGTTCGACTGGATGCTTGATCTCGGAAGGATCCTGTCCGACGACAGCATCCATGGTTAAACCTCGGGCCTCCTCTAGTAGTTGAGCTCCTTCCAAACTTCTCCTTCAGCTAGACTCCTTCAACAGCTGAACTCCTTCTGGGCTTCTCCTTCAGTCAGACTCCTCAAAGGGTCGAACTCCTAGATTTCTCCTTCAGCTAGACTTCTTCAATAGTCAGACTCCTTCCAAACTTCTCCTTCAGTCAAACTCCTCCAACAGTTGGACTCCTCCCAAACTTCTCCTTCAGTCGGACTCCTCCAATGGTCAAACTCCTTTCTGACTTCTCCTTCAGTCAGACTCCTCCAACAATCGGACTTGTCCCAAACTTCTCCTTCAACCAGACTCCTCCAATAGTTGAAGTCCTCCCGAACTTCTTCTTCAGTCTGGCTCCTCCAACAATCGGGCTCCTCCCGAACTTCTCCTTCAGCCAGACTCCTTCAACAGTTGAACTCCTACTGAACTTCTCCTTCAGTCAGACTCCTCCAACAATTGAACTTCTACCAGACTTTTTCTTCAGTCAGACTCCTCTAACAGTCGAACTCCTTCTAGATTTTTTCTTCAAACGGACTCCTCCAAATAGCTAAACTCTCTTCGAACTCCATCCAGCAGTCTTAGAGGACCTCGACACTCATTCTCGATATAGATAAAAGAATCATCAATCTCTCCCATCCAAGCTTCGATTATTGGACCCCGATGGAATCGCACATTACGACAATAGACACTATCCCCCGTAATAAACTCCATGTGGCCCTGAACGGCCCACTATCGGACGATTATGACCATCACTATCAATTTATTATTGGCTTCATCCATATAAGAGATCCTCCATATATGCTTTCTCTCTGAAGCTCTCCTTCTCTTCCTCAAAACTCTGCTAGAATCTCTCTACGTATTTCATTTCTATTGGCCGAAAGAGCTGACTTGATCATTGAAGGGTCTTGCCGAAGCCACCATCCCAAACTCTGGATGAGACTTGTTTTACAAGTTCTGACGGTAACCTCATCCTCTCCAAATCTAGTTTTGACTCCGATGATGGTCAGATTTCACACCAATAGGATTGGTGCTAGAAGGAGGGCTCTCAAGTTATTGAGGTTCCTTTGTTCTTAAAGAAATACGTGGTGGAGATCCCTCTTCATCCCAGCTAGAGTCTTACTTTTTCTCTCGATCTCTTAAGGATGCCCCTCAAAAAGGCTTCAACCTGGCAGTCAACCGCGTTCGCAGCTAGATCTCATCCAGATCTTCCTTTCCCTATTTCATCTCCTATATCTCAAGCTCCACCATCTATGATGGTGGACACGATGCAGTTCAACCTATTGGTCCAGTAGGTCCGCGACCTCACTAAAGCAATGCAGACCATGCGGCAGCAGCAGTCATCTCCGATGCCATCTCAGCCAGAGTAGATTTCTCGGGAGCCAGAGAACCTGGTCTGGGGGTGGTCGACTTAGGTCAGTGGGCCGACGACCTCTAAAAAAGGAAAGTAGAGGGTAGAGAGCCCTTGCTCGGACCATGACTCGACCTTGAAGAAAGCTTTACCCCTGTTCCATCAGAAAATCTTAGAGATCAATGATCATGAAGATCTCCTAGATCAAAGGCTCCAAAAAATGAGCCAATGAATCGAAGAACTCCATCATGCTCCCTCCTCCTATGGTAACGTTATTTGCACTGATCCTTCTTTTTCTCAGAAGATTATGCAAGAATCGATCCCATCGAACTTCAAGCTTCCTCAATTTAAGAGTTACAATGGGACCACTGATTTGGTCGACCACCTGGAGGCCTTCCGAATAATGATGGTGCTCCACGATGCGTCAGACGCCATTTTATGTTGGGCTTTCCTATCCACCCTCAAGGTAGCCATCAAGAATTAGTACTTGGCGCTTAAGCTAAGTACCATCTTTTCCTTCGATCAAATGAGCCATTAGTTTGTGGCTCATTTTGTTAGTAGCCAACGTCTCCATCGAGGTTCAGATTCTCTGATAAATATCAAACAAAAGGAGAAAGAATCTATTTGGGCTTATGTCATCCGGTTTAATGCTGCTTCATTGAAGGTCCAAAATCTGAACTAGTCTATTGCAATGGCCGCACTCAAGGGCGGCCTTCAGAGAATGATTTGCTATTCTTCCTAGAGAAAAAGTACCCCAAAAGCTTTATCGATATGCTGGCTCGGGCTGAAGGTTATGCCTGAGTTGAGGAGGCCTTTAAGGCCAGGGATGATGAAGCCACCCAATAGTGGCAGGTGGGCGAAGCGAATGTGCCCACAGCTGAAGAGAAATCAAGCAGAGCTCAGCCACGCTCCCGAACTCCTCTAGAGTGTAAGCAGGCCTGAACTCCTATCCAGGCCCAGAGGCAAAGAAGCTTAGATAGAAGGGCGCGATGGAGCTCTTCCTTCAGAAGATTTCACAACTACGTCCCTCTCAATGCTCCAAAAATCCAAGTATTGATGGAGATCAGGAAGCAACTGAGACCAAAAAGGATGCACACTCACCCCGGTAAGTGCAATCTTAGCAAGTTCTACCTCTACCATCACGATCATGATCACGATATAGAAGAGTGCATCCAACTTCAAGATGAGATCAAGGAGCTCATCAGACATGGTAGGCTTGGTCGGTTCCTATGATGTCAGTCAAAAAGGGGGGAGGATCAATCGAGAGCACCCCCACCACTAGAACTACTGAGGGGTGAGGAGCAGTAAGAAGATCAGCCCCCAATTAGCATTATTAACACCATCTCTGAAGGACTTCAACGTGGAAAGGCTAGCGGATCGATAGAGCTTGAGAAGAGGTAGAGGACTAAGGAGCCCATCACTTTCACCGATGAGGATGCCTGAGGAGTCCAGTTCTCACACAACGACGTGGTTGTAATCTCTTTAAATATTACTAATTATGATGTATGCCGCATTTTGGTAGATAATGAAAGTTTCGCTGATATTCTATATTATGATTCTTTTTTTAAAATATCCATATCCGATAATTACCTGGGACCCATGAGCTTCCTATTGGTCGGCTTCACTGGCGACACTATGCCAGTGGAGGGAATGATAACTCTAGTCATGACTGCAGGGCAATATCCAAAGCAGGCCAAGATATGGGTCGACTTTTTGGTGGTGAAAGCCTCCTCCAGTTACAATGCAATCCTCAACTGACCTAGTCTGAATGCACTACGAGCCATGGTGTCGACCTATTCCTTGAAGATAAAATTTTCAACAAACAATGGAATAGGTGAAATCAGAGGCGATCAAGCATTAGCCCGGTACTGCTACTCCATCACCTTATAAAATGGCACTCAACTTGACCCCTTCCAGGTTGACGGGCTTGATGTCCGTGATGATCTTATTGAAGAATGGGGTGAGCCCATAGAAGATCTTGTGACCATCCTCTTGAATGATGGGAATGTGGAGCATATAGTGCAAATTGGCTCCAATCTAGAAGAAGAAGTTTGGGAGCAGCTCATCACCTTTTTATGGAGGAATGTCGACATCTTTGCCTGGGTTTTGACGGATATGCCTGGGATTGACGTCGAGGTTATGGAACATTGACTGGCCGTTGATCCCAAGCATCGACCAGTGAAAGAAAGAGTTCGGAGCCATGCATCAGAAAGGTAGAAGACAATAGCAGAAGAAGTCGACAAGCTTCTCAATACCAAATTTATTTGAGAAGTCAGCTATCCAACTTGGATCTCCAACGTAGTCTTGGTCAAGAAGGCCAACGGCAAGTAGAGGATGTGCATCGACTTTAAGAAGTTGAACAAGACCTACCCAAAAGATAGCTATCCATTGCCCAGAATCGACCAACTGGTGGACGCGACTTCAGGCTACGAGCTTCTTACCTTCATGGATGCCTTCTCTAGCTATAATCAAATTTGGATGGCACCAAAGGATGAGGAGAAGACTACTTTTATTACTAACCATGGTCTTTACTATTACAGGATCATGCCCTTCGGGCTTAAGAATGTAGGCGCGACTTATCAGTGCTTGGTCAATAAAATCTTTAAGAAGTAGATCGACCGTAATATGAAGGTTTACATCAATGACATGCTGGTCAAAAGTCGAATGTCTATTAATCATGTTGCCAACTTTGAAGAGGCTTTCGATGCACTCAGAAAATATAAGATGAAGCTGAATCCAACCAAGTGCACCTTTGGGGTAGCCTTAGAAAAATTTTTCGGGTTCATTATCTCAAGATGAGGGATTGAGGCCAACTCAGAGAAGATTCGAGCTATTCAGGAGATGACCACTCCGAAGTCCATCAAAGAAATTCAGCGTTTGATCAGGAAGGTGGCATCTTTGAATCATTTTATCTTGAGGTCGGTCGAATGCTGCATGTCCTTCTTCCAAATCCTCAAAAAATCGAAAGATTTTCATTGGACTCAAGAATGCCAAAAGGCATTCAACGAGCTCAAAAACTATCTTGGCTTGCCTCCCCTACTAGCCAAACCCAAATCCGGAGAGGAGCTATTTCTTTACCTCATGGTCTCCCATGCGGCTCTAGTGGCAGTCTTGATCAAAGAAGAGGTGAAAGTACAGCGATCAGTCTACTACATAAGCTGGATCCTAAGGGATACCAAGATCAGGTATACAAAATTAAAAAACTAACTTATGCTCTTCTGATTGCAGCAAGAAGACTTCGGCCTTACTTTTAGGGACATGCTATAATGCTCCTCACTAACCAGTCAATCAGAGCAATCTTTCATCAAATGGATGCTTCTAGAAGAATTACAAAATGGGCCATTGAATTAATAGAGTTCGACATGAACTATCGATCTCGGCCAGCAATCAAGGCTCAGGCACTGGCCGACTTTATAGTTGAATGTACCATCCCAGACGATGTCGAGCTTCAAAATGAAACCAATATTTCATGGTTGCACCCGAGCTCCTCTGAAGAAAGAAAGGACCTTCTTGAAGATTTTTGGGCCCTATATGTCGATGGCTCCTCCAACGCTTTCGAAGCAGGCGTTGGGCTGATCTTGATCAATTTGGAAGGGATCATCATGGAGTACGCGCTGCATTTTGAATTCTATAATGGAGCAGAATATGAGGCCCTAATAGTCGAGCTCAGGGTAGCTAAAGAATTAAGAGCTGATCGGCTTCAGGTTTGCAGTGACTCCTAACTGATCGTGGGGTAGGTCAGCGGTAGTTATGAAGCTCGAGAAGAGAGCATTGTAAAATATCTTGAGAAGGTGAAGAGCTTGACCCAGCCTTCGATAGCTTTAGCATTCGATAAATCTCGAAAGCAAAAAATGCTAGGGCTGACCTTTTTTCCAAGCTAGCCACCCTAGCTCTTAATGAGCTTTCGAAAGAAGTTTATTATGAGACATTGAAATGCCCATGCATAGAGGAACCATAGCCCATCATGCAGGTTGGCCAGGAGCCCTACTGGATTGACCCATTGATCGCTTATCTTAAGGATGGGGTTCTTCCTCGTAACCTAAAAAAGGCTCAAAAGTTGAGAAATCAAGCATTCTGGTATGTTCTTTATGAGAATAAGCTGTATAAAAGGTTGTATTCCCTACCATTATTAAGGTGTCTCCAATCCTTTGAGGCCAATTTTGCACTATGGAAAGTGCATGAGAAAATTTGCGGGAGCCATCTAAGTACCAGATCTCTATCTCATAAGCTACTCCGATAAGGGTATTATTGGCTGACGATGTATGGTGATTATGTTGATTACGTCAGGAGATGTGACCGCTGCCAAAGAAATGCGAATGTCTAAAGGAAACCAGCCATTGAGCTTGCCTCGTTGAGTGCTCCTTGGCCATTTATGCAGTGGAGAATGGATATTCTTAGACCCATTCTAATGGCATCTGGGCAACGAAAATTTTTCCTAGTCGCCATTGACTATTTCACTAAATGGGTTGAGGTTGAACCACTGGCAGAGATTACTGAAGCCAAGGTACAGGAATTCATCTGAAAATCGATCATCTACAGATTTGGACTACCCCAAACTATCATAATAGATAATGGCTGATAATTCACTAGGGTGAGGTTCATCGAGTTTTATGAAGGTCTGAATATCTTCCATCATTTTACGTCGGTAGCTCATCTGTAGGTAAATGGAGAAGCTGAAGTGACCAACTGGACTCTATTGTAAGGCATCAAGACAAGACTCGAAAGAGCAAGAGAGGCCTGGGAGGATGAACTTTATCATGTTTTATGGGCATACCGTACTATCCAAAGGCTGTCGACTAAAGAAACATCGTTCATTTTAGCTTTTGAAATAGAGGCAGTCATCCCGGTCGAACTTAAGCTTCCATCGACATGGGTAGTGTCATTCAACGAGCAGCATAATTCATAAAACCTTAGAGCCAACCTCGACCTACTGGAAGAAAAAAGAGAGGAAGCCCTGTTAGATATATGTGCCCTAGAAGCCAGAATTGGCTGACACTTGTAATACACTTCTAGGGGCAAAATTGTAATTTTGATTATAATTAATGAAATGGGTTATTTTCTATCACACCTGTGTATTTAGTGTCTATGATACATCCTTTGAGTTAATGGTAATGATAATTAATATTTTCAAGAGTTGAAAATTTAAGACATGAATAATCATTATTAACTCATAAACAGCTCCCGACCATAGGATCATCACGAGGATGGTGATTGATCCGGAAGGTTGGTGTACGATCGCTTCTCTTTAGTAGATGAGTCTTGAGTCTACGGTGTGGAGACACCGGAGCGAGAGTACAGGTACTCGTTAGAGAACGAGGGCACTGAGCGTGACCACCTCGAGTAGTCATTAGGAAGTCTACCTTCTCGTCAATGACTGACTCGATGCTGCAGTAGTGTGTCTGGTTCTTTGACCTGAGATGCATCGGCAGTTCACCTTGAGGGTGTTATAGTTTGACTACACCATTACTCGGTCTCCTAGCCATATGGAACCCTGAGGTGTATGTTGGCTATAGCATGTTCATTGTAGGAACTGGATTGCATCAAGATGGGATCTATCTACCTCGGTGGTAGAGGAGCAGCCCTATGATAATCATGAGAATCAAGTCCTGAAGCCCATGGCCATGGCAGAGTGAAATAATAGAAAGAGTTTCTATTTAGATTTTCACATTGGACTCGAATCGAATGATTACATCATATGACAGAGACTAGGGTTTGACGAGTTTACCTTAACCCTAATCTGATCGGGGCTCAAGATAGAAGAACTTAATCACACAGGTAGCTGCACCAAGAGGTTCGCATTCAGCTCTGATGGGTTGCCACCATATACTGCTAGGTGTCACTGGTGGATTTTGGGAGCAATTAGAATGATTTAGATGATCGATCATTCTAGCTGTTCGAATCAGAAGAGTTCTGATCCATCGAAAGGAGTTTCGATGATGTCTATGATAGAGATCATGACATATCCCATTACCATACAGAACTGAACCTAACTGGGTCACACAAACAAGGGTTTGAATCTGGTGATCATCAATTGAACTGATCTAGTTCAATTGATCTGAATGAGATTCAATTAGGTTCAAGGAAATCGTGCTAGCACTCGATTGAACCTAACGTTCTTCTTTTACTATCATAAATAAGTTGTCCTGACTGAGCCAAAGGAGTTTGTGCTCAATCAGAGGCCTTCATATGGTCTGACTGGAGGTTGTCCAAGTCAGAATAGGTTGTCTTATTTGTAAGACATTACCTGCCATTTTTGGTCACCTGCCATTTCTTGTTCTTTGACTTTGGTCAAAAGTCTACCTTTGACTGGTCAAACGTTGACCATTGACCCTTTGACTTTTGACCACATGTCATGCACCTATTGGAGAGCTGGTGGGGGCCTGTCCCCCTGCCAGAACCTGGCAAGGAGAAGGGCGCACGCCAAGGGTGGCGTGAGCCCAAGTAGGAGGCGCCTAGGAGTCCTTGTTGGACAAGGACTCCACCTCCCTTTTGGATTCCAATCAGAGTTCTACTAAGAATCCAGTTTGACTGGTCTTAGGCACCCTCTAAGGAGGAATCCAGGGGTCTCTATTCCAACCAATCAGATTTAGATCTGATTTCACAAAGGGTTGTGATTGGTTGAGAGGAAGAGGAGTTGGATCACGCTTAGTCTATAAATAAGACCCTGCGCCCAACTCAGATTCTAATGCTAATGCAATTCAATTGAGAAACCCCACGCCCCAAGGCTGCCTCTCCCCTCCTTCCTCCATGCCATAGTCTCTTCTCCCCTTGCTCTCCACGTCCAAAAGGTGTTTTGGACTTAGGTTGGTGCGATTCAGATCAAGGAAAGGCGATCAAAAGCAAGAAGGCTGCGCTGCTGCAAAAGGACGACTGCAGATCTTCAAAAGAGTTTTGAAGATCCTCCAGATCAGATCCAGATCTGATTTTTGGAGGTGTGATAGAGAAGAAGAGGATCTCCAGATCCAACCCGAGTGGATACCGGTAGAGGCCAGGCGCTTGCGTGGCTAAGATCCAGAACCTTCCGCTGCAATCAGGATCATCTACAGGGTAATAGGATTACCCAAATCAGGTAAATTAAATTTGATTTAATTTATCTTATTTTATTTTATTTATTAAAATAATAAGAATCAGATCTAAAACATATCAAGATCTGATTGAGATCAAGAGAAAATTTTTTGAAATATATCTCTTGATCTGATCAGATCTGGACGAACCTGGACCGGGAAATCAGGATTTCCCTTCAACTGGTATCAGAGCCATGGTTCTAAATTGTTTAGATCTGATTTTAATTTTATTTTAATTAGAAAATAAAGTGATTTCAGATGTCACATGAGATGTGATCAGATCTGAAATCAAAAAAATTAAAATTAAATGATTTGGATCTAAGAACATGAAGATATGCATGACTAGTTCTAGAATAGAATAGTTCTATAGAATAGTTTTGCATGTCTTTGATTTAATCTGATTAAATCATATTTTAGATCTTCTTATTTACTATTTTCTGATATTATAAGTGTTATAATAACATCTGATAAACAGCAAATAAAAATTATTTAATTTTAAATATCATATGAGATATGATTGATGCATGTCTAGACTAGTTGTAGAATAGTTCTACATAATTGTCTAGATTAGAATTTATTTTGATTAGATCAATTTAAATCTAATTTTTTAGATTATTATGTGATAATTTAGATCTGAAAACATGCATGATTATGATACATGAGATGTATGCAAAATATGCCATGATTAGATCTACTTTATATATGAGATATATGATATAGATCTGATATTGTTTTGTAGTATTGAATGTTCCTGATTAAGGCGTTCCTCTTGGCCGTCCGGTCATAAGAACGAAGAAGGGTTTAAAGGCCCTCTCTTCCCATTCGATGGGGTGTTCTTATGACGTGTAGGGGTGCTGCGTGTTCGTCCTTAATCAGAAACCCAAAACTTACTTTCTGCAAAACCCTAGATCCTGAAACCCTAGGATTTATTGTGCATATTTTGTTTATGAACCCAACTTAATTAAGAATTAAGTTTATGGAATATTAATTAGGTCTAAAATTGAGAATTTCAGATCTAAGACATATTCATAATACTGGGTTCGGGCTTGGGTAGCTCAATTAGGTCTAAGCGGTTGATCAAACCGAATCAAGAGTTGGTTAGATGGGATCAACAATGCTTAAATTGACCAGCCTAATAGGATTAAGTCTGGGTCAAGATCGAGTCACGATCAAGCAAGACCTAATTAGGCTCAGAGGTTAGAGTCTGGATTGTAGGCTAACCCAATTGGTTCTGACTCAACAATTTGGTGTCTAAGGTAAGTTTGGCACAGACGACCGACTGGTTTTTAATTGGAAGCTACTCGACCTGAATGCGTTCTTGTGCGAGTTAACGGCATATTCCTTCCACCGGTCTCACTTACCTGGCCATATCTGTTGACACAGTTCTGATCTGAGGTGGTCAATAATCCGAGCTGAACCCATGCCACTAGGTTAGTCATAATTGTTATGACTAAGCCAAGTCTAGTTTAATGAGACCTGAATCAATTCTCCCTAAGAAAAGATTAAGTCTGAGGTCTTCCACCATTGTAGACGTGCGGGCCCTTCCCGGGGTTGATTGTTCTCGGCTGGATACAGTGGCTCAGTTGCACCGGGAAGACGCAACCATGTCTATTAGGCATTGGATGCTATGGGCTGGAGGATGAGTTGGGCTCAATATTTCGGATACGGTGAGAGACCCAATTAGGAACCCAGTCCATGCAAATGGTGGGTCTGACTTAACTAAGGAGTGGATCAATATTCCGGATACGGTGAGATTCATGAATTAGAGACCAAGTTTGGGTGCACCATGATTAGAGAATCATTGAACAAGAGTTGTTCACTCATTGGCTAACCCATCACCAATAACTGTTAGGTGAGGTGATGAGTCAGTTGGTGAGACCGCACCACCCACTAGAAATCATCAATCGCGGAGATTTTCGCATCTCTACAGAGGGAGTGTAGGGATCCGAGAAAATAGTGGGAGCTAATTTGTTTAAAAATAAAATCCCTAAACAAATTGGTCAAGTCAAAATTACAGTATCTAACTAGAATCTTTGACTCTCTACAGGAAAATGTCTGCGTCCAACCCATTGGCACGTATCCTGGACACACATAGACTGACTGGACCCAATTATAAAGATTGGCTCAGGAACTACAAAATTATTTTGGGTTCAGAGAAGTTAACACATGTTTTGGACCAGGACCCTCCCACCTTACCAGCCCGTCCATCTGTTGAACAGAGAACGTCTCTGGAAAAATGGATTGACGAAGACAATAAGGCCAGATACTACATGTTGGGCTCGATGTCTGATGAGCTCCAGCGCCAACATGAAGATATCGGGACTGCTCGCCAAATGTTGGCTCACCTGCAGGAGATGTTTGGTGAACAGAGTCGCGCAGCCAAATATCAAGTCACAAAATGACTTTTTAAGGCTAAGATGCGTGATGGGCAGTCAGTCCAAGATCACTGTCTGACAATGATCAAGGACATGGAAGAGCTTGAGAAGCTCGGTGTGAAGTTGGACTTGGATCTGCAGAACGATATTATTCTGCAATCCTTGACTGATGCATATGGGCAATTCATCATGAATTACCACATGCATAAACTTCAAAATTCCTTGGCCGAGTTGATGAATATGCTGGTTACCGCTGAGCTTTCTATGAAAGGTTCTAAAGGCTCAGTTCTTGCTATGGAACGGACTTCTTCCAAAAGAAAGTCTTATGGAAAGAAAAAGAAGTCTGTGAAAAAGCAAAAGGTGGAAGGATCAAAGAAGAAGAAGGCAGAATCCGAAGAAAAAGGCCGATGGCAAAGGAAAGTGTTTCCATTGCAAAACAGCGATGGGCCATTGGAAGCGGAACTGTCCTACTTACCTGGCACCTCCTGAAGAATAAGAGGAAGGTCCTTCTGGAGGTATGCTCGTTATTGATCTAACCTTACGATTTCTTTCTGCATCCAGTTGGGTGCTTGACTCTGGTTCTAGTGCTCAATCTGTGCACTTCTATGCAGGGTCTTGAGGATAGCAGGAGGCTGAGGGATGGAGAACATGATCCTACGCGTCGGTAATGGAAGCAGAGTTGCTGCAGTAGCCATGGGAACATACCCTCTATGATACCATCTGTTTAGACTTAGTTTTAAAAAGACTGTTATTATGTGCCTGCAGCTAGCAGGAATTTGATTTCTATTTCATGCTTAGCACAAGAAGGTTATGTGATTCACCTCTTTTAAAGGACCATTGTAACATTCTTTATGAAAGAAATAAAATTGCAAATGGTTTCTTGTTAATGGTCTTTATCAGTTGCATATTAGATGTACCTGTTTTAACTATCGAGCAAAATGTGAATGCCAAATGACCTAGGGATAGTCCAAATGATAGATATCTATGCACCTGAGACTAGGTCATATAGCAGAAGATAGGATTAACAATTGGAGAAAATGGCTATTGAGTCCATTGACTTTTGAGTCATATCCAACTATTGTGATCTTGTCTTCAAGGCAAAATGACTAAACTCCCTTTTGTTGGACATGGGGAGAGGGCCAACAGATCTCCTTGCCCTGGTACATACAGATTGTGTGCGGCCCTTTGATGTCCGGCTAGAGGCTTTTTATCTACTTCATTACCTTTACTGATGATCTGTCTAAGGTATGGGTATGTGTATCTTTGGACAACAAGTCTGAAGCCTTTGAAAAGTTCAAAGAATTCAGACATGAAGTAGAAAAACAACTAAAAACCATTAAGATTCTTCGATCAGATCGAGGAGGTGAATACTTAGCTGGGAATTTCTAGACTATCTTAAGAAAAATGGCATAGTCTCTCAATGGACTCCACCAGGAACACCTCAACTCAACGGAGTTTCAGAATGGAGAAATCGGATCTATTAGATATGGTTTCGATCCATGATGAGCTTCACAGACCTCCCTGATTTTCTCTAGGGACATTCATATATTAACTTCAAATCTATTTCTGAATAGGGTTCCCTCTAAAACCGTTCCCTACCACACCATATGAGAATATGGCATGGTAAGTAAACCAAGTCTGAGTCATCTCAGAATTTGGGTTGTCCGGCTATGTCAAAGACAACAAGGGACAAGTTAGAGTTTAGATCCTTCAGAGCTTGATTCATAGGATATCCTAAAGAAGTCATTAGGATACTGTTTCTACAATTCCAGAAGACCACAATGTGAATTGTGAGTCGACATGCCATATTTCTTGAAAAATAGTTTATTCAAGATAGTGGCATTGAAAAGCAGATTAGCTTGATAGAAAGTCTCACAAGTGGAAAGAGCTAAGGACCAAGTGGAAACCAAATCAGTTGAGCAATAAGAACATCCCTCCCACCTCGTAGATCGAAAGAGTTTCTCGTCCCCTGAAAGATACTTAGGATTATTTCAGAGGACGTAGAGAAAAATGTTCTCATAGATAATGGTGCTCATGGTGATGATCCCAAAACCTACAACGAGGCGATATCAGATATCGACTCTGAGAAATGGCTTGAGGCAATGAAGTCAGAAGATCGACTCGATGCACTCAACCAAGTTCTGGACCTTGGTAATATCCATCAGAAGGTATAGTACCTATTGGGTGTAATGGATCTTCAAAGAAAGATTGGTGCAGATGGGAATGTGGAGACATTCAAGGCCATAGACCTGGTGGCAAAAGGTTATGTCAACATGAAGGCATTGACTATCAGAATACTTTTCCCCAGTAGCTATGCTAAAAATCCATCCGCACATTGCATTGCTGTGCACCTATTTCGATTTATGAAATATGGCAAATGGACTGAAAAGCGGTATTCGCTAAATGGATTATCTTAGGAAGATATCTTATGGAACAGCCGCTAGGTTCTACATTCCAGTGAGATACTTGATCTATAAGTTTTGCAAGCGCGCAAAGGTCCATATATGGACTTAAGCAAGCATCTCGGAGCTGTGAACACTCATTTTTAATGATGTGATCAAAAAGTTTGTTTTATAAAAACGAGAGGGAACCTATGTATTTTTAAAAAGGGTCAATGGGAGCGCTGTTTGTATTCTCGTATTGTTACATGGATGACATCCTCCTTATTGGGAATGATATTCCTCAATGTTGACATAGTCAAGAATATGGTTGTCCAAGGAAATTCCTCATGAAAGACCTAGGTGAAGCATCTTTTATTCTAGGAATTAAGGTCTTAGGGATAGACCGAATAGGATGCTGACCTTTCACAGAAGATGTACATAGAGAAAGCTAAAGAGGTCTAGTATGGAAAACTCTAAGAGGGGATTAATACCCTTCAGACATGGTATTCATCTTTCCAAGAAAGATGTGCCCCAGCACACCTGAGAAAATAGAATGCATGAGCAAGAATCCCTTATGCTTCTGCAATAGGGAGCCTCATGTATGCCATGCTGGTACACGACCTGATATAGCCCATGCTGTGAGTGTCAAAGCAGATATTCAGTCAAATCCAGTTGAAGAACACTGGACTTCTGTGAAATGTATCATTAAGTACTTGAGAAGAACTAAGGATATGATGTTGGTCTTTCGTAATGAAGAACTCCAAGTTCAAGGATACACAGACTCGGACTTCATGTCTGATATAGATGATCGAAAGTCGACATCTGGAAGTCTGTTTGTGTGCAATGGTGGAGCTGTCAGCTGGAAGAGTTCCAAGCAAACGGTGATACCACCCCATCCACGATTACCTCAAAAGGGTTACGTCGAGGTCAGGAGAGTCAACTCCATAGATAATGTGGCAGACCCACTTACAAAGCCGTTGGGACAGCAGAAGATCGAAGCCCACCTTGAGAAGATGGGACTGACTTGTAGCCAATTGGCTTTAGGATAAGTGGGAGATTGTTAGATATATGTGCCCTAGAAGCCAGAATTGGCTGACACTTGTAATACACTCTAGGGGCAAAATTGTAATTTTTGACTATAATTAATGAAATAGGTTATTTTTCTATCACACTGTGTTATTTTAGTGTCTTTGATACATCCTTTGAGTTAATGGTAATGATAATTCATTATTTTCAAGAGTTGAAAATTTAAGACATGAATAATCATTATTAACTCATAAACAGCTCCTGACCAAGGATCATCACGAGTGGTGATTGATCCAGAAGGTTGGTGTACGATCGCTTCTCTTTAGTAAATGACGTCTTGAGTCTACGGTGTGGAGACACCGGAGTGAGAGTACAGGTACTCGTTAGAGAACGAGGGCACTGAGCGTGACCACCTTGAGTAGTCATTAGGAAAGTCTCCTTCTCGTCAATGACAGACTCGTATGCTGCAGTAGTGTGTTCTGGTTCTTTGACCTGAGATTGCATCGATAGTTCACTTTAGGGTGTTTAATTGACTACACCATTATCGGTCTCTCAAGCCATATGGACCCTGAGTGTGTATGTTGGCTATATGCATTGTTCATTGTAGGAACTGGATTTCATCAAAGATGGGATCTATCTCTACCCGGTGGTAGAGGAGCAGCCCTATGATAATCATTGAGAATCAAGTCCTAAAGCCCATGGCCATGGCAGAGTGAAATAATAGAAAGAGTTTTCTATTTAGGTTTTCACATTGGAACTCGAATCGAATGATATATCATATGACAGAGACTAGGGTTTGACGAGTTTACTTAACCCTAATTGATCGGGGCTCAAGATAGAAGAACTTAATCCACACTGCACCAAGAGTTCGCATTTAGCTCTGATGGGTTGCCACATATACTGCTAGGTGTCATGGTGGATTTTGGGGAGCAATTAGAATGATTAGATGATCGATCATTCTAGCTGTTCGAATCAGAAGAGTTCTGATCCATCGAAAGGAGTTTTCGATGAATGTCTATGATAGAGATCATGACATATCCATTACCATACAGAATGAACCTAACTGGGTCACACAAACAAGGGTTTGATCTGGTGATCATCAATTGAACTGATCTAGTTCAATTGATCTGAATGAGATTCAATTAGGTTCAAGGAAATCGTGCTAGCACTCGATTGAACCTAACGTTCTTCTTTTACTATCATAAATAAGTTGTCCTGACTGAGCCAAAGGAGTTTGTGCTCAATCAGAGGCCTTCATATGGTCTGACTGGAGGTTGTCAAGTCAGAATAGGTTGTCTTATTGTAATACATTACCTACCATTTTTGGGTACCTGCCATTTCTTGTTCTTTGACTTTGGTCAAAAGTCTAACCTTTGATTGGTCAAACATTGACCATTGACCTTTTGACTTTAACCACATATCATGCACCTATTGGAGAGCTGGTGGGGGCCTGTCCCCCTGCCAGAACCTGGCAAGGAGAAGGGCGCACGCCAAGGGTGGCGTGAGCCTAAGTAGGAGGCGCCTAGGAGTCCTTGTTGGACAAGGACTCCACCTCCCTTTTGGATTCCAATCAGAGTTCTACTAAGAATCCAGTTTGACTGGTCTTAGCCGCCTCTAAGGAGGAATCCGGGTCTCTATTCACCAATCAGATTTAGATCTGATTTCCACAAAGGATTGTGATTGGTTGGGAGGAAGAGGAGTTGGATCACGCTTAGTCTATAAATAAGACCCTGCGCCCAACTCAGAATTCTATGCTAATGCAATTCAATTGAGAAACCCCACCCCAAGGCTGCCTCTCCCCTCCTCCTCCATGCCATAGCTTCTTCTCCCCTTGCTCTCCACGTCCAAAGGTGTTTTGGATTTTGGTTGGTGCGATTCAGATCAAGGAAAGGCGATCAAAAGCAAGAAGGCTGCGCTGCTGCAAAGGATGACTGCAGATCTTCAAAGAGTTTTGAAGATCCTCCAGATCAGATCCAGATCTAATTTTTGAAGGCGTGATAGAGAAGAAGAGGATCTTCAGATTTAACCCGAGTGGATACCGGTAGAGGCCAGGTGCTTGCGTGGCTAGATCCAGAACCTTCCGCTGTAATCAGGATCATCTACAGGGTAATAGGATTACCCAAATCAGGTAAATTAAATTTGATTTAATTTATCTTATTTTATTTTTTTTATTAAAATAATAAGAATCAGATCTGAAATATATCAAGATCTGATTGGAATCAAGAGAAAATTTTTTGAAATATATCTCTTGATCTGATCAGATCTTGATGAACCTGGACCGAGAAATTAGGATTTCCCTTCAAGCCCAAGTTTGGATGACAGTTTACAGGTGAAAGGTGGCCCGATACTATAACTCCAGAGTCAGAGGTAAAATATTTAGAGTGGAAGACTTAGTGTTTCGGTGAGCTACCATCTCTCAGCCTCAGAATCAGAGGAAGCTTGCCCCAAATTAGGAAGGACCCTACGAGGTCACGGGAGTCATCCGACCTGAGACATACTACTTGAAGGAACTCGAAGCGGCGACCTACCTCGATCATGGAATTCAAAAAATCTACGAATGTATTATCGATGACTTGATTGCAATGAAATTCCCATACTTCAACATCCTAATCTTTGTTGTATATCGGTAATAAAGGAGGACTACCCTCCGAACTTAATCTCATGATAATTACGGCCACGTTAGGAACAGGAGGAAAATCTCATCCTAACATGAGCAAAGTCGAAGGTCTCGTTCATTTTAGACGAGATGAGGGGAGAAGCCCTGACAACGATCCTAAATATGCCACTACAGTCCATTAAGAATAGGAGGAGAACCTCATCCTAACATGAGCAAAGTTGAAGGCCTCATTCATTTTAGACGAGATGAGGAAAGAGGCCCTAACAATGGTCCTAATGTGCCCCTACAGCCCATTAGAAATAGGAAGAGAACCTCATCCTAACGTGGGCAAAGTTAAAGGCCTCATTCATTTTAGACAAGATGAGGGGAGAGATCCTAACAATGGCCCTAATGTATTCCTACAGCCCATTAAGAATAGGAGGAGAACCTCATCCTAACGTGAGTAAAGTCGAAGGCCTCATTTATTTTAAACGAGAATGAGAGGAGAGGCCCTGGCAATGGCCTAATGTGCCCCTACATCTGTTAGGAATAGAAAAAGAACCTCATCATAACGTGAGTAAAGTCGAAGGCCTTATTCATTTTAGATGAGATGATCGATCCTGACAATGGTCCTAATGTATCTCTACAATCCACTAGGAACAGAAGGAGAATCTCGTCCTAATGTGAGCAAAATTGAAGGCCTCATTCATTTTAGACAAGATGAGAGGAGAGACCCTGACAATAGCCCTAATGTGTCCCAATAGCCTGTTGGAAATAGGAGGAGAACTTCATCCTAACGTGAGCAAAATCGAAGGTCTCATTTGTTTTAGACGAGATGAGGGGAGAGGCCCTAACAATGGCCATAATGTGCCCCTATAGTCCATTAGGAATAGGAGGAGAACATTATCCTAACTTGAGCAAAATCGAAGGCCTCATTCACTTTAGACAGGATAAGGGGAGAGACCCTGACACCGGCCCTAGTACGCCCCTACGACCTCATTAGGAATAGGAAGAGAACCTCGTCCTAACAAGAGTAAAAAAAAAAGAGAGAGAGAAGGATTGAAGGCGAGCATTACATTCACATGAGGCAATGATGGATAAGGTATTATTTTATTACAAGTTTAAATTTATTACAAGTAGGATGGAGGTCAGCCAAATCGACTATATATTATAAGGAAGCCAATGCGGTAGGGATCGGCAAGACCGATTACAAAAAAAAGAGAGAGAAGGGTCGAAGGCAAGCATTGCATTCACATGAGGCAACGATGGATAAGGTATTATTTTATTATAAGTTTAAATTTATTACAAGTAGGATGAAGGTCGGCCAAATCGACTACATAATACAAGAAAGCCAACGCGGTAGGGATCGGCAAGATCGATTACAAAAAAATATATATATAAAAGGAGGCAAAGCCTTAAGATGGACTGGACTCCTCAGGCTTCGGGTCATCGATGTCGACCATCACCAAGGCCTGCTTCAACCTAACGATCTCCTCCTCAAGTTCTTTCTTTTTATATAAATTATCTATGTACAATCTATTGATATACCCAAACTGGCCCTCGAGCTTCCACCGCCGCCTCCTTAGGACCTCGGCCTCGGCCTTCACATCCTAGATGGCTTGATGCTCATAGATCAGTTGGAGCTTCAACCATTGAACTTCAACTTTCTCCATCCCGATAGCCTCTGAAAGCTCATCGATGGTCTTCTTCAAGGAGGCAATCTCCTCCGACTCTCCACTAGAGATAGCCCACCGACTATCAGCCAGTTGTTACCGAAGATGGCTCACCTCTCTATTAGCTATCCAAAGCTCATGCTCGAGCCCGATCAAATTCTTCGACCAAGTTAGCTTATACTCATTATGCCAGGCTTCGGCATCGTGAAGCTGCTTCTGAAGTTCGGAGAACCTCTTGGATCAATCCCAATCATACCGGACCCTATCGGTAGACCATGATGAAGTTCCATCCAGCAGTTGAATTTTTTTCTTCGCCATCTAAGGTCGATATCAAGGGAGCTAATCTTTGCCGTTAACTCCCAAGACTTGTTACTGGCGCTTCTTCTCAGTTCAGTCATTTTTTTCTTGAAGCTACCCTTTCGAATGTTGAAACTAATGGAGTCCTTCCTGTGCAGGTTCCTAAGGTGGGTAACTTCGATAGTCACCTTCGAAGCATTCTTCCTCGATTCTTGGAGATCATCCTTAATTTTTCTCAAATTCTTCTTCAAGCAATGAATCTCCTTCTTCAAGCTCCTAATCAGTGGTTTAATCAGAACCCCATGGGGCAAAGGATCGGCATCAACTGAAAGAGGGGAGTCATGACCTAGGTCGTTAAGAGCATTCTGAACCATGCAAATGACAATACAAACTGTAAGGCTAAAAAAAGATTTAACTTTTATTTACTTGGATGTTTTTAAATACATCAGCATAAAAAAAAGAAAAAAAAAGCTACACGATCTTCGAAAATCTAGACCTTGGACAGCTCGACCATAGGAGAGGTCGGAGCATCTTCATTCACGTTCAATCCATGGGCAGGCTTGGGCACTGTAGTGATGGGTTTGGGAGACTTCGAGATAGCTCCCATGGCTAAAGAAGAAAGAACATCGGTCAGGACAACTCCAACCCCGAGGGATGAAGGATCGACTCTATCATCAGGCTCTTCCATTAAGAGGTCCAAATCTACCTCAGAAAAATTCTCAGCAACCCTCCCTAGATAGATCTGAAACCCCTCGATGAAGGCCTCCTGAACAAAAGCTATTTTAATGTCCTCCATGTCCCTAGAGGACTTGAAGCTTTCGATCGCTCGCTGCACCGCCGTGCCGACCCCATCTTACGCCTTCCTCTTTCCTCCTCCTCCTAAGCCAAGGCAGTCCTTAAGTTTGTCATCTTTTCATGCTCCACCCTCAACTCTTCCCGAAGGCACTCGACCTCAGTGGATTTGATTTTCGAAGCCACACTCATGCTCTCAACTTCGGCCCGAGCCTTCTCGAACTTCGCACGAGCTTCCTCAAGGGCCTTTGAGACTTTGGCCCACCTCTGACCAGCCATCTTAGAGTGGGCGAAGAGATAATGCTCGAGCTACGATAGGAAACCAAGTTAAAATTAGGAAGCCCTAACTTCAAAAATGGAAAAGACCCCAGACCAAGACTATGAGAGAGAAGACTATCTCAAGGTAGGAGGCGAAGGACTCATCGAATCTCTTGACATCGCCCCTCCATAGCATCTTCACTGCAATGTGGAGAAGAATACTTCCCTTCATGAGTGATTGGATGACCTCCCGATCATCCAGAGAAGCTTGTTCTTGGTCGGAACCCCCACTTTCAGAGCTCCCGATCCTCTTTCTGACCTTCTTGCCGATAGCCCTTTTCTTCCTTTTTCCCATGGCTTCCTCCAATTGGAGGGGAGCAGATGGAGCGACCTCTTTGAATGGGGTCAGGCTCGATATGGTGGTAGCAGGCTCGAGGGCGGGTGTGGCCTGGATTGGCATGGCATGGCTGGACTCACCAATGCAGGCCTTCTTTGGAAGATCCCTAGTGGTGCCGCCTTTCCTCTTGAGGGATTTAAGTTCCTTGGTCAGACGGTCTCACTCTTCCGGAGTCACCTCTACAAAGGATAAAAATCAAAGTCAGAAAAGGTCAAAAAAAAGCCAAGGTCTGGACAAAGAATACCCCATAACCGACCAAAAAAAAGTCTACCTACCGAATTTAGGAGACTGAGGCCGAGGTTAAACAAGATCTACTCATTCGAAAGGTCAGAGATTGGCAGAACATTAAAATCCTTCAATATATCGGCCGAACTCTGATCCTCGCTTTCCAGCCCTGGAGCTCGATGGATCGAGTCCCTTATCTCCCCCCATGGAGGAAGTCCTAACCTCAAGGATGGGTTTGAGATGAAGAAGAATTTCTTCTTCCAACCATGGATGGAAGAGGGGGTGCCCTTAAGTGATCCCTTTCTATCGAATTGGGGTGACACATACCACCAATCCTTAGCAGTCGGATGGCATTTGAAGGTAAAGAAGATCTAGAATAAGAAAATGGTAGGTTGGACGCCTACCATGGTACACAAGAAAAAAATTCTACGATGAACCTAAAGGAGTTTGGCATCATAGTAGCAAGAAAGATACTGAGAAATCTAAATAGGTTGGCCATGAAACGGGGTAAAGGTAACCTAAGCCCAGCCCGAAGAGCCTCTAAATATAGGCAGATTTGGTTGGGAGGCGGAGAGCAGACCCTATTTTTGGGTCTGAAAAGTTCGAGCTCGTATTCTGAGGGAATACTGAATTGAATCTTAGTTAACGAAAGATCGTCAGACCAAAATTGGCAGGCAATAACTACCGATGCAAAGGAAGGAGGGGGCAACTCAGAAAGCTCAACCTCTTTGGGAGGTAGGTTTGCTGAGGTTAGAGGAACCAAACTCCTCGAGCAGATTGATCATGATTTCTTGGTGGACATCTGGATCAAAGCAAAATCATAAAAAAATGCTCGAAAAGCTAAAAAAATGAAGCGCAGAAAACTTTTATGAACAGACCTAAGGAGCAAAAAGCAGAGAATGCAGGAATAACTCGAAAAAGGATAGCAAAGCTGATCTAAGTCGATTGAAAGAGGCAGGGAGATGATGAAGGTCATAGAAGATAGATGGGAGAACACCTGGGATCAAAGGAAGCGGAAGAAAAAGCCTGAGCTCTCGTGCGACGGAGAGAAGAAAACTAGAAGAAGAGAAGGAAGAAGATTTCAAGAGAGGTAACGACTCGGGGAAAGGAAATAGGTTAAATAGCTCTAAGGATTCCAGGAGGTTATGATTGCGAATCTCCTTCGATCGGCCTATGGTTGACGCATGCCTCCTTTATCATGGTAGAGACTGGCGGTAGATAGGCCCATAATCACACCATACCCTGGGTAGAGTTTTGGCATAGAGCTCCAAAGGCATCTCTTCGGAGCCTCAAATTTATGAAGCTTCGATGTTGGTACAGAAGCACCAAGAAACACCTCATCCTAGCAAACACAGAAAATGGAAAGAGACTTTGGTAGTCACACTCATTGCTCCCTTCCTTTAAACTTCAAACTCAGGAGTAGGGGGACTAGTGTTGGGGATAAATCCGCTCCTGCCGAAGTTCGACTGGATGCTTGATCTCGGAAGGATCCCACCGGCAGCAGCCTCCATGGTTAAACCTCAAGCCTCCTCCAGTAGTTGAGCTCCTTTCGAACTTCTCCTTCAGTTAGACTCCTCCAACAATTGAACTTCTTTCAGGCTTCTTCTTCAGTCGAACTCCTCCAATGGTCGAACTCCTTCCAGAATTCTCCTTCAGCCAGACTCCTCCAACAGCCAGAATTCTCCTTCAGCGATGCATGCTCTTCTTTCAAATACTAAAATAGTCAAAGAACTTCTGCTGGACCACTGAATGTCAACAAGCTTTTAAAGAGCTCAAGGACTACCTCTGTTCATCTCTCCTATTAGCAAAGCCCGAACCCAGAGAGGAATTACTCTTGTACCTTACGATCTCCCCAGCGGCCCTTATAGCAATCATAGTCAAAGAAGAGGCAAAAGTATAGTGGCCGATCTACTATATAAGCTGAATCTTGAGGGACGCCAAGATCAGGTATACTAAGTTAGAAAAACTAACTTTTGTCCTATTGATTGTTGCCCGAAGATTTCGACCTTACTTTCAAGGGCACACCATAATCCTCCTCACTGATCAACCAATCAAAATAGTTCTTCATCAAATGGATGCCTTTGAAAGAATAACGAAATGAAAAATTGAGCTCATCGAGTTCGACATCAACTACCAGTCTCAACCATCAATCAAAGCCCAAATTCTAGTAGATTTTATAGTTGAATGCACTATTCTGAATGAAGCCAAGCCAGAACAGAATGAGGTCAATGTTCCTTGGTTACAATTGAGTTCCTCTGAGGAAAGAGCCAACCTTCCTAAAGATTTCTAAGCCCTATATGTAGATGGCTCGTCCAATGCTTTTGGTGCAGGTGCAGGACTGATCTTGGTTAACCCAAAAGAAGTCATCATCGAATATGTGATATGCTTTGAATTTCTTGCCATAAATAATGGGGCCAAATATGAAGCTTTGATTGCAGGATTAAGAATCGCCGAAGAATTGAAAACAGATCGACTCCAAGTCTATAGTGATTCTCAACTGGTGGTCGAACAAGTTAATGACGATTATGAGGCTTGAGAAGAAGTATGATCAAATATCTTGAGAAAGTGAAGAGCTTGACTCTGGTCTTCAATAGTTTTGACATCAAGTAGATCTCAAGAATAGAAAATACTAGGATTGACCTTCTCTCAAAGTTGGCAACATTGGCTTTGGCTGAGCTGCCCAAGGAAATTTTCTTTGAAGTTTTGAAACACCCGAGTCTAGAAGAATAGTCTGTAATGTAGATCGACCATAAGCCATGTTGGATTGACCCATTGGTTGCTTATCTTAAAGATGGAGCTCTTTCTCATAACTCGAAAGAAGCTCAGAAATTCAGAAATCAAGCCTCCTAGTATATTTAGTATGAAGGCAAGCCGTGCAAAAGGTTATATTTCTGACCACTCATGAGATGTCTCAGGCATTCAAAAGCCAACTTTGCATTATGGGAGGTGCATGAAAAAATCTACGAAAGTCATGTGGGGGCTAGATCCCTATCACACAGACTGCTTCGATAGAGTTACTATAGATTGATCTTGTACCATGATTCTATATAGTATGTCAAAAAATATGACTGCTATCAAAGAAATGCAAACATTCGAAGGCAGCCTACTTCTGAACTTACTCTCTTGAGCACTCCATGGTCGTTTGCTCAGTGAGAGATGGACATACTCGGATCTTTTCTCATGGCATCTGGATAGCATAAGTTCCTCTTGGTGGCAATAGATTATTTTACAAAGTGGATTGAGGCTGAACCTCTGACGAAAATCACTAAAGCAAAGGTGCAGGACTTCATTTGAAAGTTAATCATTTGTAGATTTGGCTTGCCTCAAACCCTCATAATAGATAATGGGCAGTAGTTTGCTGGAGCAAGATTTGCCAAATTCTTGAAGTCGAAGTAACAAACAGTACCCTGCTGCAAGGTTTCAAAGAAAGACTTAAAAGAGTAAAGGAGACTTGGGTGGATGAACTCTATCATGTGCTCTGGACATATCAAACTATTCAAAGATTGCCAATTGGGGAGACCCCATTTGCCTTAGCTTTTGGAATAGAAGTGGTCATCCTAATAGAACTCAAACTTTCGCTAGTACGAGTCGTGGCATTCAATGAGCAGCATAACTCACAGGACCTCAGGGCTAACCTCAACTTATTGAAGAAAAAATGAGAAAATGCACAAGTTTGGATGGCAGCCTATAAGCAAAAAGTAGGTCGTTACTACAACTCTAAAGTCAAAAATAAAATATTCAAAGTGGGAGACTTAGTACTTCATCGAGTAGTTGTTTCACATCTTAGAATCAAGAAAAGCTCGCTCCAAATTGAAAAGGCCCATATGAAGTAGAGGAGGTCATCCAGCCCGGAACTTATCGCTTGAAGGGGCTTGGAGGATCAACACTCCCGCAGCTTTAGAATTCAAAAAATCTAAGAATACTATAAGTAATTTGCCTTCAATAAAACTCCTCTATTTTAATGTTATTATTTTTTGTTGTAAAAATCATGTGATGATAGGAAATGACTCTCCGAAATAATCAAAAGTGGTCCTATTAGGAATAGATGGAGAACCTCATCCTAACTCGAGCAAGTTGAAGGCCTCGTTAGTCTAAGAAGGGATAAGGGGAGAGGCCCTATCAACGGCCCAACTATGCCCCTACAGCCATGCTAAGAATAGAAGAAGAACCTCATCCTAACGTGAGCAAAGCTGAAGGCTTCATTAATCTAAGATGAGATGAGGGGAGAGACCCTTCCAACGATCCTAATATACCCCTACAGCCATGTTAGGAATAGAAAAAGAACCTCATCCTAATGTGAGCAAAGTCGAAGGCCTCGTTAGTCTAAAATAGGATGAGGAGAGAGGCCCTTTCAACAGCCCTTATATGCCCCTATAGTTCTGTTAGGAATAGGAGGAGAATCTGTCCTAACTTGAGTAAAATGAAGATCTCGTTAACCTAAGACGAGATGAGGAAAAAACTCCTATCAACGGTCCAACTGTGCCCCTACTACCATGAAAGGAACAGGAGGAGAACCTCATCCCAATATGAGCAAGGCGAAGGCCTCCGGTTACCTAAGACAGGAAAAGAGAATCTTTTAATGGCCACAATGGGAATAGGAGGAAGACCTCACCTTAATAGAAGCAAAAACTAACCTCATCGAGAATAGGAGGAGAACCTCATCCTAACATAAACAAAAACTTCTGATTACCTAAGGCAGGAGGAAGGACCTCGTCTTGATGAAAGGATGAAGGAAAATCGACGGAGTCAAACATGGAAGGATAAACTCATCCTAGCATAGGTAAAAAATCTCTGATTATGAAAAAATAGGAGAAAAACTATTTTTTTGATAATCATTTCAACGAAAGTCAAAGCAGAAGAGAGAAATGGGAAAATCAATAGGCACTGAATCTAAACAAAGCAAAAAGATGATCGAAAAAAATATTTCTTTATTAAAATTGAAGTTCATTACAAAGTGAAAGTCCACGAGACCATGTAAAAAAAAATAAAAGAAAAAATGATAAAGTCCTAAGAAGGCCCGGAACCCTCAGACTTTGGGCTGTCGACCCCCGCCATCACAAGAGACTACTTCAGCCTAAGAATTTCCTCCTCAAGCTCCTTATTCTTATATAGACCATCTACGTACATCCTATTGGCGTGTTGGAATTTGCCTTTGAGCTCTTGCCATTGCTTTCTCAAGACTTCAAACTCAGTCTCCGCATCCCTGATAGCTTGCTGCTCATACGATAGCTGGATCCTTAGCTATTGAACCTCGGCCTTCTCCCTCCCCACTGCTTCCAAATGCTAATCCATTATCCTTGTTAAGGATGTAATCTATTCTGATCCCCTGCTCGTATCGGATTGATGACTGTCATCGAGTCATTTTTAGAGCTGGGTTACCTCACTATTAGCAGCACGAAGCCTTTGCTCAAGCTGGGATATCCTCTCACTCCAATCCAATCGGTAGGTATCATAAGTGAGCTCAGCATCATGCAGTTGCTTCTGGAGTGCGGAGAACCTCTTCGACCAATCCCACTCATATCGAGCCTTATCGAAAGACCATGATGAGCTCTCCTCCAGCAGATGGATCTTCTCTTTCGCCATCTTGAGATCGGCTTCGAGAGGACTGATCTTCGTTGTTAGTGCCCAAGATTTGTCACTGACATTTTTTTTGAGCTCGGCGATTTCTTCTCGAAGCTGTCCTTCCAGATACTGAAGCTTGAAGAGTCCTTCATGTATAAATTTTGGAGGTGAGTGACCTCCTTGGTCACCTCCGAAGCATTCCTCTGAGAAGCTTGAAGGTCATCCTCCATCTTCTTCAGCTTTCTCTTCAGATGGTGGACTTTCTTCTTTAAGCTTTTTATTAAAGGTTTCAACAGAACTCCCTGAGGTAAGTGATCGGCATCGACTGGAGATGGCAGGTTATGGCTCTGATTATTGGAGGAATTCTGGATAAAACATGGCATAACACCAATATAAAGAAAGACATAGGCAAAAATAAATTCGCTTTCATTTAACTAAGAATTTTCAAGTACAAAGCAAAACAAAAAAGAAAAAAAAATACAACTATCCAAGGCCCCCAACCTCTGGAGGAGAAGTAGCAGAGGAGCTCGGCACTCCAAGGATAGCCGCGGGCTCGAGAGCGGGTTCGACCGGTGCTTTGGTGGCAACCTTGGGCTTTTGCGTGGGGTTGGGTATCTCGATAGTGAGCTCAGAGGATTTGAGGACCACTTCGACGGGAGAGAAGTTAGTTGCGGCATCGAACGACCCTGCTTCTTCATCGGACTCCTCTCCCAAAAAGCTGAGGTCAAGCTCAGGAAACCTCCAGGCCACCCTGCCTTCACAGAGTTTGAAGCCCTTTATGAATGCCTCCTGACCGAATGCAATATTCAAGTCCTTCATTTCGAAGGAGGCTTTGAATTCCTCCATGACTTGGGCTGCCGCCTCCAAAATGAACTTTGACATTTGAGCCTCCAGCTCGATGACTCTGATCTCAGCCTCCTTCTTTTTCTCCTCCTCCAAGGCCAACGCAGCCTTGAGCCCGATCGAGATGAGCTCCTCCTTCTGAAGTGCCCCTTGGAGATTCTCATTTTCTGTCGCCTTCTCCTCCCTATGATGCTCGACCTCGATGACCTTCCCTTGCAGGCTATCGACCTCGGCCCGAAGGTCCCCCTGGACCTTCAATGCTTCTGCCTCTTGGCGATTTATCCTCTTAAGGTGGGTTAGTATATGATGGCTCGACTGCCATGGATAAATCAAGGTAAGATAAAAAATAATAATGATAATTACATATATATAATAAAAGAGAAATATGGCAGGATGACTACCTTGAGGAAGGTTCCAAGGGATTCCCAGATGAACTACATCTGATCGAGGTCAACTAGGCAGTCCACCTCTTTAGGCATGGCAAACTTGTCAATCAGATTTTGGATGATCTTCGAAATGTCAAAGAGATTCGCCCCCAGATCGTCGCCATCACTATCGCTCAACCCACCTAAATGAGCCTTTCAGACCACCTTCATGACAGCAGCCTTCTTATTCTTGTCATCTCTGACCCCTCCAACCATCTCGGTGAGGGGCTCTAGCATTAACCCTCTAGTAGGGAGACCCGAGGGTGTGGGAGGCCTAGGGTCCTCACCTCCGACATTGCTCTCGATGATTGAAAGGATCTCGGCACTCGAAATGACTTTGGGAGTGACCGTGGGGATATTCAGGACCTCGAAACTCAGGCTACTGACCTTCGCCCTCTTCGAGCTTTCACGTGGGACCGCCCACTTTTTCTTCTTGGCATAAAGGCCCTTGGCGAGCTTCTCTGTGGCATCAATGTCCATTTCTGTAAAAGGAAGGTCATGATCAATCGAGGTATGAATCGAATTTCATAAAAGTCCATACATGTATACAAATGCACTTAATACCAGCAGGATCAAGGGGACTCAAGCTAAGGTTAAACAAGATCTATTCCTTCAAAAGCTCAGGGAGATCGAAAGCTCAGTATGTCTTGATTCTGTTAGAAGACTCGAGGTTGGCTCCATCCAGGCTAGGGGCTCGATGGATGAATTCCCTAAGGAAGCCCTAAGGAGGAAGGTCAAGAAGTAAGATTGGGCATCGAATGAAGAAGTACTTCATCTTCAAGTTATGAATGCAAGAAGGAGCGCCTTTTAACAACCTTTTCTTACCAAACTAAGGGGAGATGTACCACCAATCCTTTATGGAAGAATGACGTTTGAAGGTATAGAAATTTTGGAACAACGAGATTGTTGGCTGAACTTCGGCCAGGCGATAAAGGAAAAGGAAGCCGATTATGAACCAAAAAGAGTTTGGTACTATGGAGGCAAAGAAGATGTTCAAAAAGCAAAATAGGGTGACTACAAAGGAAGGAGATGGACGTCGAAGCCCGGCATGCAAGACTTCTAGATACAAATAAAATCGATTGGCCGAAGGTGAACTAGCACGGTCATCTGATCCAAGGATCTCAAGGTCGTACTCTGACGGGATGCCATACTGTACCCTAATTAGGGAGAGGTCATTCAGAGTAAGGATAAAAGGGATGGTGTCCAAAATGAAAGATTGATGGAACATGTTCCTAGGCTCAACCTTGGTCAGGGGGGTGGGATCTAGGAAGGCCAGTCCAGACGAGCTCCAAGAATCGATGGATTGAAAAGTTTCAGAAGACATGCGAATTGAAGTAAATCCTCCAAAAAGCCCTCAAAAAGCAGAAAAAAATGAAGTGCAAAAACTTGTACGAAAAAATTGAAAGAACAAGAAGTAAAAAAGGCAAGAGTAATTGAATATAGGTGTTAAGAGGCTGACCTAAGTTGATTAATAATGACAAAAAGACGATGGGTGTGACGAGAATTAAATGCAGGAATGCCTAGAACCAGGGAAGATGAAGGAAGGAATTGAAAGTCTCGGACAGAAGAAGAGTAGATGCCAAAGGAAGAAGAAGACTCAGGCAATAATGGATTTCATTGATGGGAGAAGGCCTTAAATAGCTAAGGAGAGCCCGATATGGTTATGATGATAGATCCTGTTTGGCCAGACTGCAAGTGCCATGTGTCCCACTCATCATGGTAGAGTAGTGGCTATGGGCGAATCCTTAATTGTGCCGTGCTTGGGGTAGTGTTGTGGCAAAACAGCCAAAGGACTATCTTCTCAAACTCATCTTGAATGTAAAGAGCTTCGATGCCAGCACAGTAAATGCCAAAATGTCTCATCCTGACGAGCGTGGAAAGCCAAAAAGAACTTTGGTAGTCACATCTATACTTCCTTCCTTCGAATTTCAAACTCGAAGTGGGGAGACTATTGTTGGGGGTGAATTAGCTCCTGCTGAAATTCGGCTAAATATCTGATCATTGAATGATCCCATCCGATAACGACAACCAACACTGAGCCTCGATCGAATTCGCAAGATCCCTCCAGGCTTTGTCCAGATGAGCTAAAGTAGCAGGGATGGCCGAGCTTCTGCATCCCAGGCAATCAGCCCTCTTTTGGTGGAACTTTCTCCAGACGAACTTTCATGCTCCATTGAAAGTGCTAAACTTCTCTACTAGTCGAACTCCTTCCAGACTTCTCCTTCAGCTGGACTTCTCCATCAGTCGAACTCCTTCTAGACTTTTTTTCAGTCAAATTTCTCCATCAATCGAACTTCTTTCAGACTTCTCCTTCATACAAACTTCTCCACCTGTCAAACTCCTCCCGAACTTCTTCCATCAAACTCCTTTCGGCTGCCCAAAAGGATCTCAGCATCAACTCTCAATATGGTGAATAACGATCCATGCATAGCTAATCTCGAGAACCTCCAAGCTCCTCTAGAACAACGTCGGTAAGGAATGCTCCATCGCCTATAGCCATCCCATCCAAACTCCAACTGACACGTCATGACAACAAATAGTACCCTTTGTAATAAACTCCACGTAGCCCTAAACGGTCCACTACTAGGCAATTATGGCTATCACTATTAGTTTGTTACAAGCTTTGCTTATATAAGAGATCCTCCAGATACACTTTGGGATAGAAGTTCTCTTCTCTTTCTCGACACTCTACTACTTTCTCTACTGAGCATTCTATTTCTGTTGGCTAAAAGAGCTGACTTGACCATCAAAGGATCCTGTCGGAGCCATCCCTCCTCCGATTTGAACTTCTTTTGCAGGTCCCGATGGTGACCTCAGCTTCTTCAGCTCCAGCTAGTTCCGACGTCAATCAGATTTTGCACCAACATCTAGTATTGACACTAATCAGGCAAACTCGAAGAGTAATTATCCTCTGGACCTGGATAAGCTGAATAGGAGAAATCAACAAGAAGTTACTGGATAAGACTGTTATATGATAATACCTTATAATTTTTCTATTTGTGATGCTTCTACCTGTTTATTAGATACTGAGAGTCTAGTTCACATATGCAATTCATTGCATGGACTTCAATTTTGTAGGAAGTTTGAGGACGGTGATAGATTCCTAAATATTGGGAATGGAAGAAATGTTCCAATCCTAGCATTGGAAAGTCTTGAGCTTATTTTCAAAATAAAAAATATCATTTTAAGTGACTATCACTATTGTCCATCCTTTATGATGAACATAATATCTATTGGGCTTTTGGCATAAGATGGTTATAGTTTATCAATAAAAAAAATATTGTGATATCATTATAAATGATGTCACAATAATGCAAGGATAATTAAGAAATGACATTTATATTTTATCGTAGCCTATTAATATATTGTACACGTCAAACAAACGTCCGAAACTAGATAATGTCTCTGAAATGATAGAAATTTGACACAACTGATGCAAGAAAAATATTTAGAAAATGAAAAAGTTTAGTAACAAAAGAAGAGATGGGGAGTCTCAGCCCGGCATGGAGAGCCTCCATGTACAAACAGAAATAATTCGAAAGAGAGGCACAAGCTTAGCTGCTCGATCCAGAAAGTTTCAGTTCATACTTGGAGGGGACCCCATACCGAACCTAGATTAAAGAGAGATCTTTGATAGAAAGATACAAGGAATGATCTCAAGAATGAAGACTGAATGGGCTACCTCTCTAAGCTTGATTTCACTCCTAGGGCCTAGGTTAGAGAAGCTCGGACCGAATGGACTCCTAGAACTGATAGACCAAGAGATTTTAGAGGTCATTTTAAATTAAGCAAAATTAGAAAAAACTAACCAAAAATCAGAAAAAAATGGCAAATAAATTCAAGGAATAGAGGAAGAACAACAAACCCCCCCCCAAAAAAAAAGAAACCCCTAAGGATCGAAAAATAAAAGAAAGACAAAAAAAATGCAAAAGAAGAGTTAGAATACTAACCTAAATCGGATGGAGAATGAGAAGTACCATAAATTCACCAATAAAAGTATTAATTTATCAATTAATTTATATTTATTTTTAAAAATTAATGGTTAATTTATATGTTTTATTAAATAAAAATAATTTAAAAATAATAAAAAAAATAATAAAAATATTATTATTAATGAAAAGAGTTTAATTTTTTGGTTACAACGAAATAAGTTTGAAGCAAATCGAAGCTAAAATGGATCGAATATGAATTTTTAAAGAAAAAAATTAAAATAAAGAAGAAAAATGGCTCAGCGGGCTCCGCAAGCTAAGCCGCAAAGCCAAGCCAAGCTGGTGTGCCATCAAAACCCACTCAGCTATAGAAGCTACATTCTGTCTATAAAATAGTGTAGACTGTCAGCTCAGCGACATCCAGTGAATAGGGAAATGCCACGTTATAGACCAAGACCTCTAAGAGATTTATAAAATTTTATCATGGCACACAAGGCATTTTTGTCATTTCACCCATCAAAATGCATGCACCGATTGGTTGTGGTGTGCGGTGCGGCAGATTCAGCGGTCTATGGCAATAGTAAGTGTGCGATCGGATAGCTGCGGTTGCTTGCGGTCAAGATCGGACGGTGGTGGTTGGTTCTAAGTTTAATTCAAACTCCATCAAGCTCTTAGGTGCCATCCAACGGTAGCGCTCGATTCCATCCCATGATCCAATGGTCCAGGACATGTCCGATGGTGATTCAGCTCCCAACCAACGATCCAATGATTGGATCTCTTCCAGTAACGCGCGATCCAATGACCCATGTTTAATCTGACTATAGAAAAAAGTTTTAAAGGGTTTTTGATTGTTTGTTTGGATGGTTTAATCAGCATTGAATGGCCAGATTTCACCAGACTTCACTAGATTCATTCAGAAGCTAATTTAATCTAAATTTCACTAAGATTCTTCTACAAATACCGATAAAAACTCTTCTTAGTCCCATATTGCCTATAATAAAAGCTCTCAGCCCTCCAACACCTATAAATAAAATCCTAGGCCTCTAAATCAACCTATCTTGGTTAAGGTGAGGCTTTGGTATAGGGTAGAGCCAGACTTTTGATTAACAGCTACTTCGAGACAACTGATGCTGAGAGGAAGAGCTGAGCTTCTACACCATCTTTCCGCCAATGTCGATCTAAGATCAAGATCAACCTGCTTCTAATTTTTATTTTTATTTTTTTCCTATCTTTTAATTTATGTAATTAAATTTTGAATCTTAATGCAATTTTTTTTATGTAATTTAAATTTATGCTCTTTATTTTTATTATAAATTTACTTTTATTGCAAGTAGATGCTAAGATCTAAATAGTAGATCCTAGTACCAAGTTTATTTTTCTACACTATTTAAATTTCATTTTTAATTTTTGACTATAATTTTATTTTCAAAATCTCTTTTTTTTTTTGTAAAATTAAAGATTTTAAATCTAAAATACTATCTTTCCTATAAATTCGACTCGACTCACTACTATCTATGTACTTTTAATTATTTTAAGAAGTCAGATTAAACTGATAATTATGATATTTTAACGATGATATCACGATCTATCAAAGAACTCAATGATGAAATTAGAATGATAAAGGAAGAATGGAAATGAGGAATCAGAGATCAAGGAACGCATGAAACAAGGCTCTCAGGATCGAAGAAGGTGAAGAGTAGAGAAAACCAGAGTAAGGAAGGAGAAGGAGAAGATACTTAAATAGTCGAAAGAACCCCAAAGTGGTTATGATTGCGGATCTTTGATGCCGAATCCCTATTCTCCACATGTCTTCTCCATTATTGTAGTGGCAGACGTCTGACAAAATCATTATAGCACCATATAATTGAGCTCCGCACCTGAGAAAATTTGAAAGCTGAGGTTATTTTGGGTCATTTGGCAATAAAAAAGCCTCTGCGTCGATTTGAACAGTCCAAAACTTTTAATCTTCTAAAGAGGGGAAGCCAGAAGGAACTTTGGCAATTGCAGATTTTGGTACTTTCTTTGTTCGAACTTTGAACTTGGAAGTAGAGAGGCAAGTATTGGAGGTAAAATAGCTTCCATCAAAGTCTAACTAAAAATCCAACCTTGGTACAACATCATTTAGGGTTGCGATGATCATATCCAAGTTTCACTCGAGTCGACCCCCTGGTCGAGACTTGTTCCTGAATATCAGCCTCCTAGTATGATTAAGTTCAGAGCTTCGATCAAGGGCAGTTCATCCTGGAGACCATAACTACTCTCGTTAATATCCAATTTTGTGTAGTGGTCGAACTCCTTTTTCCTAGCCTCCCAACCTCATCTTGGAAACTACAAATCCTATTGAGATTACACTGTGGACATTGGCCAAATAAGCTTGAACAGTGAAAGGAGTTCGCCATTCGACTGATTCTAATCTCTAGCCTAGAATAGGTAGTAGCCATCTTGCTAATATTGGACTACAGCATTGTCCGACCTCAACTGGTGATCGATCTTGGATGCTAGCCGAACTTCTTTAGTTCATCCTGTGGATAGTAGATCTTGCCCATTCTACACCAGGGATCTCAGCTGGACAAACTTGAGTCAGCGAGAGGATCTTACCACCAATATAAGTCTGATCTCCAATCTAGGATGATCAGTAACTACTTTACAAGCATTGAATCTCAGTACTCCTCCATCCTAACTTCAGGATGATCTTGGGTATTGACTGAATTTTCTCAAGAGAGCTTGGTCGTAGTTTTAATTGAGGAACCTATCATCCCTTTCCGACCTCCAGTCCTCCATATCAGAGTATTTACACCCTCTCTCGACCTACCTTGAAGGTGGTCGAGCTTTTGAGAGCTATCAAGATAGCTCCATTGAAGTTCGAACTCAGAACCTAATTTACGAACCCATCATCTATAACTTAAAAGCCAACCTTCAAGCTTGGTTAGCCCAACCTCAAGTCCAAATCTCAGCATGAACACCATGCTACCAAGCTCAGAAATCTCCAATCCTCCATCCAAACTTTAGCAAATAAAATTCAACCATTAGTGAGTTACGATAAATGATAGCCCACTCTCCATAACAAATTATAAGTTGTTCGAATGGTCTTCTGACATTCTATTATGGCTATCACTATCATTCTGTTATAGGCTCCATCAATAAAAATAATCCTCCAGATATATTTTTCTCTTTAAGCTCTCTTCTCTATTCTAACCTCCTGTGTACTCCATTCTTGTTGGCCAGGAAGCTAACTTGATCATCAGAGGATCCACATCGAAGCCTCCTACCTTCGGACCAGATTTTGTCTTGTCGATCTCATTAACGAGATCGTCCCTCCACCTCCAGCGAACTTTGATGGTCGTTCATTTTCTGCACCAATAATTGATCGAGAACATTATTTATAGTAGAATAGTAAATTAAATCATATTATAACCATGATAACTTACGATACTCAAATATTATGTCACTATGAAGTAAGACATAACGATATGCTTGTGCCAATGATTTTTTGTCAAGAGCAATACTTTCAATCTTTTCCAAACTTCTCCCACCAGATAAGAACTTATAATTTTCAGCACCTTCTACGATCTCATAATTTCTTTGAGGTCGATTAAATTTTGCTTCTACATCTTCAAGATAGCTTGAATAAAATATCAAATACTTTTCAGCAACATATCGAGCCTTTGAGATGAGCTCTATTACATACATAATCTTTCAACTGCCCAAGATACCTTCAGAAATCAAAAATATTGTAAAACATCAATATCAACATAACCTTTTCTGGAATAAAAAATTTTAAATTATAATTATAGACTTTATAGTAGCTTATCTCTCAATAGGATATATCCAACTATAGGGTACCAATCCACCAAGTTTAGCTTCTGCAACTAAGTGAATGATTATATGAACCATAATAGTAAAACAACTTGGAGGAAAGATATTCTCCATTTGGCACAGCACAAGTGCAACACGAGACTTCAATCAATCAAATTTTCGAGGATCAAGAACTTTAGAACATAATGACCTAAAAAATGTTGACAATTCAGAAACGACTACAATAATTTGTTTCGGCATTAATGATCTTAAAGCCAATGGAATTATATCTTGCATCGATATATGGCCATCATAACTTTTGAAATTTGAAAGTTTCCACTCCTTCATATTAAAACATCATGAAATATTGGATGCATACCCATTAGGAATCTTGATATTTTTTAAAACTATAAGAAAAATATTTTTTTCTTAAGTAAACATTGTGTAATATATAGGAGGCATGTAAATTTTTTCATTAGCAAGCACTTTGGGATGAAGAACCTATCGAATACCCATTTCTTTCAAATCAAAACATGCCTTTATGTTATCTTTGGTCATTCCATCAAGATTTAATAATGTTTCATTTAAATTACCACTAATATTCTTCTCTATATGCATTATATCAAGATTATGCTGAAGAAGATTATGCTCCCAATATGGTAAGTAAAAGAAGATGCTTTCTTTTTCATAACTATTTAGTAGTACTAATTGTAGATACTACTATTGTTATATCATTATTTTCATTATCTTCGAAGAAATTATCAACATCTTGAAACATCTTCATATCTATATTGCTGGTACTGACTTTCTTTAATAACTCTTTATGCATTGAGCTTCCAACATCTTCTATCTCTTTTTTTTGAAGACTAATCTTACCATAAGTGTAATTAATGTTATTCATTTGTCTAATAACATCTTATCTAGATAGTGGAATCGGGGCGAATCCCAACTCTATAGTTCCATCAAATAAATATTTCTAAAACCAAAATTGATGATTTGCTTTCAATTCCACCGACGATGTCCCATATAATAAAACTTTCTTCCATGTTTTAACCAATATGAATGGGTTGAATCCCCACATGATGGGCATGTAATATGCCCCTTAGTACTCTAACTAGATAAATTAACATATGCAAAAAAATCATTGATAGTCCATCAAAGAGATGCTCGCAATTTAAATGTTCGACTGGTAGAAGCATCAAGTGCGTCGGTACCCTCCCATAACTATTTCAATTCCTTTATTAAAGGTTATAAAAAAATATCAATATCATTTTTTGGACTCTTATCACTTGGGATAACCATTGAGAAGCCTGTTTCATGCACATCCATGGTGGCAAATTATAAAGAATCAAAACAACTGGCCAAGTGCTATAGGTAGAACTTAGTGTCCGAAATGGATTAAAACTACTAGTAGCTAAACCTAACCTAATACTATGAACATCAGAGGTAAAATGAGGATACCTATCATCAAATATTTTTCATACTAAACTATCCACTAGATGTCTCAATATTCCATCCTTTGTACATTCTTTATTATGCCATCTCATTAAAGAAGCTATTTTTAACGATGCATAGATTCTTTTTAATTTGGGTATACGAGAAAAATAATACAATACTTTGATCGATTTTTTTTTATACCGTATTGCATCTACATCATTCAATAGATCACCCTCATCTTCTTTATGCATTATCTATCATGAAGATCCATATACATGGCAATTCTTTATTAGCATTATCATCTCAATATAATATATAATCATTCAGATAACTGTAAATCTTTTCATATTCAAAATTTAATTTTTTTACTAATTTTTTAGCTTTATAAGAGAAGGCAAAATAGTGCCTTTTGGAAATGCATCGTTTAATAATTACAGCAACATACTAAAACTTTTACTAGACCATCCATTCAAATATTTTTAAATGAAGTAAATGTACAAGAAAAGAAGTGTTCAAAAAATTCTTGCAACCTGGATATAATTCTTGATCATAATCTTCCAACAAATGGTGATACCAAACTGTCTCATCATTAGATGAACGTATAGCCTCCTTAACATACATAGGATCACCGGAGTGTGGCAATCCCTCAGGCATCCCAACTATTTTTTGTCCTTTGTTGGAACCTCCTACATTTCCAACACCAAGCCCAAGAGCATCTCTCAGCAGACCACTCGTATCATCTTCTCTTGTAGGTTTTGTTGTAGGTTATCAGATCCCCGAGCAAATATATGTTCTACATATGAGGGTTGATTACGTGAAGATGATAACATGGACTCTCTATGAAATATCTACTCGGTATAACCTTTAAAAAATCATTCCACATAAAATGTTCTTCAATAATTTATGGATCAAGTGAAAAATAATTTACACATTTTCGGCATGGACATAGAATCTTTTCATTTATACTAGATTTCTCAATAGCAAATTTGATGAAATCCTGAACTCCATCTAAATAATCTTTGCTAGATCTTGGTTTATTTATCTAGCTTTTGATCATTATAAGAGAACTTGATTGAAATTGCAATTTCACTAAACAATAAACATATATACATATTATTTTGCATTCAAATGAATAATAGGATTGAAAGTGTAAATCTGAATTAATAGTATTCAAAATAACTTAATATAGAAATAATTCAAAATATAACATCTTGCTAATAGTCATGCAAATATAAGAATATACTAGTACCTTCCTTTTGCACGAATCCATCATCGGATCATCCATCACATAAATCTCAATGCACTCAAAACTACATCATTCATCCATCTATACAAATCTTAGAGCAACCAATGGATGATCTAATTAATGGTTGATTTGTGTGAAAGAAAGGAAGATAAATCCATCGTTTATTCAGAAGACACAACCTGGACCATTCTAAAATGGAAAAATGGTATAGTCAACCCAGCAGCCTGAACCATGTGAAAATAAACCAGGTTCATATCCACTTTATGACATGTCAAAATGTCTCATTCTAACAAAGATCCATAGACTAGTCCTGGAAAGCGGGTCAAGGTCTCAACTAGATTGCCAAATTGACTCAAGCCAGCACCAAGTCAACTGGTCAGCAGCCAGGTTGTGGAATTGGATAATACAGATTAGGCCAGCCTTGTACACTTTTGGCCCAAAATGAATTTAGAATTACAGATAGACCCAAAATGCTGTGAAAGATAATACCCAAACCCAAAAAAATTAAGTGTCAAGGAGTGTAATGATATCATATAAAATGCAAACATGCCCAACCATTCAAGAAAATTGAAATCTTGAGGTACCTAAACTGGCATTGATACAAATCAGACCCATACACATAAAATAATTATGGCATAAAAGATTATTTGCATGAATGTACATCGTTAAGCACTACATCAAACATCAACAATTTGTTAGTTTATGCTTGCTGATCTATAACCCTGATATGCACAAATCTGATAACAAGGCAGATTCAAAGAGCACTTAACAAAATCAAGTTCTGTCAAAAATTACGAAATGAAAAAGCATAAAAAGGCAAAGAAAATGATGAGATATAACAATCACCTTCAAAGAGTCAATATCAGATTATTATCAGCAAAATGATTTAGCAAACAAAATATTTGCTAATTTACCAGAAAATAACATGAACTGATCAACAATAGTAAGAATCTATAGTTCTAGCCATCAAAGCTCTCCCCCTCCCCCTTCTCTCACACATAAATCTATATCCCATTATTGGTAAGCTTTGGCTCATCTTGGAATGGTCTATATAACATGGCACTTAGCTACCCATCTCCTTTGTAGCTTCTCCTAGAGTGTCTGGTCATATATTTAACATGAAAACAATTACGAAAGACACAAGTTTTGAATAATTCTATTCAGGAGATGAGAGAAAAAGAGCAAACTAAGAGGTGCAGAATAGCAAAGAATTTGATTCATCATCCAAAAGACTTAAATAAGCTAGTCTCCTTTAAAAAAGGTACGGGAAAATATATATTAGAGATTAGTAGCACCTCCAATGTTGATCAGAAGCAATACTCTTCCAAGGGGAGCTCAATTAGGAAAGAGTGATGAGAGGCATATAATATCATATCTCAGAAGTCTCAAAGCAATGTCAGTGCATTTAAGTACAAGAAATGGAAAATAGAAACATAATAGATCACATATCAAGTTGCTAACAACAATAATAATTGCGATCAAATGTAAGAAAAACAATCCTAAGGAGAAGATAAAACTTGGACAGATGAATTGGAGAAGGCAAAGTAAAAGGCAGATGCAGCTAATATCTGCTTGCTGTACGTTCATACTTTATGATATTGTGATGTGGAGAGAGCTTCAATAGGTCTAATACTCTACCAAAAGGACAAACACATGGTGGGAATCCCACTCAAATTTTTTATTGCCCACATTAATATCCATCGCAAGCAGAAAAAGGGCAGCAAAACCTGGTAGTTTGGACTATTATCTTTGTGTAGGATTATCCCTTCGACTTTTCTATTATATTTTCTTAAGATTCAAGTTTTCTGCTGGAGTTTCGCATACGATAAGCTATTAGTTCTTTGTATTTGTAGGGGTTCATGCAGTATTAAAATAGTTAAAAATGTCTACATGGTTGAAGATAGATCAACTATTATCACTGATAATAGATAAAGCATCTATCATCCCATCATCAGGTTTGAAGATGCACCATCAAAATGCCAAGTCCATTATAAGATAAAGCATCTATTATTACTAATGAATTCCAGGAGGTTCCCAACTTGAACGATTGCAAGTACCAAAAGGAACAGGTTTATGAAGCTACTACATTTTCCTTTTAGAATAGAGTTTCATGATCTAATCCAGAATAGTATGCACTGATTCTTGAAAAATATCGATCCGCTTCTCCGATGGTTTCATGCCAAGCGAATGTTTTGGCTTGGGTGCACAATATGCAGCAGTCTGCATTTTCTCAACTCCCAATTGAAAGGAATGTCTTGGAACAAAGATACTAATAAAGATGAAGTGCTGAATGAAAAATCCCATAAAGAAGGGCATCAAACATTGATCAACAAGCATTAATATATGAAAGTATACCATGCACTTTCTTTTTCTTAACTAATAAACAAAATATGGTCTCAGAAACCACAACTAATCACTACTAATCACTAGATCAAACCCTCGGATATCATCAAAAAAGATAAAAACCGAAAAAAAATCAGTAGCTAATAAAAACCAAAAGGAAGGCATCCCCTAAAACCACCTCGATCCAGAAATCTTCAAAAGAAAACAAAAAAGAGATCAAATCGGAGATCAAAATCAAGAGATATCGAAGGAGAGGAAGGAGAGAGGCTTCTTACCTTTTTCATGAAAAGAGAGGAAATAATATAATAAAAATTTCATAAATCGATAGAAAACGAAGTGAAGCAACCAGAAAAGAAGAGATCGATGAGACTTAGACTCTCTAAACTGAAACATGTAAGCACCTTTCTTTACAAATCCATCAGAGCTCTTAGATGTCCCGATCTTGGAATGTTCAAAAATCGAAACCCTAGATCTCGGAAGGGAAAACAATTGAAAAGTGAAGAAAGAAATATATTGAACACTAAGAAGAAATCAGTGGCTTAAGAGAAGAAATCAAACAAAAACATAAAACATATCGATATAAAGCAAGTGCAATCAAAGGACGGGAAGAAGACGGAGAAAAGGTTAGATATGGCAGAGAAAAAAAAGGTTTACATTACCAGGAAACTAGAAATGGATGATGACAAGCTTCTTTGATCTGCTATCACTTTCTTAATTTCTTCTTCACTCTTTCCCTCCAAGAAATGAAGAAGAAGAATTAGAATGCCGCCCTAGCGTCCACCCTATACTGACCTCGGGGTGGAGACGAAGATGATGAGGAGGATGAGAGGGAAGTGGATGTCGATGCTTTTAAGAGGAGGTTGGGGTGGTGAATGGCCTCGGCGGGTTGGGAAAGAGGAGGAGGGAACGGTGGATGGGCTCGGTGGCCGTCTCGGTGGGTTAAATTAAGTTTATAAAAAATTGGTCTAAATAAGTATGTGCCTTACTTAACTTAATTCAATTTAATAAAATTGAATTGCATAAGTAATGGAATCAAACATGAATGAACTTAAGCAAGAGTAAAATAAAATCAATAAGTGATTAGTAATTTAAAGTATACAAGATATGTAAAGCAGTGGAGAAAGAAATACAACATAAATACATAAAAATTTTATAGTGGCTCAGAGCAACCCGCTCCTATGTCCACTCCCCAAGCTATTTTCTTAGAAATTTCACTATAATTCTTAGATTATAGTGTGTTTGTTTTAACTTGGGATTACAAACAAATTCAGTTGATTTTGTCGGACTTACCAACCACAACTCTACACCAATAGTTTTTTGGATTCACTATTAACCCAATTGATTTTTTAGGCTCGTCAATCGAAATCTATACAACGTCCAATTATGGGCTTGGACCGGCCTAATCCCTAAGTTTATTTACCTCAAAGAAACTTGTAAAGAAACAAAAATACAAGATGAATAAAATTCAGTACAAAATAAAAATAAAAAGGAAACTCGTTTTGAAGCGCGTAGAAGAAGTTGAATCTATACTCTTTGAAGGCTTGAACATCCTTCTTTGAATGTTGAAAAGAATGCTTCAGAAGTTGTGGAAGATATTTCTTGAAAGCTCTTTGAATTTAAAGCTCAAATCTCTCTCTTTTCTCTTTCTCTTAGATATTCAATGTGGCTCACTCAACTTTAAATGATTTCTTCTTTCAATGCATTTTTTTCCTTTTTCTTTTGAATCACTGCTTTTAAATAGTCTTCATAATAGATGGAGAGAGAGAGTTTGGACCATTGGAGGACTTGAACTAGCCATTTGGAATGAAAAGGACACGTTGAAAAGGTACAGAAAATTAGCCATTATAGCTTATTGATAGGGACGTGATGTTGTCGTTAAGACATCGTATTTATCAGTTTAAGCCAACTTCTTAAAATCATTGAAATTACGTAGATAGCAGTGAGTCGGATCGAATCCACAGGGAAGATAGTATTTTAGATTTGAAATCTTTGATTTTTAAAAGAAAAAAAAAAGAAGAGTTTTGGGATCAAAAGTAAAGTCGGAAAATAAAAAGTGAAAATTAAAAGATTCAGGAATTTAAATTTGGTACTAAGATCTATTAGTTAGATCTTAGCATCTACTTGCAATAAAATAAAAAGTAATAATTAAAATATAGAAATTAAATTATAATAAAAATAAAAAGCAAGAAATTAAAATATAAAAATAAAATTTTTATTAATTAAAATTTCAAAATTTAAATACATAGAATGTAAAAAAATAAAATAGCCTGATCTCTGATCTTGGATCGGCATTGGCAGAAAGATGGTGTAGAAGCTCGGCTCTTCTTCTCGACATCCGTTGCTTCGAAGTAGCCTTTAACCCATAGCCTGGCTTCGCCCTGTACCAAAGCTTCACCTTGATCGGAGATGTTGATTTCTGGAGGCCTAGGGTCCTTTTTATAGTGCTAGGAGGGCTGGATATTTTTTTCTAAAGGCAATGTGGGACTAATGGCCTTTGCAATCATCAAAATATAAAAGAATTTGAGTAAAATTTGAATCAAAATAGCTCTGATATGTCTCTGATAAATCTGATAAAATCCAGCCGTTCAATAGAAATCCAACGGTCCAAAAATCATCAAAATCGGATGTAGATCAACTCAGATCGGGTCGGATTAAATTCTGGCCATTGGATCGTGCTTCATGGAGGAAATCTGGCCGTAAATCATGCGCCTGAGAGTTTGATCACCGTCAGGAGCTTTCTGGACCGTCGGATCATCACCTAGATCGAGCGCTGCCGTCCGATGGTGATCCACGTGATGTCTGTAGCTGAATAAAATTCGGAAGCAACCACAGCCGTCCGATAAGTGGAGCTCCGTAGTGGTGGCTTCACAAGTGGAGAGTAAATTTGGCATGAGTTCAGAGCATCGGTGATGCACAGTTCTAGGTAGAACGGCATGTGTAGATGGACAGACGTAGCTCTGAGGAGATCGTGTCAGGTGGTACAGCATGTGCTGGTGCAAAAATGTTGTAGGTTCTTCAGAAAAGTTTAGAGAAAGTGATGCAGCTGCTAAGTAGAATAAATCCTACAACTCCAGGATGGTGCCAAGAAGCAAGCACAGGTCTTCTACGGTGGAGGCGCTCATCCCAAAGGCCTCAAAGGTGCACAACAGCTGAAGAGGATTGGCAGAGGCAATATTTGCATAGGTACTGTCGAGTATGTAGGGACAGCGGAAACGTGCAGGAGGTCATTGCCGAGGGGTTTACTAAGGCTTGGGGCACCAAGGTGGAGATTGTGAGAATTTATGGTGCTCCTAAGACTTGGGAGGCCATGAGAGGAATCAGAGGGTTGGCTTTGTAGATTTTAGGTGCTTGGTTAGTGCTTCAAAAACCTGGGACATAAGGTGAAGCAAAGAACCGAAGTCGAAACTTGAAGGCTGTAGAAAAAGGATTTTCTACAGGTTAGCCAGCTCAGTCCAAAACTGGATCGACTAAGTCTCAGAGCATAGGTAAAATAGAGAGATACGCATTCGGGACTGCTGGCACAGTACAGAACTGGGTCGGCTCAGTTTTAGACTGAGCCAACCCAGTGGAACTTAGCTAGCTCAATGCTGAGAAACTGAGCCGACCCAGTGGAACTTAGCTGGCTCAATGCTGAGACTGAGCCAGCTCAGTGCGCGGGCAGAGTTACGTGAGAGTCTATTTTGGGTTAGGGTCTGGATTGATCCTAGGGATCTTAATGAAGGATAATCCTGATTTTCCGATCTAGGTTCGTCCAGATCTGATTAGATCAAGAGATATATTTCAAAAAAAATTTCTTGATCTCAATCAGATCTTGATATATTTCAGATCTGATTTTTATTATTTTAATAAATAAAATAAAACAAGATAAATTAAATCAAATTTAATTTACCTGATTTGGGTAATCCTATTACCCTGTAGATGATCCTGATTGCAGCGGAAGGTTCTGGATCTAGCCACGCAAGCGCCTGGCCTCTACCGATATCCACTCGAGTTGGATCTGGAGATCCTCTTCTTCTCTATCATACCTCCAAAAATTAGATCTGGATCTGATCTGGAGGATCTTCAAAACTCTTTTGAAGATCTGCAGTCGTCCTTTTGCAGCAGCGCAGCCTTCTTGCTTTTGATCGCCTTTCCTTGATCTGAATCGCACCAACCTAAGTCCAAAACTCTTTTGGACGTGGAGAGCAAGGAGAGAAGAGACTATGGCATGGAGAAGGAGGGGAGAGGCAGCCTTGGGGCGTGGGGTTTCTCAATTGAATTGCATTCACTTTCAATTAGGGTTGGGCGCAGGGTCTTATTTATAGACCTCTTGTGATCCAACTCCTCTTCCTCTCAACCAATCACAACCCTTTGTGAAATCAGATCTAAATCTGATTGGTTGGAATAGAGACCCCTGGATTCCTCCTTAGAGGGCGCCTAAGACCAGTCAAACTGGATTCTTAGTAGAACTCTGATTGGAATCCAAAAGGGAGGTGGAGTCCTTGTCCAACAAGGACTCCTAGGCGCCTCCTACTTGGGCTCACGCCACCCTTGGCGTGCGCCCTTCTCCTTGCCAGGTTCTGGCAGGGGGACAGGCCCCCACCAGCTCTCCAATAGGTGCATGACATGTGGTCAAAAGTCAAAGGGTCAATGGTCAACGTTTGACCAGTCAAAGGTAGACTTTTGACCAAAGTCAAAGAACAAGAAATGGCAGGTGACCAAAAATGGCAGGTAATGTCTTACAAATAAGACAACCTATTCTGACTTGGACAACCTCCAGTCAGACCATATGAAGGCCTCTGATTGAGCACAAACTCCTTTGGCTCAGACAGGACAACTTATTTATGATAGTAAAAGAAGAACGTTAGGTTCAATCGAGTGCTAGCACGATTTCCTTGAACCTAATTGAATCTCATTCAGATCAATTGAACTAGATCAGTTCAATTGATGATCACCAGATTCAAACCCTTGTTTGTGTGACCCAGTTAGGTTCAGTTCTGTATGGTAATGGGATATGTCATGATCTCTATCATCGACATCATCGAAACTCCTTTCGATGGATCAGAACTCTTCTGATTCGAACAGCTAGAATGATCGATCATCTAAATCATTCTAATTGCTCCCAAAATCCACCAGTGACACCTAGCAGTATATGGTGGCAACCCATCAGAGCTGAATGTGAACCTCTTGGTGCAGCTACCTGTGTGATTAAGTTCTTCTATCTTGAGCCCCGATCAGATTAGGGTTAAGGTGAACTCGTCAAACCCTAGTCTCTGTCATATGATGTAATCATTCGATTCGAGTCCAATGTGAAAATCTAAATAGAAACTCTTTCTATTATTTCACTCTACCATGGCCATGGATTTCTGGACTTGATTCTCATGATCATCATAGGGCTGCTCCTCTACCACCGAGGTAGATAGATTCCATCTTGATGCAATCCAGTTCCTACAATGAACATGCTATAGCCAACATACACCTCAGGGTTCCATATGGCTAGGAGACCGAGTAATGGTGTAGTCAAACTATAACACCCTCAAGGTGAACTGTCGATGCATCTCAGGTCAAAGAACCAGACACACTACTGCAGCATCGAGTCAGTCATTGACGAGAAGGTAGACTTCCTAATGACTACTCGAGGTGGTCACGCTCAGTGCCCTCGTTCTCTAACGAGTACCTGTACTCTCGCTCCGGTGTCTCCACACCGTAGACTCAAGACTCATCTACTAAAGAGAAGCGATCGTACACCAACCTTCCGGATCAATCACCATCCTCGTGATGATCCTATGATCGGGAGCTGTTTATGAGTTAATAATGATTATTCATGTCTTAAATTTTCAACTCTTGAAAATATGAATTATCATTACCATTAACTCAAAGGATGTATCACAGACACTAAATACACATGTGTGATAGAAAATAATCCATTTCATTAATTATAGTCAAAATTATAATTTTGCCCCTAGAAGTGTATTACAAGTGTCAGCCAATTCTGGCTTCTAGGGCACATATATCTAACAATCTCCCACTTGTCCTAAAGCCAATTGGCTACAAGTCTAAGTCCCATCTTCTCAAGGTGGGCTTCGATCTTCTGCTGGCCCAACGGCTTTGTAAGTGGGTCTGCCATATTATCTGCGGAGTTGACTCTCTTGACCTCAACGTAACCTTTCTCAAGGTAATCGTGGATGAGATGATATCGCCGCTCAATGTGCTTGGACTTCTGGTGAGACCTCGGCTCCTTAGCAAGGGCTATGGCGCCATTGTTGTCGCAGTAAAGAGGAATGGCATCTGATGGCATTACTCCAATTTCTGCAGCAAACTTCTTGTACCAAAATGCTTCCTTTGCAGCCTCTGATGCAGCTATATATTCTGCTTTCATGGTGAAATCTGCTATCACAGTTTGCTTGGAACTCTTCCAGCTGATAGCTCCACCATTGCACACAAACAGACTTCCAGATGTCGACTTTCGATCATCTATATCAGACATGAAGTCCGAGTCTGTGTATCCTTGAACTTGGAGTTCTCCGTTACCAAAGACCAACATCATATCCTTAGTTCTTCTCAAGTACTTAAGGATACATTTCACAGAAGTCCAGTGTTCTTCACCTGGATTTGACTGATATCTGCTTGTGACACTCACAGCATGGGCTATATCAGGTCGTGTACATAGCATGGCATACATGAGGCTCCCTATTGCAGAAGCATAAGGGATCTTGCTCATGCATTCTATTTCCTCAGGTGTGCTGGGGCACATCTTCTTGGAAAGATGAATACCATGTCTGAAGGGTATTAATCCCCTCTTAGAGTTTTCCATACTAAACCTCTTTAGTACTTCCTCTATGTACATCTTTCTGTGAAAGTCCTAGCATCCTATTCGGTCTATCCCTATAGACCTTAATTCCTAGAATAAAGGATGCTTCACCTAGGTCTTTCATGGAGAATTCCTTGGACAACCACATCTTGACTGATGTCAACATGGAAATATCATTCCCAATAAGGAGGATGTCATCCACGTACAATACGAGGAAGACAACAGCGCTCCCACTGACCCTTTTGAAAACACATGGTTCCTCTTCATTTTTGATGAAACCAAACTTTTTGATCACATCATTGAAACGAGTGTTCCAGCTCCGAGATGCTTGCTTAAGTCCATATATGGACCTTTGCAGCTTGCAAACCTTGTGATCAGTATCACTGGATGTGAAACCTAGCGGCTGTTCCATATAGATATCTTCCTCAAGATATCCATTTAGGAATGCCGTTTTCACGTCCATTTGCCATATTTCATAATCGAAATAGGCTGCAACAGCAAGCAATGTGCGGATGGATTTTAGCATAGCTACCGGAGGAAAAGGTATCCTGATAGTCAATGCCTTCGCGTTGACTATAACCTTTTGCCACCAGTCTAGCCTTGAATGTCTCCACATTCCCATCTGCACCAATCTTTCTCTTGAAGATCCATTTACACCCAATAGGTACTATACCTTCTGGTGGATCTACCAAGGTCCAGACTTGGTTTGAGTGCATCGAGTCGATCTCTGACTTCATTGCCTCAAGCCATTTCTCGGAGTCGATATCTGATATCGCCTCATTGTAGGTTTTGGGATCATCTCCATGAGCACCATTACCTACGAGGAATATTTTCTCTACATCCTCTGAAATAATACCTAAGTATCTTTCAGAGGGACGGAAAACTCTTTCCGATCTACGAGGTGGAGGAGGTAGTGTTCTTATTGGCTCAACCTGATTTGGTTCCACTTGGTCCTTAGCTCGTTCTGCTTGTGAGACTTTCTCATCAAGCTTAATCTGCTTTCCAATGCCACTATCTTGAATAAACTATTTTTCAAGAAATATGGCATGTCGACTCACAATCACATTGTGGTCTTCTGGAATGTAGAAATAGTATCCTAATGACTCTTTAGGATATCCTATGAATCGAGCTCTAAAGGACCTAAATTCTAACTTGTCCGCTTGTTGTCTTTTGACATAAGCCGGACAACCCCAAATTCTGAGATGACTCAGACTTGGTTTCTTACCGTGCCATATCTCATACGGTGTGGTAGGAACGGTTTTAGAGGGAACCCTATTCAGTAAATAGATTGAAGTTAACAATGAGTGTCCCCAAAGAAAATCAGGGAGGTCTGTGAAGCTCATCATGGATCGAACCATATCCAATAGAGTCCGATTTCTCCGTTCTGAAATCCCGTTGAGTTGAGGTGTTCCTGGTGGAGTCCATTGAGAGACTATGCCATTTTCCTTAAGATAGTCTAGGAATTCCCGGCTAAGGTATTCACCTCCTCGATCTGATCGAAGAACCTTAATGGGTTTTCCAGTTTGTTTTTCTACTTCATGTCTGAATTCTTTGAACTTTTCAAAGCTTCAGACTTATGTCTCATAAGATACACATACCCATACCTAGACAGATCATCGGTAAAGGTAATGAAGTAGACAAAATTGCCTCTAGCCGGCACATCGAATGGGCCGCACACATCAGTATGTACTAGGGCAAGGAGATCTGTGGCCCTCTCCCCATGTCCAACAAAAGGGAGTTTAGTCATTTTGCCTTGAAGACAAGATTCACAAGTTGGATATGACTCAAAAGTCAATGGACTCAATAGCCCATTTTTCTCCAATTTGTTAATCCTATCTTCTGCTATATGACCTAATCTCAGGTGCCATAGATATCTGTCGTTTGGACTATCCCTAGGTCGTTTGGCATTCACGTTTTGCTCGATAGTTAAAACAGGTACATCAATATGCAACTGATAAAGACCATTAATAAGGAAAACCATTTGCAATTTTATTTCTTTCATAAAGAATGTTACAATGGTCCTTAAAGAAGGTGATCACATAACCTTCTTGTGCTAAGCATGAAACAGAAATCAAATTCCTGCTAGCTGCAGGCACATAATAACAGTCTTTTAAAACTAAGTCTAAACCAGATGGTAATCGAAGAGGGTATGTTCCCACGGCTACTGCAGCAACTCTTGCTCCATTACCGATGCGTAGGATCATGTCTCCATCCCTCAGCCTCCTGCTATCCTCAAGACCCTGCATAGAAGTGCACAGATGAGCACTAGAACCAGAGTCAAGCACCCAACTGGATGCAGAAGAAACCGTAAGGTTAGACTCAATAACGAGCATACCTCCAGAAGGACCTTCCTTCTTGTTCTTTAGGGTGGCTAGGTAAGTAGGGCAGTTCCGCTTCCAATGGCCGTCGCTGTTGCAATGGAAACACTTTCCTTTGCCATCGACCTTTTTCTTCGATTCTGCCTTCTTCTTCTTTGATCCTTCCACCTTTTGCTTTTTCACAGACTTCTTTTTCTTTCCATAAGACTTTCTTTTGGAAGAAGTCCGTTCCATAGCAAGAACTGAGCCTTTAGAACCTTTCATAGAAAGCTCAGCGGTAACCAGCATATTCATCAATTCGGCCAAGGAATTTTGAAGTTTATGCATGTGGTAATTCATGATGAATTGCCCATATGCATCAGTCAAGGATTGCAGAATAATATCGTTCTGCAGATCCAAGTCCAACTTCACACCGAGCTTCTCAAGCTCTTCCATGTCCTTGATCATTGTCAGACAGTGATCTTGGACTGACTGCCCATCACGCATCTTAGCCTTAAAAAGTCATTTTGTGACTTGATATTTGGCTGTGCGACTCTGTTCACCAAACATCTCCTGTAGGTGAGCCAACATTTGGCGAGCAGTCCCGATATCTTCATGTTGGCGCTGGAGCTCATCAGACATCGAGCCCAACATGTAGTATCTGGCCTTATTGTCTTCGTCAATCCATTTTTCCAGAGACGCTCTCTGTTCAGTGGATGGACGAGCTGGTAAGGTGGGAGGGTCCTGGTCCAAAACATGTGTTAACTTCTCTGAACCCAAAACAATTTTGTAGTTCCTGAGCCAATCTTTATAATTGGGTCCAGTCAGTCTATGTGTGTCTAGGATACATGCCAACAATTCTCCCACTTGTCCTAAAGCCAATTGGCTACAAGTCTAAAGTCCCATTCTCTCAAGGTGCTTCGATTCTTCTGCTGGCCCAAATGGCTTTGTAAGTGGGTCTGCCATATTATCTGCGGAGTTGACTCTCTTGACCTCAACGTAACATTTCTCAAGGTAATCGTGGATGAGATGATATCGCCGCTCAATGTGCTTGGACTTTGGTGAGACCTCGGCTCCTTTAGCAAGGGCTATGGCGCCGTTGTTGTCGCAGTAAAGAGGAATGGCATCTGATGGCATTACTCCAATTTCTGCAGCAAACTCTTGTACCAAAGCTTCCTTGCAGCCTCTGATGCAGCTATATATCTTGCTTTCATGGTGAAATCTGCTATCACAGTTTGCTGGAACTCTTCCAGCTGATAACTCCACCATTGCAACAAACAGACTTCCAGATGTTCGATCATTTCTGTTTACTTTTTTCATCTCTATTCATTCTTACCCTCCAATTCAATACGACATGAAAGTCCGAGTCTGTGTATCCTTGAACATGGAGTTCTCCGTTACCAAAGACAACATCATATCCTTAGTTCTTCTCAAGTACTTAAGGATACATTTCACAGAAAGTCCAGTGTTCTTCACCTGAATTTGACTGATATCTGCTTGTGACACTCACAGCATGGGCTATATCAGGTCGTGTACATAGCATGGCATACATGAGGCTCCCTATTGCAGAAGCATAAGGGATCTTGCTCATGCATTCTATTTCCTCAGGTGTGCTGGGGCACATCTTCTTGGAAAGATAATACCATGTTCTGAAGGTATTAATCCTCTCTTAGAGTTTTCCATACTTACCTCTTTAGTAACTTCCTCTACGTACATCTTTTTGTGAAAGTCCTAGCATCCTATTCGGTCTATCCCTATAGACCTTAATTCCTAGAATAAAGGATGCTTCACCTAGGTCTTTCATGGAGAATTCCTTGGACAACCACATCTTAACTGATGTCAACATGGGAATATCATTCCCAATAAGGAGGATGTCATCCACGTACAATACGAGGAAGACAACAGCGCTCCCACTGACCCTTTTGAAAACACATGGTTTCTCTTCATTTTTGATGAACCAAACTTTGATCACATCATTGAAACGAGTGTTCCAGCTCCGAGATGCTTTTGCTTAAGTCCATATATGGACTTTGCAGCTTGCAACCTTGTGATCAGTATCACTGGATGTGAAACTAGCGGCTGTTCCATATAGATATCTTCCTCAAGATATCCATTTAGAATGCCGTTTTCACTCCATTTGCCATATTTCATAATCGAAATAGGCTTGCAACAGCAAGCAATGTGCGGATGGATTTTAGCATGCTACCGAGGAAAAGTATCCTGATAGTCAATGCCTCTCGCGTTGACTATACATTTTGCCACCAGTCTAGCCTGAATGTCTCCACATTCTTCATTTGCACCAATCTTTCTCTTGAAGATCCATTTAGATCTGATTCTTATTATTTTAATAAATAAAATAAAATAAGATAAATTAAATCAAATTTAATTTACCTGATTTGGGTAATCCTATTACCCTGTAGATGATCCTGATTGCAGCGGAAGGTTCTGGATCTTAGCCACGCAAGCGCCTGGCCTCTACCGGTATCCACTCGGGTTGGATCTGGAGATCCTCTTCTTCTCTATCACACCTCCAAAAATCAGATCTGGATCTGATCTGGAGGATCTTCAAAACTCTTTTGAAGATCTGCAGTCGTCCTTTTGCAGCAGCGCAGCCTTCTTGCTTTTGATCGCCTTTCCTTGATCTGAATCGCACCAAACTAAGTCCAAAACACCTTTTGGACGTGGAGAGCAAGAGGAGAAGAGACTATGGCATGGAGAAGGAGGGGAGAGGCAGCCTTGGGGCGTATCTAATAGCATTGGAATTAGGGTTGGGCGCAGGGTCTTATTTATAGACCTCTTGTGATCCAACTCCTCTTCCTCTCAACCAATCACAACCCTTTGTGAAATCAGATCTAAATCTGATTGGTTGGAATAGAGACCCCTGGATTCCTCCTTAGAGGGTGCCTAAGACCAGTCAAACTGGATTCTTAGTAGAACTCTGATTGGAATCCAAAAGGGAGGTGGAGTCCTTGTCCAACAAGGACTCCTAGGCGCCTCCTACTTGGGCTCACGCCACCCTTGGCGTGCGCCCTTCTCCTTGCCAGGTTCTGGCAGGGGGACAGGCCCCCACCAGCTCTCCAATAGGTGCATGACATGTGGTCAAAAGTCAAAGGGTCAATGGTCAACGTTTGACCAGTCAAAGGTAGACTTTTGACCAAAGTCAAAGAACAAGAAATGGCAGGTGACCAAAAATGGCAGGTAATGTCTTACAAATAAGACAACCTATTCTGACTTGGACAACCTCCAGTCAGACCATATGAAGGCCTCTGATTGAGCACAAACTCCTTTGGCTCAGTCAGGACAACTTATTTATGATAGTAAAAGAAGAACGTTAGGTTCAATCGAGTGCTAGCACGATTTCCTTGAACCTAATTGAATCTCATTCAGATCAATTGAACTAGATCAGTTCAATTGATGATCACCAGATTCAAACCCTTGTTTGTGTGACCCAGTTAGGTTCAGTTCTGTATGGTAATGGGATATGTCATGATCTCTATCATCGACATCATCGAAACTCCTTTCGATGGATCAGAACTCTTCTGATTCGAACAGCTAGAATGATCGATCATCTAAATCATTCTAATTGCTCCCAAAATCCACCAGTGACACCTAGCAGTATATGGTGGCAACCCATCAGAGCTGAATGCGAACCTCTTGGTGCAGCTACCTGTGTGATTCAGTTCTTCTATCTTGAGCCCCGATCAGATTAGGGTTAAGGTGAACTCGTCAAACCCTAGTCTCTGTCATATGATGTAATCATTCGATTCGAGTCCAATGTGAAAATCTAAATAGAAACTCTTTCTATTATTTCACTCTACCATGGCCATGGATTTCTGGACTTGATTCTCATGATCATCATAGGGCTACTCCTCTACCACCGAGGTAGATAGATTCCCATCTTGATGCAATCCAGTTCCTACAATGAACATGCTATAGCCAACATACACCTCAGGGTTCCATATGGCTAGGAGACCGAGTAATGGTGTAGTCAAACTATAACACCCTCAAGGTGAACTGCCGATGCATCTCAGGTCAAAGAACCAGACACACTACTGCAGCATCGAGTCAGTCATTGACGAGAAGGTAGACTTCCTAATGACTACTCGAGGTGGTCACGCTCAGTGCCCTCGTTCTCTAACGAGTACCTGTACTCTCGCTCCGGTGTCTCCACACCGTAGACTCAAGACTCATCTACTAAAGAGAAGCGATCGTACACCAACCTTCCGGATCAATCACCATCCTCGTGATGATCCTATGGTCGGGAGCTGTTTATGAGTTAATAATGATTATTCATGTCTTAAATTTTCAACTCTTGAAAATATGAATTATCATTACCATTAACTCAAAGGATGTATCACAGACACTAAATACACATGTGTGATAGAAAATAACCCATTTCATTAATTATAGTCAAAATTATAATTTTGCCCCTAGAAGTGTATTACAAGTGTCAGCCAATTCTGGCTTCTAGGGCACATATATCTATCACTTAAGGCCTAGTTTGAGAGGTCTTAAGGGGACTAATTCATGTATAGGTCGGGTCTAGATCCAAAGGATGAGAGCATAGGAGACATAGATGTACATGGGCTCGGTGAGTGCTTTCATGTATTGGGTTAATCGGAGAGTTTTTTGGTCGGATCTAGATTCAGAGGATGAGAGCATAGGAAATATGGGTATACATGGGCTCGGTGAGTGCTTTTATGTATTGGGTTAGTCGGAGAGTTTTTTGGTCGGGCCTAATGGCTATGTATAAATACATAGGTTGTATTAGGATTTTCAAGGTTGGAATCAATACAGACCTTTTCTCCCTCAACTCTCTTCTTCTCTTCTCTCTAGAGTTGCCGCCCTAGGATTCTTAAAGCGGGCCTAGAGAAGGGGGCATCTCCCTTAAGCCCAAGAAGGGAGGTGCCCCATCATAGATCCAGGTGGAGGATCAGTGGTTTGCTGCCTATAGAGAACATCATAGGTTCCTTCAGGTCCATGCTAAAGATTAAGGGCTTCCGCAACATAGTATCGAGGCTTGTAACGCCAAGGATGATTGGCATTCGAGCGATATCATGGAACATCAATTGGTATCAGAGTGAGGTAATGCCAGTTGATGCACCAATAAAGTAGGCATTGGACATAAAAGCATTTCTCATGTCAAAGTGTATTCAACACAAGAAATAATTTTTCATGCCCAAAGTCTGCCATCCCTAATATCCCACACCTCCTTTATCCTCTCTCTTCTCCTCTTCTACAAGCATAAAAGTTATGCACAAATCTGAGAAGAAGGCCCAAGGTTTTTGGCATAATATTCAGGATCTATGTGATGGTATTCGTGTGATGGATGGGCTGCTTTTAGAAATAATTTTGAAGGTTCATCAGATTAGATCCAGATCTAATTTTTAGAAAAAAAATTTATGGGAAGAAGATGTTCAGATCCTGCCTGAGTGGATATCAATAAAGGTCAGGCATATGCGTGGCTCCTTCTAGAACCCTAGGAATCAATAGGATCATTATAGGATAATTAGATTATCCAATCAGATACATTAAATTAAATCTAATTTAATTTTAATTTTTAATTTTTAATATTAGATTATCATCATTAGATTTGAGAACTCTTAGATCTGATCGAATTATTTAAAAAAATTTTAAAAAAAAAAATTTTAGATCTAATCAGATCTGTACGATCCTGTGATGGAAAATAGTATTTTTCCTTCAACTGGTATCAAAGCTGCGTTAGTAGTTCTTCATATCTATCTTAGATTTAATTTTATTTTTATTTATGATCTGATATTAAAAGATATTAAATATCACATCAGATATAATTAGATCTAAAATTAAGAAATTAAAAATTAATTAATTTAGATTTAATATGTATGAAATGCATGACGAGACTAGGTGTAGAATAGTTCTATGTGTAGTCTAATATGATCATGTATTTAATTTGATTAAATATAATTTTAGATCTATTTAATTTTTATTTTTTGATGTTATAATTATTATAATTAGATCTAAAAATAAAAAATAAAGTTTTTTAATTTTTGATTTATTCATATGAGATATGAAAGATGCATGCTTAGACTAGTCATAGAATAGTTCTATAAGATATCTAGAATAATTTTAATTTTGATATGATCAAATTTAAAATTTTATTTTTCAAATTTAATATGTGTTGTTTTAGATCTAAAAGTATACATATTGATGATACATGAAAAGTATGCAAGACATGTATTAGTTAGATCTTTTTATATGTGATATATCATCTAACTAGTTTTGTAGTAAAAAATTATATTTTTAATTAAGAAGTTTTTCATAGCCGTTCGATCATAAGAACAAAGTAGGGTTTAAAGACCCTCTCCTTCCATTCTATGGGGTATTCTTATGGCGTGTAGGAGTGATGCACGTTCATCCTTAATAAAAAATCAGAACCTATTTTTCTGCAAAATCCTAGATCCTGAAATCCTAGAATTTCTATTACATATTTTGTTCATGAACCCAAAACTTAATTAAGAATTAAGATTATGAAATTAATTAGATGTAAAATTATGAATTTTCAGATCTAAGATATATTCATAAAATTGGGTTCGGACCTGAATTGTTTAATTAGGTCTAGCAGTTGATCAAATCAAATCAAAAGTTGGTTAGGTGAGAGCAAAGAAAGCTTAGATTTGACCAGCCTAATAGGATTAAGTATGGATCAAGATCGAATCACATTGAGATGTGACTCAATCAAATCAAGACCTAATTTGGCTCCGCGGTTCGAGCCTAGATTGTAGACTAACCCAATTAGTTCTGATTCAATAATTTGGTGTCTAAGGTAAGTTTGGCAGATATGACCGACTATTTTTTAATTAGGAGCTACTCAATCTGAATGCATTCTTATCGAGTTAATGGCATATCTCTTCTACCGATCTCACTTACTTGGCCATTTGTGTCGATCCAGTTTTTATTTAAGATAGCTAACAATTCGAGCCAACCCATGCCACTAGGTTAGTCATAATTATTATGACTAAGTCAAGTCAAGTCAAGTTTAATGAGACCTAAATTAAATCTCTCTATGAAAATATTAAGTCTAAGATCTTCCACCATTATAAATGTGCGGATTCTTCTCGGGGTTGATTGTTCTCGGTTGGATACAATGGTTTAATTGCATCGAAAAGATGCAACCATGTCTATTAGGCATTGGATGCTATGGGTTGGAGGATGATTGGGCTCAATATTTTGGATATGGTGAGGGACCCAATCAGAAATCCAATCTATGCAAATGGTGGGTCTGACTTAACTAAGAAGTAGATCAATATTCTAGACATGGTGAGATTCATGAATTAGAGATTAAGTTTGAATGCACCATGATTAGAGAATCATTGGATAAGAGTTGTCTACTCATCGGTTGACCCATCATCAATAACTGTTAGGTGAGGTGATGAGTCAGCTGGTGGGACCGCACTATCCACTAGAAATCTATAATCATGGAAATTTTGCATCTCTATCAAGAAAGTATAGGGATTCGAGTAAATAGTAGGAGCCTAATTTATTTAAAAATAAAATTTTTAAATAAATTATTTAAGTTTAATTACAAAATCTAACTAGAAATTTTGACTCTCTATAGAAAAATATCTGCGTCCAATCCACTAGCCCGTATCCTAGACACCCATAGACTAATCGAACTCAACTACAAGGATTACTCTGAAACTTCAAAATTATTTTGAGTTTTGAGAAGTTGACTCATGTGTTGAAATAGAATTCTCCCATCTTATCAGTCCATCCATCCGCTGATCAGAGAGTATCTCTCAAGAAGTGGATGGATGAAGATAACAAAGCCAGGTATTACATGTTGGGCTCGATGTCTGATGAGCTCCAATGCCAACATGAAGACATTAAGACTAGCCATCAAATATTGGCTTACCTACAAGAGTTGTTTGATGAACAGAGTCGTACTGCCAAATATTAAATCACTAAAAGATCTTTTAAGGCTCAAATGCATGATGGACAGTCAGTCCAAGATCATTATCTTATGATGATCAAGAACTTGGAAGAGCTTCAGAAGCTCGATGTCAAGTTAAATTAAGATCTGCAGACTGACATAATTCTACAGTCCTTGAGTGATGCATATGAGCAGTTCATCATGAACTATCATATGCATAAACTTTAGAATACCTTGGCTGAGCTCATGAATATGTTGATTACTATCGAGCTTTCTATGAAAAGTTCTAAAGGCTCGGCACTTGCTGTAGAGTGGACTTCTTCTAAGAAAAAGTCTTTTGGAAAGAAGAAGAAGTCCGTGAAGAAGCAGAAGGTGAATGATGAGAAGAAAAAGAAGGCGGAGCCAAAAAAGAAGGCCACTGACAAAGAAAAATATTTTCATTGCAATACTGACAGCCACTGGAAGCGGAACTACCCTCTTTACCTGGCTAGTCTGAAGAACAAGAAGGAGGCAGGTCCTTTTGGAGGTATGCTCATTATAGAATCTAATCTTATGATTTTTTTTGCATCCAATTGAATGCTTGACTCTGGTTCTAGTGCTCACTTGTGCACTTCTATGCAGGACCTTGAGGATAGCAGGAGGCTGAGGGATGGTAAAATGATTCTACGCATTGAAAATAGAGCAAGAGAGCTGCTGTGGCTGTGGGAACCTATCCCCTACGATTACCATCAGGATTAGACTTAGTACTTAGGAACTATTTTTATGTGCCTGCAGTAAATAGAAATTTAATTTTTGTTTCATATTTAGCACTAGAAGGCTATATAATTAGTTTTTTTAAGAACCATTGTAATATTCTTTATGAAAGAAATAAAATTGCAAGTGATTTCCTTATAAATGGTCTCTATTAGTTACATATTGATATTTCTATTTTTAATATCGAGCAAAATATGAATGCCATAGGATCAAAGCGACCCTAGGATAGTCTAAATGATAGGTATCTTTGGCACCTTAGGCTAAGTCATATAGCTGAAGACAGGATTAACAAATTGGAGAAATTTGGACTATTGAGTCCATTGACTTTTGAGTCATATCCGATTTATGAATCATGCCTTCATGGCAAAATGATCAAGCCTCCTTTTGTGGGACATGGGGAAAGAGCTATAGACCTGCTTATCCTAGTACATACTGATGTATGTGGTCTATTTGATATGCCAGTTAGAAGCAATTACATCTACTTCATCACCTTTACTGATGATTTATCTCGGTATGGATATGTGTATTTGATGCGACACAAGTTTGAAGCTTTTGAAAAGTTCAAGAAATTCATACTCGAAGTAGAAAAACAAATAGAAAAACTCATTAAGATTCTTCGATCAGATCAAGAAGGCAAATACCTTAGTCAAAAATTCCTAGACTATCTTAAGGATAATGGTATAGTCTCATAATGGACTCCACCTAGAATACCTCAACTCAATGGTATTTTAGAATGGAGAAACCAAATCCTATTAGATATGGTTCGATCCATGATGAGCTTCATGGATCTTCTTGAGTTTCTTTGAGGACATAGTCTGTTGACTGCTATATATCTATTGAATAGGATTCCATCTAAAATCGTTCCTACCACACTATATGAGATAAGGCATGATAAGAAACCAAGTCTAAGTCATCTCAAAATTTGGGATTGTTCGGCCCATGTCAAGAGACAACAGACGGATAAATTAAAGTCTAGGTCCTTTAGAGCTTGATTTATTGGATATCCTAAAGAGTCATTAGGATATTTTTTTTATCTCCTAGAAGATCATAATGTGATTGTGAGTCAACATGTCATCTTTCTTGAAAAATAGTTTATTCAAGATAATAGCATCGGAAGATAGATTAGGCTCGAAGAGAAAGTCTTCCAAGAGCCACGAGCCAAGAAACCTATTGAATCCAATCAGATTGAGCCAGTCCAATCACTACCTCGTCCACCTTATAGATCAGAAAGGATTTTTCGTCCTCCTGAAAGATACTTAGGTACTATTTTAGAGGACGTAGAGGAAATATTCCTCATAGGAAAAAGGGTTCATGGTGATGATCCCAAAAGCTATGATGAGGCAATATCATATATCGACTCTAAGAAATGGTTAGAGGCAATGAAGTTAGAGATTGACTCAATGCACTCGAACTAAGTCTGAACGTTGGTAGAAACACCCGAAGGTATAGTACCTATTGGATGTAAATGGATCTTCAAGAGAAAGATAGGTGCCGACGAAAATATAGAGACATTTAAAGCAAGGCTCATAGCAAAATGGTATAGTCAGCATGAAGACATTGACTATCAGGATACTTTTTCGCCAATAGCCATGCTTAAATCCATCCACACATTGCATGTTGTTGTAGTCTATTTTGATTATGAAATTTGATAGATGGATGTGAAAATGGCATTCTTAAATGGATATCTTGAGAAAGATATCTATATGGAACAGCCGCTGGATTTCACATCCAGTGATACTGATCATAAGGTCTACAAGCTGCAAAGATCCATATATGGACTTAAGCAAGCATCTCGGAGCTGAAATTCTCGTTTCAATGATGTGATCAAATCATTTGAATTTATCAAGAATGAAGAGGAGCCCTGTATTTTCAAAAGGGTCAGTGGGAGCATTGTTATCTTTCTCGTACTGTACATGGATGATATGTTTCAATGATGGAGATCATGACATGTCTCATTTGAAGGAACCAGATCTAGGATTTCATGAGTAGATCTTGAAACTTTTTCAAGATCATGTAGTAAAAGATTTAAATAAATTAAATATTTATTTAAATAAATATATAAATATCTAGAACTTAGATCTATTATATGATCAAGATATTAAATCAAAAATTAAAATCAAATAAGAAAGAAAAGGTTGATCAAAACAACCTAATCTACACTACATCAAATGCAGGTATGAAGTTAATAGATCAGATATATTACCTGAGCAAGTTAGATATTCTAACTTGCTAATCCAAGCTTGAGGATGAAGTCACGAGCCGCATACGCGTCCGACCTCTAGGAGTCATCCACACGAGCCCACGAACACGATTAGAGATCTTGATGCAAGAAATCAGCACAGCATGCTAGTACTATGCCGATCTCTCTTCGACGGTCTATTTGATGCTTCCTTCTTCGAAATATGGACTCTCCAAAATATGAGAAGGAAAAGAAGAATTTTCTAATCTGAGACTCCCTCAGAAAAAACTTAAAAGAACGAGGAGAGATGAGGAATAAAATAGCCCTGGAAGAAGACCCTCTTCTTCTTCTCTTTTCTCTCACCTAGACACCTAGTTTGGTGCCTATGGAACCCCCACGCCCAAGGACCCTCTTCCTCTGATTTTTGCACACCCAAAACCTCTCCCAAAGCTCTATATTCTATAAAAAAATCAGGCTAAAATTCAACCTAAATTTATAGAAAAAGAAGAGTTGGGCGCCCCTCTGATTTTTTTTGGTAAATCCAGCAAGGAGAGGCACACAAAAAACCTCTCACTCACATGGAATTAGGGAGGAAAAATAGGAGATGGGTGACACATATGGAAGGAGATGTTTTGGTTTATAAGGATTCTATCTCATAGAATCTTAAATCAAAATTAACTTCCTCTTAGACTTGGTCAACCATCAAATAACCATATGAGAATAAGAGGGAGAGAAGGGGCATGCGTGAAGACCAGAGAGAGACTCTCTATCACACAAAAAGAGAGGGCATGGGATGTGGAAGGCTAAGGTGGCGCAAGATGGACTAGGATTCCATCTATGACTTGGTCAAACATGGTTTCTCAAATCAAATTAAATCAAAACCAAATCAACTAAATTAAATTAGGTTCTAATCTAATTAAGAACTTAATTAAATTAAATTAAATTAAATTAAATTTTAATTTAATTTTTTAATCAAATTAAAAAATTGGGTTAACCCGAGTCCTAGTTAGATTAGGACTAGTTCTTCCTTACACTTGACTTATCCAATAAGCCAATTGGACTTAATTCAATCAAGACCAAACTAAATCTAATTAAATCATATTTAATTAGACTTAATCTCAACCCTCTGGATTAATCAAATTAAGCCAATCAGCAATCTAATTGCTAATCAATCCTCCTGCAATACTTGCACTAGGTTAAACACCAATCGCATTGATTGTTTAATCCTAAAATGATTCTAAATCGCTGATCAACCATTCGATTAGAATGTAAACTCTAATGTGTGTGACTTCATAGGTCCAAACCTAAGTTAGTAGCATAGAAATAAATTTTTGTACTAATCAAAGTGACCATCTAGCAATGATATCCGACGGTCGGATAGGTCGAAAGGTATAGAACACCATCCTTAGAACCCATGTGAATATAGTTTCCATATAATTCATCCCCTTAACCATAATGCTCGTAGGATACCTCAGAGTTCAACTATCAACTCTGATCAGATTGTCCATATTGTATTTTAAAATATCAAATCCATCTGATGGATTATGCTGGCCAAGATTTTGCTATATTAAAATATAGTGATACATTCTTCTCTAACTCTTGGAGTGGTCAATTTCATCTTGATCACACTTCGACTTTGCAAGTACTTGACTGTGTCCAAAAGCCTTTCATTGCTAAATTAAAAATTTAGTTAGTCCGATACTAAAGCACGGTGAGTTGCTTGCAAGTCACTGAGGTGATCTCAAATCTAAGAGATACTTTTACCTATATCCCATCAGAAATATTCTCGATAATAGAATTCTCTGAAGTTGGTCACGTTCAATGATGATGTATCCATACATCTTACCTGTATGCCATACCAGTATCTCCACACTCTTTTGTTAAGAGGATAATCAACCTATATGGTATATAGTGACCTATGCTCGATAGACGCTGTCATCCTAATTAACAACCTATCATTTGATCGTGAACAAATTTAAGGACTAATCGATAAATCCTCTTTTTATCAAAACTAAATAGTCCTAAAGACTTCATCACAATAATGAAGTTCATTAAAAGATGTAAATTTATGATGAAAAAAGATGCCAAAATATTTTTTATTAATTAATAAATTAATTACAATATCTCAACCATCAATAGGCTGATGATTGGCTTTGGGACATAATTTTCAACAACTCCCACTTATCCTAAAGCCACTTGGCATAGTATCTAATACCCATCTTTGACTTATGACTATTGAACTTCTTGATTGCCAGGGCTTTAGCGAAGGGGTCGGCTAGATTCTTCTTTTCATCAATCTTTTGAAGGTCGATATCACCATGATCCACGATCTCACAGACCAAATGGAAGCGGTATAGAATGTGCTTTGTCCGCTGGTGTGCCTTCGGTTCCTTTGCTTGAACTATGGCGCCAATGCTATCGCAGTAGAGCAGAACTGGACCATCAATGGAGGATGCTACTCTGAGCTCGATGATGAACTTTCTCAACTATATAACTTTCTTTGCTATATCTGATGCCGCCATATACTTTGCTTCATAAATAGAGTCAGCCACTATATGCTGCTTGAAACTTTTTTAGCATATAGCTCCACCATTTAGAGTAAAGATATATCCCGATATACTTTTACTATCATCATGGTTAGATTGAAAACTAGAGTCTGTAAACTCCACAAGCTTCAGATCTAACTTACCATAAACCAACCATTGGTCCTTAGTATTTCTCAAATACTTAAGGATGGTTTTAACCACCTTTCAGTGATTTTCTTTAAGATTAGATTGGTATCTACTCACTAGTCCTAGTGAGTATGCCACATCTGATCTTGTACGTGTCATTGCATACATAATAGATTCCACTGCCGAAGCATATGGAATTCTACTCATATGCTCTCTCTCTCTCTTCAAGAGTTGTCGGACAATCCTCCTTAAAGAGAGAAATTTCTTGGCCTATCGGAAGATAGCTCTTTCTGAAATTCTCCATGTTGAACCTCTTAAGGATAGTTTCTATGTACGTGAACTGGGATATACTAAACATCCTTTTAGATCGATCCCTATAGATCTTCATCCCTAGGATGTAGGATGCTTCACCCAAGTCCTTCATGGAAAACTATGATGACAATCAGACTTTTATTTTTTGTAGTGCAAAGATGTCATTTTCGATTAAGAGAATATAATCCACGTACAAAATAAGGAATACCACTACTGGACCATTTGTCCATTTATAAATGCAGGGTTCTTCTCCGTTCTTAATGAAGCCATACGTTTTGATCACTTTATCAAAATGCATATTCCAACTCTGAGATACTTGCTTTAATCCATAAATGAATCTCTGAAGCCTGCACACCTTGGACTTATCTATGGATGTGAACCCCTCAGGTTGTATCATATATACCTCTTTGATTAGCTCTCCATTTAGAAAAGCCATCTTCACATCCATCTGCCAGATCTCATAGTCCAAGTGCGCAACTATTATAAGCATTATCCAAATGGATTTGAGCATTACCACTGAGGAGAATGTCTCATCATAGTCAATACTATAACATTGACGATATCCTTTAACAACCAAATAGACTTTATAGATCTCCACCTTTTCGTCTGCGCCTCTTTTTCTTTTGAATATCCATTTACACCCAATGGGTTTAACCCCTTCAAGTGGGTCAACTAATGTCCATACATCATTGACCTTCACGGAATCCATTTTGGATCTCATGGCTTCTAGCCATTTCTCAAAATTGGATCTCTGCATCACATCCATATAAGTGATCGAATCCTCATTGTTCTCATTGAGTTTGATGGGATCACCATCTTGGACCAAGAATCCATAGTATCTATCTAAATGGCATGATACTCTACCGAATCACCTTAATGGTGTAGGTTTACTAGGCTTCAGATCTGATCTGATCAAATTCAACTTAGGTTCAATATTCTGTGTCAAACTTTTTATCTATTAAACTTCATCAAGTTCAACCATAGAGGCAACAGTTCCTTCATCAAGAAACTTCTTTTTCAAAAAGGTTGCCCTAAGGCTAATGAACACCTTTTGTTCATCAGCATGGTAGAAATACCATTCTTTGGTTTCTTTTAGGTACCCTATGAATGTACACTTGTCAGACCTAGGTCCAAGTTTATCTATAATTAATCATTTGACATAAGTCGGGCACCCCCAAATCCTAAGTTGTGAAAGTGCTGACTTACGCCCTGTCCATATCTCATATGGAATTTTAACTGCAGACTTACTTGGAATCCTATTTAATAGATAACAAGCCAATTCGAGTGCATATCCTCAGAAGAATATCGACAAGTTGGGAAATACCATCATGGATCAGACCATATCTAACAAAGTCTAATTCCTCCTTTCTGACACACCATTATGCTGTGGTATTTCAAGGAAGAGAATCTCATTCTTTCCTAGATATGTGACAAACTCATCAGAAAGGTATTCTCCTCCTCGGTCAGATCGAAAAGTTTTAATACTCTTCTCAGTTTATTTTTCTACTTCACTTTAGAATCATTTGAATATTTCAAAAGAATCCAACTTATATTTCATCGGATAAACATATCCATATCTAGATAGATCATCTATGAAAGTGATGAAGTAGACATATCCATCTCTAATACTTATGCTCATTGATCCACATACATCAGTATGTACTACATCTAAGAGCTCATTGGCTCTCTCACCATTTTTAGTAAAAGATGACTTGGTCATTTTATCAAGAAGATGGGACTCACAAGTTGGAAGTGATTCACAATCACTGACTTGGAGGATTTTCTCTTGAGTCAACCTATTTATCCTGTTCTTGTTTATATGACCTAGCCTACAGTGCCATAAGTAGATATCTGATACACTATCTAATCTAGGGTGCTTGCCAGTAGAATAGACTATATTAATAGATTGTGATAACATATATACACCGTTATTCAATTATCCATAGAAAGCAGTAACACCATTCACAATGACATTACAAACTTATTTCTTTATTAAAATTTCATAATTGTTCATGGCCAAAAGGCCTACAGAAATGATATTTAAAAAGAAACTAGGATAGAAATGACAATCACTAAGAACAATGGTATGAGATTCAAATATAAGTTTCATAATTTCTAAAGCTAGAACTGAAACTGATCTTCCATCTTCAATATTTAGGAATCTCTCATCTTACTCGAATCTTTTACTGACCTGCAACCCCTGCAATGGATTATAGATATGGTAAGGGCTATCGGTATCCAATACCCAGTCAGTAATATCATAAATAGAGAAATTGCAAGGAGTTATCATATAAATACCTTGCTCAGCAACAGCTTATTTCTTTTTCTACCTGTTCGGATCCAGGGAGGTAATATACTGAGAACAGTTCCTCTTTCAGGGCTCCCGCTTCTTGCAAAAGAAGCATTTAGCTTGACTCTTATCGAGCTTGATCTTTCTAGTCTAGCCCTACACTAATGTCCTAGCCTAAACTTGCACCTTCTTTATTTTTTCTTCTTGTTCTTCTTTCCTTTCCTAAAGGGTCGAGAACTAAAAGACGAACCTCCCACTAAATTCATCGACTCTTTATGGAGCTGGTGATCCTTCTCAAAGTTTTGAAGTAACCCCAGTAAGCCATGGTAGTTTACTTTAGGCTTTGTCATTCTGTAATGAGTAAGGAAAGGAAGATAGAACTTTGGCAGTGAGTTCAATATTGCATCTTTTCAAAGTTGTTCATGCAAGGAAAAGCCAAGTTTGCTCAAGCGCTCTATCAGCTCGATTATGTACAGTACATGATCAGTGATAGAGGCTCCATTCTGCATTCTAATGTTGAAGATGGCGCAACTACTCTTGTGCCTCTCAACGTCATCAAGTGTGCCAAAAGAATCCTCCAACACTTGGAGCATTTCATTTGACTGAGCTATCTCAAACCTGCAACTAAACTCATTGCTCATCGTAGCCAACATAATGTAGTGCACTATGGTTCGGTCATTGAGCTATTTCAGATAAGTATCTCTGACTGTTCCACATGCATTGGCAGCTGGCCCCTCAGGTGCACGATCCATCAGCACAATAGGATCCGTTCATGCTTCAAGATGATCTTCAACTTTCGATATCAGCTATCAATGTTGGGTCCCACCAACTTATCATTGTCCAACAATGATCAGAGCGATAAGAAAGCAGCCATGTCTGCACAAAAAAAATCAAAATCTAATTAGTAATTGATTCATTAAGCCTAAAGCTTTAGACTTTAGTCAAAAGGTTTCTTCTACTATTTTATTCGAATTGGTAAACTCTACCTCCAATTAAAGAAATTATCCTAATTCTTTAGTGGATACTAGAATCTACATAGACTGCACACGAGTCCAACTTTAGTTGACCAACCCATGTACATAACCAATTATTTCTCCAAATAATTTCTAGTAATTAAATTTTGCCCCAGCCCCTAATCAGTTGGCTTTGTCCTTCCCAGAAAAGGGTCTAGTTAGGTCCAACCATTAACATGACCATGCTTAGTCCATCTAACCAATGAATGATCAGGCCCAACTTTAGTTGGCCCACCTGACCATCATTTAGAAAGATGTATCAAAGAGATCATATAATGAATGATAATTCCATTAACCGATAAGCACCAGGCCTTTGGGCCTCCAATGATTATCCATCTGATGGATCCATTATCATCTACTTTAATGGGAGGCTATGATCTAATTATCATATAACTATTTCATTTTAGGAATCTAATAATTTTAAAAAATTTATTTATAGAAGTGAGTAGGTCAGATTAACCAACTTGTCATGATCATCCCACTGGCTTCACTAAGTCAGCTTAAGAGGGACCACTAATAGGCTGGTCTAGGAGCACCTAAATCAGTCGCACTGATTTACCTAACAAACATGGGTCAGCTTGAATAGTCCAGTAATTCAATCAAAACATAATCTCACCGAAAGGTCAGATAAGTTCGATCGATGGGAGGGTCTGCCAAAGCTTGCCTTAGACATCATTAAAAATGGCCAAGTAAGCGGGCTGCTAATTAAAAACCATCGGTCTAGTTTACCTTAGACACAAACTGGTTTAATTAATTTTAATTAGATCAACCTAATAGTTCATGCTAGACTACATAGTCAAGAATCAAGTCCATCTTGGGTCTTGTTAAAGATATGGATTTGACCAACTACAACTATTGTAATTGATCTAGAGAATCTTTGATCTAATCTAAGATAATAATTGATTAGATTTAGTTAATTCTCTAATTAAGTTCATTCTTTAATCTAACCCTATGTCTAATCTAATTAATGGACCTAATTTTCACCAACCCATTTAACCCATATGTTATGATTTGTGTCTTAGGATCTTCAATTCACAATCCTAGATCCTAATCAATCAACTTCTTAATTCTCAATTATGTTTTGGGCTGAGGGTTAGGGTTCAACTTTTTAAAAATAATTTTTATATTTATAAAATATTTTTACAATATAGTTCTATCAACCAAGTTGCATGTTTGATTCATAATCAATATGCAAGTAAAATAAACATAAAACTACTTTAGATCTAATCTAAATAGGTTCATGTAATTAAAATAATTTTAATAATAATCAATCATAAATCTTCCTAAATCAAATCTAATATATTTATGATGATTAAAATTAGATTAAAATATTTTTAATTAGATCATAAAATTTTTTAAATCTAATCTAAAATTTTATGGTTAATATTTTAGATTAGCACGTACTAGGACAATCTATTCACTGTAAGGGATAAACCTTACAGCAGGACAACTTTATGGCACTCCATGCAATCTAAAATATTTTATTTTTAGATCTAAAATAATTTTAAATCTATTAAATTATAAATAAAATTAGATCAAATCTAATAAATTTATAATTAGAGTCAGACCATCACGAACTAAGATAACCTTTTCACTGTAAGGGGTAAACCTTACAGCAGGACAACCTTATGGCAGTTCATGAGATCTAAATTTTTTTTAAAATTTTAAATTTAATAATTAGATTATAAATTAAATATAATCTAAGAAATAATCTAAATATGTATAAAAATCATGTAACAAGAACCTTGGCTCTGATACCAATTGAAGGAACTAGATCTAGAATTTCATGGGTAGATCTTGAAATTTTTTCAAGATCATGTAGCAAAAAATTTAAATAAATTAAATAATTATTTAAATAAATATGTAAATATCTAGATCATAAATTTATTACATGATCAAGATAAGATATTAAATTAAAAATTAAAATCAAATAAGAAAGAAAAGGTTGATCAAATCAACCTACATCAATACTACATCAAATGCAAGTATGAAGTTAATAGATCAGATCTATTATCTAAGCAAGTTAGACATTCTAACTTACTGATCCAGGCTTGAGGATAAAGTCATGAGCCATACATGCGTCCGACCTTTAGGAGTCATCCACACGAGCCTACGAATATGATCAGAGATCCTAATGTAGAAAATTAGCATAGCATGCTAGTACTGTGCTGATCTCTCTTCAATGATCAATCCGATGCTTTTTTCTTCAAAATATAGACTCTTCAAAATATGAGAAGAAAGAGGATAGTTTTCTAATTTGAGACTCTCTCAGAAAAAACTCAAAAGGAGGAGAGATGAGGAATAAAACAGTCCTAGAAGAAGATCCTCTTCTTCTTCTCTTTTCTCTCACCTAGACACCTAGTTTGGTGCCTATGGAACCCCCATGCCCAAGGACCCTCTTCCTCTAATTTTTGCACACCTCAAATCTCTCTCAAAGCTATATATTTTATAAAAAAATCAGACCAAAATTCATCCTAAATTTAAAGAAAAAGAAGAGTCCTTGTCTAGGTCAAAAACTAGACAAGGCAGGACTAGATTTGGCAAGTAGTTGGGGCGCCCAACTCTTGGGCGCCCCTCCTCTAATTTTTTTTGGTAAATCTAGCAAAAAGAGGTGCACAAAAAACCTCTAACTCACATGGAATTAGAGAGAAAAAATAGGATACGGGCGGCACACATGGAAGGAGATGTTTTGGTTTATAAGGATTCTATCTCATAGAATCCTAAATCAAAACTAACTTCCTCTTAGACTTGGTCAACCACCAAATAACCATATGAGAATAAGAGGAAGAGAAGGGGCATGCATCAAGACTAGAGAGAGACTCTCTATCGCACAAAAAGAGAGAGCATGGGGTGTGGAGGGCTAAGGTGGTGCAAGGTGGAATCCTAGTCTCACTGAAATATAGTTTCTCAAATCAAATTAAATCAAAACCAAATCAACTAAATTAAATTAGATTCTAACTCAATTAAGAAGTTAATTAAATTAGATAAAATTTAATTTAATTTTAATTTAATTTTTTAATCAAATTAGAAAATTGGGTTGATCCGAGTCTTAGTTAGACTAGACTAGTTCTTCCTTGCACTTGACTTATCCAATAAGCCAATTGAACTTGATCCAATCAAGCCCAAACCAAATATAATTAAATTATATTTAATTAGACTTAATATTAGCCTTCTAGCTTAATCAAAATAAGCCAATCAGTAATCTAATTGCTAATCGATCCTCCTGCAACCCTTGCACTTGGTTAAACACCAATTGTATTGATTGCTTAACCCTAAAATGATTCTAAATTGCTGATCAACCATCTGATTAGAATATGAACTCTAATGTGTGTGACCTCATAAGTCTAAACCTAAGCTGATAGCATAGAAATAAATTTTTATATCAATCGAAGTGACTATCTAGTAATGATATCCGACGGTCGGATAGGTCAAAAGGTGTAGAACACCATCCTTAGAATCCATACGAATATAGTTTCCATATAATTCATCCCCTTGACCATAATGCTCGTAGGATACCTTAGAGTTTAACTATCAACTCTGATCAGGTTGTCCATATTGTATTTCAAAATATCAAATCCATCTGATGGATTATCCTAGCCAAGATTTTGCTATATTGAAATACAGTGATACATTCTCCTCCAACTCTTGGAGTGGTCAATTCCATCTTGAGCACCCTCCAACTTCGTAAGTACTTGACTATGCCCAGAAGTCTTCCATTAATGAATTAGAAATTTAGTTAATTTGATATCAAAGCATAGTGTGTTGCTTGCAAGTCACTGACGTGATCTCAGGTCTAAGGGATACTTATACCTATATCCCATCAGAAATATTCTCGATAATAGAATGCTCTGGAGTTGATCATGTTCAATGATGATATACCAACACATCTTACCTGTATATCATATCAGTATCTCCACACTCCTTGGTTAAGAGGATAACCAACTTATATGGCATATAGTGATTTATGCTCGATAGACGCTGTCGTCCTAATTAAGAGCCTATCATTTGGTCGTGAACAAATTTAAGAATTAATCGATAAATTCTCTTTTTATCGAAACTAAATAGTCCTAAGAACTTCATCACAATAATGGAGTTCATTAGAAGATGTAAATTTATGATGAAAAAAGATATCAAAATATTTTTTATTAATTAATAAATTAATTATAATATCTCAACCTTCAATAGGCTGACGATTGACTTTGGAACATAATTTTCAACGTCATTACCATACAAAATTGAATTTAACTGGATCACACAAATAAGAATTTAGATCTGGATGTCATCAATTGAGCTAAGCCAGTTTGATTGATTTGGATTAGATCCAATCAAGTTCAAGATAATCATTCTAGCACATGATTGAGCCTGACTTTCTCCTTCTGAAATCTTTCTGATTCATCACAATTGAGTCAAATTTGATTTGACTCATTCTTATATTTAGAATGAATTTATTTTTATCTGATTGAAATAAGTCTAGGTCAGATTAATTATAGAAATTAAATCCATTCATAGTCAAATTGGACTAGGGTTAAAAGTTGACCTATTTGAGAGAATTGAGGATCACCTGATCAAATACTTTTAAAAAATCTTTTAGAAATTATTTTAATCTAATTTTTAGATATGTGATAGAGGATGAGTTGCGCATTGGGTGTACCAAATTTTGTGATTTTTGGATGTGTCTAGACTATGTTATGATAGAGTTTGATTTGGATCAAACTCTTGAGGAAAGAGTCCTAGGCGTAGTGGACTCTTCCTTATCTACTCATGCTGATACCTTTTTGAATCATTTTTGATGAAAAAAATAAATGAGATCTGATGATTTTTCATGAAGAATAAGTCTTAGAGTCCTAATGATAAAATAAATAAGTTATTTTGGTCAAAAGGAACTCTAAGTAGGCATTGGACATAAAAGCCTTTCTCACGTTAAAGTGCATTCAATGCAAGAAATAATTTTTCATGCCCAAAGTCTGCCATCCCTGATATCCCGCACCCTCTATCTCTCTCTTCTTCTCTTCTATAAGCCTAAAAGTTAGGCACAAATCTGAGAAGAAGGTCCAAGGTTTTTGGCATAATATTCAGGATCTACGCGATGGTGTTCCTATGATAGATGGGCTACCTTCAGAAATAATTTTGAAGGTTCTTTAGATTAGATCTAGATCTAATTTTTAAAGAAAAAATTCATGAGGAGAAGACGTTTAGATCCCTCCTTAGTGGATACTAGTAGAGGCTAGGTGCATGCGTGGCTCCTTCCAAAACCTCAGAAATCAACAGGATCATTGCAAGATAATTAGATTATCCAATCAGGTACTTTAAATTAAATCTAATTTAATTTTAATTTTTAATTTTTAATATCAGATCATCATGATTAAGTCTGAGATCTCTTAGATCTGATCAGATTTTTTAAAAATTTTTTTAAAAAAATTTCTTAGATCTGATCAGATCTACACAATCCTATGGCAGAAAATAGTATTTTTTCTTCACTAGGAGTACCCAATCAAGCAGTTTTCTTCTTCCTTCGTTCTAGCAAAATGCCTCCTAGGAGAGCTTCTTCTCAAAGATCCATCACCACCACCCAATCCAATCTGGAACTAGCCGATCAACCAGTTTTGGCTTCGTCATCTGCACCATAACCCTCTCCGCCGACAATGTTGGTGGATTTGAACTAGTTCAACCTGCAGATACAGCAAGTGAGAAGTCTCATGGAGGCTATGCAGGTCATGCAACAAGCTCCAGCACCAACACCATTGGAAGGACCATCATCAAAACATCAAGATCTGACCCAAAAAAGATCCACCTGGAGAAGCCAATTAGAGAACCCTAAAAAGAGAAAACATAAAGTGGAGAGCCCCTAAGAATCCTGAAAAGAGAAAACATAAAGTGGAGAGCCCCTACTCCGAACATTACTGCACCCCCAAAAATTCTCTACCTCCATCAAGTCTGCCACACTTTAAGATACATGATAGAGATGATGTCCTCGATCAGAAGCTTTAGCAGATGAGTCGGTAGATTAAGAAACTCTGCCATGCCACCCTAGTCTATAATGATGATATCTACACCGACCCTCCATTCACCATCTAGATCATGTAGGAGCCCATCCTGCCGAACTTCAAGCTTTTTCAGTTTGAAAGTTATGATAGAACTTCAGATCCTGTCGATCATCTCAAAGCCTTTCGAACAATGATATTGCTCAATGGCATGTCGGACGCCATTCTTTATCGAGCTTTTCCATCAACCCTGAAGGGAGTAGCAAGAAATTGGTATTTGGATCTTAAATCATGTACCATGTATTCTTTTGATCAATTGAGCCATTAGTATTAGGAATAGTATCCCAAAGCCAATCATCAGCTTGTTGATAGTTGAGCTATTTTTTATATTTATATATAAATTATAATTGAATAAATATTATTTTAATATTTTTATCATAATTTTTTTTCATCTTCTAATGAACTCCTATATTATGGTAAAGTCCTTAGAACTATTTAGAATTGACAAAGAAGAATTTATCATTTAGTCCTTAAACCTGTTCGTGATCAAATGATACATTATTACCTAAGACAATAATGTTTATTGAGCATAGGTCATTGTGTGTCATATGGATTGATTGTCTCTTAATTAAGAAGTGTGAAGATACTAGTATGGCATATAGTTGAGATATAAGGGTACATCTGCACTGAACGTGATCAACTTTGGAGCTTTTCTGCTATCAAGATTTGCTCTGATGGAATATGGGTATAAGTATCCCTCCAACCTAAGATCACCAGGTGATTTTCAAGCAACTCACTATGCTTTGGTGTCAAACTACCTAAATTTTTAATTCAGTGATAGAAGATTTTTGGGCATAGTTAAGTACTTGAGGAGTCGGTGTGTGAATCAAGAAGGAATTAACCACTCTGAGTTCAGGAGCTGTGTTCAATTATGTTTCAATTTAACAAAACCTTGCCCAGGGTAGTCCAAGAGAAGTTACAGGACTGATTGCATTAAGACACAATATGGATGTATTTTTTAGAGTTGGCATTTAACTCTAAGTCATTCTATACATAGAGGTCAAAGGGATGAATTATGCGGTAACCATATTCACGTAGTTTCTGAATATTGTGATTGCGACTATTCGACCTATCCGAACATCAGGTATCATTGCAAGATGGTCACTTTGATTAGTAAAGAAATTAGATCCTATGCTATCAGCTTAGGTTCAAACCTATGGGGTCACATACATTAGAAATTTCTACCTAATCTGATGGCTGGTGAGGAGTCCCACTGGACTGGAACTCTATGGTCAAGAGTCCAACTAGACTAGAACTCTTCGATCGAGAGTCCTACTACATTGAAACTCTAAGTTCTACTTGTCTGAAATTCCATGATCAAGAGTTTCATTGGTTTGGGACTCTATGATCATGAGTTCCACACATTTGAAATACTAGGGTCAAGAGTTCCACTGGTTTGGGACTCTTTAATCAAGAGTTTTATTTTGATGGGACTCTATTGCCCGAACATCCATTAGATTTGGACTTTATATTTATGAGAGATTTAATTAGTAATTTGACTACTAATTAACTTAATTTGATTGAGTAATATTTTTTAGATCAAGTCCAATTGAATTGGATTCAGTTGGGTTTGATCCGATTGGTTATGAGATAACTTAATCATTGAGGAGGTTTAGTCACTGATTTGATCAGAGATGGGGCTTAATTAATTTCTAATTTAATTAGAATCTGATTGAGCCTAATTAAGCCTAAATGAGTTGGATTTAATCTGATCTAATTGAGCCTAGCCAAATTTATTTGGATTGGATTTAATTGGGCAAGTTTGTTTTAAGACTAGTTTGACTGGTCTTTCTACGCCACATCATCTTTTCCTGTGCCTATCTCATTTTCTACAAGAAAGTGTTTCTCATGAAGTTTTTTTCCATGCATAAGGGGTGCATGCCCAGCCTTCTCTCTCCCCAAATGGATAGGATTTAGTTGGTTACCATTTGAATTCAAATAGAGTTTGAATTCAAATGGACAACCACCTTATGTTATCTCTCCCAGATGCTTTCCACTTGTTTTTGGTGCAAATAAAAAGAGAGAAATTTCTAAGGCATGCACACATTAGAAAGAGTGTTTTCCCTTCTGCATGGGACTCCTCCTCTACATGAAAAAAATTCAAAACAATTTAGAGAGAGAAAGGAAAATAAAGAGGGCATAGGATTTGGTGAGTGTTGTCCTAGGGTTCCAACCTAGGATTCGGGAAGGAATTTTGTGAGCTACAAGTATTGTAAGCCAATGAAATTTTTAGGAGAGCCTCTTCTACCTCTCCTCTACCTTTGTTACTAATTCAAAGTGTTCAAAGAGCCTATGGAGGGAGATCAAAGCCATTCGATCAAGATCAACCATCAAAGCTTTCATCATCGAGCTAGCACTCAGGAGGGGCCGATTAGACTAGGGCCTCATGTGGATGATCCATGAAGGCCAGACAACTTGTGTGGCTGCATCGTGATGAGAGGACCTCCTCGATGGTAATCAAATTGTGGTGTTCGGCTACTCACATAAGGTATCATGTTCTGAACATGTAACGCAGTAAAAATTATTTTATTGTTGGTAATATAGTTTTTAAATTTTAATTACATATGTATCACATTTGTTCCTTAGTGTAGGATTTATTGATATGATTAGTAGCTCTAGAAATTAATTAGATTAATTTTTAATTTTGCTACATTAAATTTTTGAAAAACTATTTTTGAAAGTAGAGCTAGAAATCCTATGCTATGTACCTTCAGTGGTATCAGAGCACCAAGTTGATAAATGTGATTTATATGCTTTAAATTTTGAAAATTAGTATATTTGATATGTATTTTATTTGAGTAGCCTAGTAATCGAGCTTGAATAAGCCACCAAGTTATTTGGTCATAAGGGATAAGAATAGTTTAAAGGCCATCTCCTCCCATTCGATGGGGATCTCCTATGGCAGTAGAGGTGCCACCATGAACTCATTCCTAAAGATAAATGATGAAAGAATTTCTAAAATGATTTCAATCTATTTTAATCATTAATATGGTAGATTAGATCTAAATTTAGATTCATGATTTTTATGTATTGTACATAAAATCTATAATTAGTAGCTGTTTATGAAATGAGCTTATCCATTTTTGAAATAAGTCGACCCATTTAGTGAATAGTGCTAGATTGTAAAGAGCCTTTCAAAATTTTAAAAAATATTTTTAAAATATTGAACCCCAACCCATCAGTCCAAAACTTAATTAAAAATTAAGTGTTATGAATTATGATCTAGAATTGGGAATTAAAGATCCTAACTCATGTGCATAAAATTTTTGGGTTATTGGGTTAGATGAATTAGGTCCATTAATAGGATTAGACCTAAGGTTAGTTAAAAAATGAACTAAATTAGAGTAATTAATTAAATCTAAATAAATATTGATTTAGATTAGGTTAAGAACTCTTTAGACTCAACTATAATAGCTATAGTTGATCATGTCCATATCTTTAATGAGAACCAAATGGACTTGATTCATAGCTACGCAATCGAATCCAAAATTACTAGGTTGATCAAATTGAAATTAATAAACCAGTTGGTGTCTAAGATAAGTTTGGTAGTCAAGACGAGTAGTTTTTAGTTGAGAGCTACTTGCACTAATTCGATCTTTGATAAGTTAATGGCATATCCCTTCCACTGATCTCACTTATATAGCAACCTGGTGAGTTAGATTTTGATTAGATTGCTTAACGATTCGTGTTCACTTATGTCAACTAGGTAAATCAGTGTGACTGATTTAGGTTCTCCTAAAATTAGCTTGAATTAGGTTCTTTTTTATCTGACTTGGTAAAGTCAATGGGAGGATCAAAATTGACTGGTTAATCCTCTCTCCTCTTCTTAAAATGAGTTAATCAAATTCTCTAAAATTATTATATCCTTAAAAAAGATATAGTTATGGTATAACTATGTCATAGCCTCCCATTAAGTTGAGTGATAATGGGTTCATTAGTTTAATAATCATTGGAGGCCCAAAGGCCTCATGCTTATTGACTAATGAAATTATCATTCATAATATGATGATTTGATTGTATCTTTCTAATGGTGGTCAGGTTGGCCAATCAAAGTCGAGCCTGATCATTTATTGGTTAGATATATAAAATATGGTTATATTAATGGTTGGACCTAACCAGACCTTTTCAATGGAGGCTAAAGTCTACTGACTAGGTTTTCGAGATAAAATTAAAATTACTAGAAGTTATTTAGAAAAATATTGATTATGAACCTATCCATTGATGCACATGGATTGATCGACCAAAGTCAAGCTTATATGTAGTCTATGTGGATTCTAGTACCAACTAAGAAATTAAAGTAATTCTTTGAATTGGAGATAGAGGCTACCAATTCGTATAAAATAGTTGAAGAACCTTTAGACTAAAGTCCAAGTCTTTAGGATAAATAATTTATATACTAATTCGATTATGATTTTTCTTCTTCTGCAGCTATGGCCACTATCCTATTGCTCTGATCATTGTTGGATAATGATAAACTGATGAGATCTAACTTTGATAGCTGGTATCGAAAGTTAAAAATTATCCTAGAATACGAGCAGATTCTATATATTTTGATAGATCCAGCACCTGAGGAGCTAGGTCTGAATGCTAGAGGTACGGTCTGAAACCCATACCAGAAGTAGCTTAACGATCGTACCAACATTCGATGCATCATGCTAGTGGTAATAAATAATAAGTTCAGCCACATGTTTGAAAATGTCCTGCCACAGGAGATGCTTCAAATGTTGAATGACTCCTTTGGCATGCCTGACCTCGTTGAGAGGCCCAAGACTAGTTGTGCCATTTTCAATACTCGAATGAGGGATGGAGCATTAGTCATCGATTATGTATTATATATGATCGAGATGATTGAGTGCCTAAGTAAGCTTGGCTTTTTCTTACAAAAGCAACTTGGGGAGGATGTGATCCTAAACTCTCTATCTAAGTCCTTCCTCTCCTTTCTTACTCATTTTAGAATGACAAAGCCTACAGTCAACTATCACGATTTGCTGGGGTTACTGCAGAACTTTAAGAAAGATCACTAGCTCTACAAGAAGTCAGTGAATGTAGTGGGAGGATCTTCTTTTGCTCATTGATCCTTTAAGAAAGAAAAAAAGAACAAAAAGAAGAAGAATAAGAAGGTGCAGTTGCATGCTGGGATATCTGTACAAGGTCAAACCAAGAAGCCCAAGTCCGACTAGAGCCTGGCGGAGTGCTTCTATTATAAGAAGTTGGGGCATTGAAAAAAAATTATCCTCAGTACATTACCTCCCTAGATCCGAACAGATAATTATATGATAACACCTTGCAACTTCTCAATATATGATACTACTGCCTGGGTATTAGTGAAGAAAATAGTGTAGGGTTTGCTATGCTACTTTCAAAAAATATTTTAAAAATAATAATGATGCAGTAGAAAATAATTAATTTAATTAATTATCTACTAATTATATTAGATTATTTAATCCTATACATTAGGATCTAAACATAATATGCATGCATACATCAATAGATCTGAAAATAAAACTATGTAATAAACTATTTACTATATCTACGTATTCAGAACATAATACTTTTTTGCAGATAGTCGATCACCATAATCTGAGTCCATCGAATAATGCTCTGATATTACGTCATATCCTCACACATGTTCAGCCTCTATGGTTGGTCCACATGAAGCTCCTAATCCCAATCAGCCCCACTGGAGTGCAACTCCTCGTCGGAGCCTTTGATGGCTGATCATGATCGATTTGATCGATCATATACTTTCTAATTTCTTAGATATTCTAAAAAATTAAAACATAAATATTGGAGGATGATGAAGATGTATTTTAAATTTGGTGGTGATCCAATGCTCATAGCACTCGATCTCTCCACCCGAACCTAGATTCCCAAATCTAGGATTTCACTTGGCCCAAAAATTCTGACACACTAAAAATCCTATCACGCCCTCTCTATGTGTAGTTTTTCTATGAAATAAGTTTTTATAAAAAGATAACTTTTAGATCTATAATCTCTATTTAGATTATATCAAAAAATAGAATATCCTTAGAGATAAAAATCATAAGAGAAGAGAGGCATAAGGGAAAAGAAAAGTGTTGTAGGATCCTATTCACCTTCACTCCAAGATTTTTTTCACCCAGAACTAATGCCTAAACACTCTAAAATTTTTACCACATAATGCTAACTCCTTCACCTACATGAAAAAAAATACTCATAATTTATTGATGTGAATACCATGGAAAAACCACATGGAAATTGATAAGGTTCGAGTGGTTGCGAGGTTTTAACCACTCACTTGATTTCAAAAATCAAATGAGCCTCTTATCCCTATCCAATGCCCCCTCCATTATGTTTAACATGCAGAAGGACTCTCCTTCTATATGCATATTTTTAATTCTCCAAAAAATATTCGACAAACAAAAGAGAGGGCGTGGGAAGCATAGTGGAAAAGTCAAAAATGATGGGTGCATGGGAGAATTTGAATTCAAACTTCATTTGACTTGGTCCTAATTAGTTTCAACCAAACCAATTAATTTAGACTCAATTAAACCAGATTAAACCCAACCAAACTAGGCTTAGTCTAATTCAATAAAATTTTAATTAAATTAAAAATTAATTAGATCTAGGTCCTGATCAAATCAGGGTCAAAACTAACATAGTGATTAGGTCATCTCATGACCTGATTGGGTCAAATCCAATCGAATCAAATTCAATCAGACTTGATCGAATCCTCATCACTCAATCAAATTAAGCTAATCAGTAATTAAATTATTAATTAATTCTTTAAAAATATCTAAGTTCAAATCGAATGGATTACTGGACAATAGAGTCCTATCAACATGAAACTCTTAAAGAGTCCTAAACCAATGGAACTCTTGAACCCAATATTCCAAATGAATCAAACTCATGATCATAGAGTTCCAAACTAGTGAAACTCTTGATCAGAGAGTCTCGGATGAGTAGGACTTAGAGTTTCAATCCAGTAGGACTCTTGATCATAGAGTCTTAGTTCAATGGGACTCTTGACCATAGTGTCCTAGATTATCAGGACTCATGATCAGAGAGTCCTAGACAAGTAGGACTCAGAGTTCTAATCTAGTGGAACTCTTGATCATAGAGTTCCAATCTAGTGAGACTCTTGACCATAGAGTTTCAAACCAATGAGACTCTAGATCAGCCATTAGATCAGGTAGAAACTCCTAATGTGTGTGACCTCACAGGTCCAAACCTAAGCCGGTAGCATAAAAATCAATTTCTATACTAATCAAAGTGACCATCTAGCAATGATACCCGACATCTGGATAGATCGAATAATCACAATTGTAACATTCAGAACCTACGCAAATATGGTTACCGTATAATTCATCCCTATGACCTCTATGTAATAGATGACTCGGGATTAGACTATCAATCCTAAAAAGTACATCCATATCATGTCTCAAAGTAATTAATCCCATGACTCCTCACTAAGACTACCCTGGTCAAGATTTTGCTAAATTGAAATACAATTGAACACAGCTCCTAAAATCAGGAGTGATCAATTTCATCTTGATATATGCACCGACTCCACAAGTACTTGACTGTGTCCAAAAATCTTTCATCACTGAATTAGAAATTTAGATAGTCTGGTACCAAAACATAGTGAGTTGCTTGGAAGTCACCGTAGTGATCTCAAGTCGGAGAGATATTTATACCCATATTCCATCAAAACTAATCTTGACAGAAAAAAAGCCCTGGAGTTGATCATGTTCAGTGCAGATGTATCCATACATCTCACTTGCATGCCATATCAGTATCTCAACACTCCTTGGTTATGAGGACAACCAACCTATATAGCACACAATGATCAATACTTGATAAATATTGTCATCCTAAGTAACAACATATCATTTGATCGTGAACTATTTAAGGATTAAATGACAAATCCTCCTTTGCCAAATCTAGAGAGTTCTAAGGACTTCATCACAATGCAGGAGTTCATTAGAAGACAACAAAATTTATAATAAAAATATTAAAATAACTTTTATTAATTTATAATTTATATATAATTATAAATATATGGTCCAACCATCAATAGATTAATGATTGGCTTTGGAACACATTTCCAACAAGAGCCACTGAGCTCTTAGGTCTAGTACATACTGATGTATGTGGACCAATGAGCATAAGTGCCAAAGGTAGACGTGTCTACTTCATTACTTTTATAAATGATCTATCCAGATATGGAATGTCTATCTGATGAAATATAAGTCGAATTCTTTTAAAATGTTCAAATGATTCTGAAGTAAAGTAGAACAATAAACTGAAAAGAGTATTAAAACTCTTCGATCTGATCGAGGAGGAGAATACCTTTTTGGTGAGTTTCTCACATATCTAGGAGAGAATGGGATTCTCTTCCTATGGACTCCTCTAGAAACACCACAGCATAATGGTGTGTCTAAAAGAAGGAATTGAATTTTGTTAGACATGGTCCGATCCATGATGGATTTTGCCAGCTTGCCAATATCCTTTTGGGGATATGCACTCGAATTGACTTGTTATCTATTAAATAAAAGTTTCAAGTAAGTCTGTAGTTAAGACTCCATATGAGATATGGACAGGATATAAGCCAGCACTTTTACACCTTAGGCTTTGGGGGTGCCCGGCTTATGTCAAACGGTTAGTTACAGATAAACTTAAACCTAGGTCTGATAAGTGCACATTTATAAGATATCCAAAAGAGATAAAAAGATACTATGTCTACCATATTGATGAATAAAAGGTGTTCATCAGCCTTAGTGTAATCTTTTTGGAAAAGAAATTTCTTGGTGAAGGAACTATTGCCTCTAAGATTGAACTTAATGAAGTTCAACAGATGAAAAAATCGACACCTGTAGCTGAATCAGAACTAGATTTGATTAGATTAAATCCGGAGCTCAGTGTATCTGCACCATTAAGGCATTCTGATAGAGTACTGCATCAGTCAGACAGATACTAAGATTTCTTGGTCCGGGATGGTGATCCCATCGAACTCGATGAAAATGATGAGGATCCGATCACCTATATGGATGCTTTACAGAGATCTGATTCTAAGAAATGGTTTAAGGCCATGAAATCTGAAATAGATTTTATGAAGATCAATGATGTGTGGACATTGGTTGACCCACCCGAAGGAGTTAAATCCATGGGTGTAAATGGATTTTCAAAAGAAAGAGGGATGCAGATGGAAAGGTGGAGACCTATAAAGTCCGTCTGGTTGTCAAGGGGTATCGTCAATATTATGGTATTGACTATAACAAGACGTTCTTTCCTGTGGTAATGCTCAAGTCCATTCAGATTATGCTTGCAATTGCTATCCATCTAGACTATGAGATCTGGTAGATGGATGTGAAGATAGCTTTTCTTAATGGAGAGTTGATCGAAGAGGTGTATATAATACAACCTGAGGGGTTCACATCCACAGATGAGTCCGATGTGTGCAGGCTTCAAAGATCCATTTATGGACTGAAGCAGGCATCTCAGAGTTGAAATATGTGTTTTGATAAAGTGATCAAAACATATGGCTTCATTAAGAATGGAGAAGAACCCTACATTTACAAATGGATAAATGATCCAGTAGTGGTATTTCTAATTTTATACATGGATGATATTCTCTTAATAAAAAATGACATCTCCGTACTGTAGAAAATAAAAGTCTAGTTGTCACCACAGTTCTCCAAAAAGAACTTAGGTGAAGCATCCTACATCCTAGGAATGAAGATCTATAGGGATAGATCTAAAAGGATGCTTGGATTATCCCAATCCACGTACATAGATACTGTGCTGAAGAGGTTCAGCATGAAGAATTTTAAAAAAAGGCTATCTCCTGATAGACTATGAAATTTTTCTCTCTAAGAAGGATTATTCGATAACTCCTGAAGAGAGAGAGCATATGAGTAAAGTCCCATATGCTTCGATAGTGAGATCTATCATGTATGTCATGACATGTATTAGATCAGACATGGCATACTCACTAGGAGTAGTGAATAGATACTAGTCTGACCTTGGAAAAAATCATTGAAAAGTGGTTAAATCCATACTTAAGTATTTGAGAAATACTAAGGACCAATGGTTGGTTTATGGTAAGTTAGATTTGAAATTTATGGGATTCACGGACTCCAGCTTTCAATCTGACTATGATGACGGTAGAAGCGTATCGAGATATATTTTTACTCTGAATGATGGAGCCATCTATTAAAAAAATTTCAAGCAGCATACTATGGTAGCTCTGTTTATGAAGCAAAATACATGGCAGCATCAGATGCTGTAAAGAAAGCTGTGTGGCTGAGGAAGTTTATCACCAAGCTTAGAGTAGCACCCTCCCTTGATGGTCCAATCCTGCTCTACTGCGACAACACTGGTACCATTGCTCAGGCGAAAGAATCAAAGGCACATGAGTGGATGAAGCATATTCTACGCTCCTTTCACTTAGTCTGAGAGATCATGGATCGAGGTAATATCGACCATCAGAAGATTGATGAAAAGAAGAATCTGATCGATCCCTTTACTAAAGCCCTGGCAATAAAGAAGTTCGACAACCATAAGTCGAAGATGGGTATTAGATATTGTGCCGAGTGGCTTTAGGACAAGTGGAAGTTGTTGAAAAATGTATCCCAAAGCCAATCATCAGCATGTTGATGGTTGAACTACTTTATATTTATAATTGATTCATTAATAAATAAAATATATTTTTAGCATTTTTCATCATAAGTATTCATCTTCTAACGAACTCCATTGTTGTGATGAAGTTCTTAGAACTATTTAGCTTTGATAAAGAAAGAATTTATCAATTAGTCCTTAAATTTGTTCATGACCAAATGATAGGCTATTAATAAGGACGACAGCATCTATCGAGCATAGGTCACTGTATGCCATATAGGTTGATTGTCCTCTTAATCAAGAAGTATCGAAACACTGATATGGCATATAGGTGAGATGTATAGGTACATCATCATTGAACATGATCAACTCCAGAGCATTCTGCTGTCGAGAATGTCTCTGATGGGATATAGGTATAAGTGTCCCTTTGATCTGAGATCATCTCAGTGACCTGCAAGCAACTCACTGTGCTTTGATACTGAACTAACTAAATTTCTAATTCAATAATAGAAGACTTCTAGGCACAGTCAAGTACTTGCAAAGTTAGAGTGTAATCAAGATGGGATTGACCAATCCAAGAGTTGGAGAAGAATGTATCACTATATTTCAATATAGCAAAATCTTGGCTAGGATAATCCATCAGATAGATTTGATATTTTGAAATACAATGTGGACAACCTAATCAGAGTTAACAATTAAACTCTGAAATGTTCTACACGCATTTTGGTCAAGGGGATGAAATATATGAAAACTATATCCGCATGGGTTCTAAGAATGTTGTTCACACATTCGACCTATCCGATCATCGGGTACCATTACTAGATGGTCACTTTGATTGGTACAAAAATATATTCATATGCTACCAGCTTAGGTTTGGACCTATGAGGTCACATATATTAGAGCTCACAATCTGATCGGATGGTTGATCTATGATTAAGAATCTTTCTAGGATTAAACAATCAATACGATTGATGTTTAACCTAGTGCAAATATTATAGGAGGATCGATTAGCAATTAAATTATTGATTGGCTTATTTTGATTAAGCCAAAGGATTGAGATTAAGTCTAATTAAATATAATTTAATTAGATTTAGTTTGGATTTGATTGGATCAAGTCCAATTAGTTTAATGGATAAGCCAAGTGCAAGGAAAAACTAGTCCTAGTTCAACTAGGACTTGGGTCAATCCAATTTTCTAATTTGATTAAAAAATTAAATCTAATTTAATTAAGTTTTTAAATAGATTAGGGCTTAATTTAATTGGTTTGGTTTGCTCTTGATTTTATTTGGTTAAAAGATCTTGTTTGACCAAGTCAAAATAAGAATCCTAGTGTGACTAGGACTCCCTATCACTTGCGCCACTTAATCCTCACGCCCCATGCCTTTTTATTTAATTTTTTATGTAAAAATTCTCCATGCCCAGGGCTTCTCACTCCCTTTCTTTCTGTCCCTCTCCCACTTATTTGGAATAAGTTATGGACATATCCTTTTTGATGGAAAGTTGTTTTGAGTTTAAATTCTATATGATAGAATCCTAACAACTCAAAACTCTTCCCATAGTGTGCCGACCCATCCTTCTTTATTTCCTCTGCTTTCTATGGTAAAAGTGAAAATTTTTTGAGCACCCCCCCTTTCTGATCCATGGCAAAAAAAAAGGTGGGGGCACCCAAGAGTTGGGCGCCCCAACAACTTGCCATTTAATGTCTTTCCTAGTCTAAGAATTTGACCAAACTTGGACTCTATATATCTCATTATTTAAAGAGAATTTTTTATTAAATTTTTTATGAAATATAGAGCTTTGGGAGTAGTTTGGGGTGTGCAAAAATTAGAGGAAGAGGATCCTTGGGCATGAGGGTTCCATAGGCACCAAACTAGGTGTCTAGGTGAGAAAAAAGAGAAGAAGAAGAGGGTCTTCTTCTAGGGTTATTTTGTTCTTCATCTCTCCTCCTTCTTTTGAGTTTTTTATAAGAAAGTATCAAATCAAAAAACTCTCCTCTTTCTTTTCATATTTTGGAGAATCTAAATTATGAAGAAGAGAGCATCGGATCGACCGTCGAAGAAGGATCAGCACGGTACTAGCATGTTATGCTGATTTCCTACATCGAACTTTAGATCAGAGTTCGTAGGCTTGTGTAGACGACTCCTAGAGGTTGGATACATGTGCGGCTTGTGACTTCATCCTTAAGTTTGGATCAGTAAGTTAGAATGTCTAACTTATACAGATAATAGATCTGATCTATTGATTTCATACCTGCATTAGATGTAGTGTAGATCTAGATTGATATGATCAACCTTTCCTTCTTCTTTATATTTTTTAATTTTTGATTAAATATCATGCCTTGATCATGTAATAGATCTGAGATCTAGGTATTTATATATTTATTTAAATAAATATTTAATTTATTTAAGTCTCCTGCTGTCTGATCCTGAAAAGGTTTTAAGATCTATCCGTGAAACCCTAGATCTGGTTCCTTCATGGATCAATATTTTGGACATAATGAGATTCATAAATTAAAGATCAAGTTAAGGTGTACCATGATTAGAGAATCATTGGATAAGAATTATCCACTCATCGATTGACCCATCATCAATAACTATTAGGTGAGGTGGTGAGTCAGTTGGTGGGATCGCACCATCCACTAGAAATCAATAATCATGAAGATTTTCGCATCTTTGCCAATGAAGTGTAGGGATTCGAGTAAATAGTGAGAGTCTAATTTATTTAAAAATAAAACTTTTAAATAAATTGATTAAATCTAATTATAAAATCTAACTAAAAATTTTGACTCTCTATAGAAAAATATCTGCGTCCAATCCACTAGCCCGTATCCTAGACACGTATGGACTGATCGAATCCAACTACAAGCATTAGCTCCAAAACTTTAAAATTATTTTGGATTTTAAGAAGTTGACTCGTGTTGGAATAGGATCCTTCCATCTTACCAATCCGTCCATCTACTGATCAGAGAGCATCTCTCGAGAAGTGGATGGATGAAGATAATAAATCCTGGTATTACATGTTGGGCTCGATGTCTGATAAGCTCCAGCACCAACATTAAGACATTAAGACTAGCTGCCAAATATTGGCTCATCTGTAAAAGTTGTTTGGTGAATAGAGTCATACAGTCAAATATCAAGTCACTAAAAGACTGTTTAAGACTCAAATGTGTGATAGACAGTCGGTCCAAGTTCATTGTCTGATGATGATCAAGAACTTAGAAGAGCTTGAGAAGCTCGGTGTCAAGTTAGATCAGGATCTACAGACTGACATAATTCTACAGTCCTTGACTGATGCATATGGATAGTTCATCATGAACTACCATATGCATAAACTTCAGAATACGTTGGCTGAGCTCATGAATATGCTGGTTACTGCTGAGCTTTCTATGAAAGATTCTAAAGGCTTAGTACTTGCTGTGGAGCAGATTTTTTCTAAGAGAAAATATTTTGAAAAGAAGAAGAAGTCTGTGAAAAAGTAAAAGGTGGATGGTGGGAAGAAGAAAAAGGTAGAGCCAAAGAAGAAGGCCACTGACAAAGAAAAATATTTTTATTACAACACTGACGGCCATTAAAAGTGAAACTACCCACTTTACCTGACCATCCTGAAGAACAAGAAGGAGGCAGGACCTTCTGGAGGTATGCTCGTTATAGAATCTAATCTTACGATTTCTTCTGCATCTAGTTGGGTGCTTGACTCTAGTTCTGTGCTCATTTGTGCACTTCTATGTAGGATCTTGAGCATAACAGGAGGCTAAAGATGATGAGATGATCCTACGCATCGAGAATAATGCAAGAGTTGCTGCTATAGTCATGGGATCCTATCCTCTATGATTACCATCAGGATTAGACTTAGTACTTAGAAACTATTTTTATGTGCCTGCAGCAAGTAGAAATTTAATTTCTATTTCATATTTAACACAGAAAAGCTATGTAATTAGTTTTCTTAAGGATCATTATAATATTCTTTATGAAAGAAATAAAATTATAAGTGGTTTTCTTATAAATGGTCTCTATCAATTATATATTAATATTTCTATTTTTAATATCGAGCAAAACATGAATGCCATAGGATCAAAGTGACCTAGGAATAGTCTAAATGATAGGTATCTTTGGCACCTTAGGCTAGGTCATATAGTTGAAGACTGGGTTAACAAATTGAAAAAATTTAGACTGTTAAGTCTATTGACTTTTAAGTCATATCCAATTTATGAATCATGCCTTCATGGCAAAATGATCAAGCTTTCTTTTATGGAATATGGAGAAAGGGCCACAGACCTGCTTGCTCTAGTACATACTGATGTATGCAGCCCATTTGATGTGCCAGCCATGGGTAATTACATCTACTTTACCATCTTTATCGATGATTTATCTCGATATGGATATGTGTATTTGATGCGACATAAGTCTGAAGCTTTTGAAAAGTTCAAAAAATTCAGACTCAAAGTAGAAAAATAAATAAAAAAATTCATTAAGATCCTTCGATCAAATCGAGGAGGTAAATATCTTAGTCAAAAATTCCTAGACTATCTTAAGGATAATGGCATAGTCTCTCAGTGGACTCCACCTGGAACGTCTCAACTCAACGAAATTTCAGAATGGAGAAATCGGACCCTATTAAATATGGTTCGATCCATGATGAGCTTTACAGACCTCCTGAGTTTCTTTTGGGATATAGTCTGTTGACCACTATATATCTACTAAATAGGGTTCCATCTAAAATCTTTTCTACCACACCGTATGAGATATGGCATGGTAAGAAATCAAGTCTAAATCATCTCAGAATTTGGGGTTGTCCGACCCATGTCAAGAGATAACAAGCGGATAAATTAGAGTCTAGATCCTTTAGAGCTTTATTTATTGAATATCCTAAAGAGTCATTAGGATATTATTTCTATCTTTCGGAAGATCACAATGTGATTGTGAGTCGACATGCCATCTTTCTTAAAAATTAGTTTATTCAAGATGGTGGCATCAAAAGATAGATTAGGCTCGAGAAGAAAGTCTTCTAAGAGCCACAAGCCAAGAAACCTATGGAATCCAATCAAATTGAAACAATCCAATTACTATCTCGTCCACCTCGTACATCAGAAAAGATTTCTCATCCCCTTAAGAGGTGCTTAGATACTATTTCAGAGGACGTAAAGAAAATGTTCCTCATAGGAAAAGGGGTTCATGGTGATGATCCCAAAACCTATGATAAGACGATATCAGATATCGACTTCAAGAAATGGTTAGAGGCAATGAAGTCAGAGATTGACTCAATATGCTTGAACCAAGTCTGAACCTTGGTAGATCCATCTAAAGGTATAGTACCTATTGGATGTAAATGAATCTTCAAGAGAAAGATAGATGTCGATGGAAATGTAGAGACATTCAAAGCAAGGCTCGTAGCGAAGGGATATAGTCAGCACGAAGGCATTGACTATCAGCATACTTTTTTGCCAGTAGCCATGCTTAAATCCATCAACACATTGCTTATTGTTGCAGCCTATTTCGATTATAAAATATGGCAGATGAACATGAAAATGGCATTCTTAAATAGATATCTTGAGAAAAATATCTATATGAAATAGCCACTGGATTTCACATCCAGTGATACTGATCACAAGGTCTGCAAGCTGTATATGGACTTAAGCAAGCATCTCGGAGCTGGAATGCTCATTTCAATGATGTGATCAAATCATTTAGATTCATCAAGAATGAGGAGGAGTCCTATATTTTCAAAAAGATTAGTGGAAGCACTGTTGTCTTTCTCGTACTGTATATGGATGACATCCTCCTAATTAGAAATGATATTTCCATGTTGACTACAGTAAAAATATGGTTGTCTAAAAAATTCTCCATGAAAGACCTAGGAGAGACATCCTTTATTCTAAAAATTAAGATCTATAGAGATAGACCAAATAGGTGCTGGGTCTCTCACAGAAGATGTACATAGAGGAGGTCTAAAGAGGTTTAGCATGAAAAACTCCAAGAGGAGATTAGTGCCCTTCAAACATGGCATTCATCTTTTCAAGAAGATATGTCCCAACACACCTGAGGAGATTGAATGCATGAGCAAGATCCCTTATGCTTCAGTAATAGAGAGCCTCACGTATAACATGCTATGTACATGACTTGATATTGCTCATGCTGTGAGTGTCACGAGCAGGTTTCAATCAGATCCAGGGAAGAGCACTGAACTTCTGTGAAATATATCCTTAAGTACTTGAGAAGGACTAAGGATATGTTTTTAGTCTTTGATAATAGAGAACTCCAGGTCTAAGGGTATATAGACTCGAATTTTATGTCCGATATAGATGATCCAAAGTCGACATCTGAAAGTCTATTTATTTATAATGGTGGTGCTGTCAGCTGAAAAAATTTTAAACAGACGGTGATAGCAGATTCCATCATGGAAGTAGAGTACATCGTCGCGTTGAAAGTCATAAAGAAGACATTCTGGTATAAGAAGTTCACCACAGAGCTCAAAGTGATGCCATCCTTCTGTACTGCGACAACAATGGCACTATAGCCCTAGCTAAGGAGCCAAGATCTCATCAGAAATTCAAGCACATCGAGCGGCGATACCATCTCATCCATGATTACCTCGAGAAGGGATATGTCGTGGTCAAGAGAGTCGACACTACCGATAATGTGGCTGATCTGCTGATAAAGCCATTGAGCCAGCAGAAGATCGAAGCCCACCTTGAGAAGATGGGACTTAGATTTATAGCCAATTCGCTTTAGGTCAAGTGAGAGTTTGTTAGATGTATGCCCTAGAAGCCAGTTTGGTTGATACTTGTAATACACTTTCAAAGATAATTTTATAATTTTAACTATAAATTAATTAATAAATTATTTTTTTGTCATAATATGTATTTAAAAGTATCTATCATACATCTTTTGAGTTAATGGTAATGACAATTCATATTTTCAAAAGTTGAAAATTTAAGACATGAATTTTCATAATTAACTCATAATCAATGCTTTCGACCATAGGATCATCACGAGGATGGTGATTCGATCCGAAAGGTTGGTGTATGATCGCTTTCTTTAAGATAGATGTGTCTTGAGTCTACAGTGTGGAGACACCGAAGCGAGAGTACAGGATACTTGTTAGAGAACGAAGGGCACTGAGCGTGACCACCTCGAGTAGTCATAAGGAAAGTCTACCTTCTCATCGATGACTGACTCGATGCTGCAGTGGTGTGTCTGGTTCTTTGACCTGAGGTGCATCGATAGTTCACCTTGAGGGTGTTATAGTTTGACTACACCATAACTCGGATCTTCTAGCCATTCGAAATTCTGAGGTGTATGTTGGCTATAGCATGTTCATTGTAGGAATTGGATTGCACCAATAAGGGGATCTATCTACCTCGGATAAATGAGGAGTAGCCCTATGATAATCATGAGATTGAGTCCTTAAGCCCATGGCCATGGTAGAGTGAAGATGAATAGAAAGAGTTTCTATTAGGATTTCACATTGGACTCGAATCGAATGATTAATTCATATGATGGAGACATTAGGTTTAACGAGTTCACCTTAACCCTAATTCTATCGGAGCTCAAGATAGAAGAACCCAATCACATAGGTAACTGCACCAAGAGGTTTGCTTTCAGCTCTGATGAGTTGCCATCATATACTACTAGATGTCACTAGTGGATTTTGAGAGCAATTAGAATGATTTTGATGATCAATCATTCAAATTATATGAATCAGAAAAATTTTGGTCCATCGAAAGGTGTTTTGATGATGGAGATCGTGATATATCTCATTACCATATAGAATTAAACCTAACTAGATCATACAAATAAGGATTTGGGTCTAGATGTCATCAATGGAGCTAACCTAGTTCGATTGATTTGGATAGATCCAATTAGGTTCAAGGTAATCATGCTAGCACACAATTGAGCCTTACTTTCTCCTTCTGAAATCTTTCTAATTCATTGCATCTAGGTCAAATTTGATTTGACTCATTCTTATATTTTGAATGAGTTTATTTTCATCTAACTAGAATAAATCTAGATCAGATTAATTATAGAAATTAAATTCATTCATAGTCAAATTGGACTAGGATCAAAAGTTGACCTATTTTAGAGAATTAAGGATCACCTGATCAGATGTTTCTAGAAAATTCTTTAAAAATTATTTTGATCTAATTTTTGGTTATGTGATAGATCATGAATTTTACATTTGGTGTACCAAATTTTATAATTTTTGAAGGTGTCTAGACTGAGTTATGATAGAGTTTGATTTGGATCAAACTCTTGAGGGAAGAGTCCTAAGTGCAGTGGACTCTTCCTTATCTACTCATGCTGCCACCTTATAGATTGATTTTTGGCATCAAAATTAAATAAGATCTAGGGATTTTCATGGAGATCAAGTCCAAAAGTCCCAATAGTCAAAAAAATAAGGATTTTGATCAAAGAGGGACTCTAACTTGGCGCTATGCTTTTGTATAAGAACTCTTGCGCCAAGGCTCTTCATGTAGAAATATTTTTCATACCCAAAGGCTGCCATTCCAGATATTCCACACCCCCTTCCAATCCTCTCTCTCTCTCTTTTACATGCTAAAAAAGTTAGACACAAATCTAAGAAGAAGATCCAATCAAATTTGTGAAGAGTTCAGCATCTATGCGACGGTCTTCGTGAGACGGACATGCTGCTTTCAGAAATTTTTGAAGGACTTCCATATCAGATTCAGATTTGATCATTGGAGAAAAAATTTATGAGAAGAAGACATCCAAATTCTTCTCAAGTGGATACCGATAGAGGCCAGGCGCATGCATGGCTCCTTTAGAACCTCAGAAAACATCAGGATCATCGTAGGATAATCAGATTATCCAAACAAGGTATGATATTAAATCTAATTTAATTTTAATTTTAATTTTAATTTTTAATATCAGATCACTATGATCAGATCTGAAAACTTTTAGATCAAATTAGATCATTTAAAAATTTTTTAAAAAAATTTATCTTAGATCTGATCAGATCTGCATGATCCTGCGGCGAAAAATAAGATTTTTTCTTCAAAATCTTCTGGACAGATTAAGCGATTGACTAGGGAGGCTACCAAGATTGCAAGAAGAGTTAAAGAACTTGTTATTACTCAGTATGGTAGCACAAAGGTCATCATCACTGCACTTCGGAGAGTTGAAGCAAAGATTGATGACCTAGGCTCTCGGATTTTTCCTCCTTCCTCTTAGCCTAGACCCTCCCCTGGCCAGCCTCAACCATCTCCTATCAAACTCTCCCTTTAGTGCCACTATTAGATCTAGCACTAGTTTTTCTACTGCTTGCCTCGAGCCCTTTGTAAGAATCCGGAGTAAATCATCTACATCTTCCACCTCCTCCTCTGGTCCCATAATTGAATTTCCCTCCTCAAACGAGGAATAGCCATCTTTGGACCTAATTTTTATCTTACTTTGCTTTAGTCCATTTGTTATGATTTAAAATGTAATCGAATATTGTATTGTTTGGTTGGTATCTTTTTGTAAACAATACAAACATGTAATGATCAATGAATGTTTACAGCTTATATTAAATGTTGTACTATTTGTATTGCTCTTTTGAATGTTACTTTGGATGTTGACAAAAAGGGGAAGAAGGACTATTTGATCATATTAATTGGAACTTTAATTGAATTAAAATGTTAGTGAATGAATTGACATATTATTGAAAGTTAAGATTTTTCAAATTTCATAAAATATATTCATTAAGAAGGAGCTAATGAAAAATTCATATATCTTGACTTTGTAAAGAATACATCTTTTCCAAATAGCTTAACAAATCAAAAATTTCTTGTGCATATTGAAATGTAAATTTTCATTACATTTATAATGTATATCTCTTCACTCTAAGCAACTCCATTGTTATAAATATTATCAAATGCTCAATGTTTTGTCATTATCAAAAAGAAAAAAATTATTATCCCCGAAATGATTTTGATGATTACAAAATATTGGACCATAATTTTATATTAATATTTTTCAAGTATGTCAAAGATTATTTTTGTAGAAGAAAAAGACCCTTGAAAGACTCCATATTCAATTGAAGATTAATTAAGTCAAGTGAAATTATTTTTTAAAGAATTTTGGCTTAAGAAAAATCATATCTAAGACCCACCTTTGAATCAAGCCAGCCTTGGCACGGCATGTCTTTGGTACATTGATTTGGCATGCAGCCGAGCTAGCTTGAAATGTATCCGAGCCGGCCCTCTCAAGTTGGTAGAAAAGCCTTCGTTTTCTATTCTACTATTCGAGCCAGCTCTCTCGAGATGGCAGAAATAGTGTTTCTGGATTCTACCATTCGAGCCAGCCTGAAGCTGATTTGAGCCGGCTCTCTCAGATCAACAAAAGTATTTTTTTTCGAATCTATTGTTTGAGCCAGCCCGAAGCAAAATCAAGCAAGACCTCTTAGTGGGACAGAACGTTGGTTTGCGAAGAAATTCTACTCGAGTCAATCTAAGGCTAGATTCAAGCTAGCTCGACAAAGTCTGACAGGTACAATGCTAGTTCTATAGGAGTCTGTCTTCGTCTAGAAAAAATTTTCAATGGCTATTTTCGATCTCCAACGGCCATAAACAACCAAAATCAAGGTCAAATCATCTGAATCTTTTTGAAAATGATTAAGGGATAAAAGAAAATATATATATAAGGAATATACTGTTCCAATACTATTCATGAAGAAAGAAGGCATTTTGAGAAACATAAGCCTCCAAGAAAGTTCACCAACTTCCATTTAATTACTTCTTGAGTTTTCTAGGTGCATTCAAAGAGAAAAGAAAACGTTCTTCATTTACAATCAAAGTTTCCTTTAAAAAAAAAAGCTACAACAACAACAATCTAACTGGAATAGGGTTTTTAATTGTTGTATCTATTTTTGCTTCAAATATGTTATAAAAGCATCAACAGGGGCCGAAACTTGAAGGATTAAAGTTGTACCAAACTTGGATTAGTTTGAAATAGCCTTGGAATAAAACTTCTAAAGGTTCTGATTGGTTGACCTAGGTTAAAATCAATTGAATTTGTTTATGAGCCCGATGAAAAAAAATATGTTGTAATCAGATAATTATACTGAAAATTTTCAAAGGATCGCTTGAAAAGTGAACGTAAGTGCTTGAAATGCACTGAACCACTATAAATCTGCTGTGTTTGTGCATGTGCATTTTCTCTTTTCTATTGCTTTATTTTTCTGTTCTATTGCTTACTTCATCTTTAGCATACTTTCACTTCTGCACTGCACACTATTGATTAGATTTGTTAAAAATTTTAATAACCGAATTCATCCCTCCCCCACTCTTAGGTTGCTAGCTGGGCAACAGTTATTTTTTTCTTTTTTCTTATTCCCTGAATGGTATTAGGATTTAGATAGATGGTTTGGCCAAATTACAACAAATTAGAAGTTTCGGTGACTGATTGGCACTTTTTAAATTTTTGGGTCAAATGATTCAAACTTTAAGAGGTGTCTCTATAAGTTTTTTCTTTTTCTTTTTAGCAATGAGTTAAATTAGTTTCCTTGATCTTCTGATATAATAAAGTTACTCTTCAGTTATTACATATAGTTTTTGCTTTTTTTTTTTTTTTGGTAGGAAGAGGAGCCGATGCTCCATCAAAAGATATAATATTATAGATAAAATAGAGTCTGAATATTACAGCAGTATCAAACTATCCGCACTCAGGACATCTACTCAGCACCAAGAACAAATTACTGCATGTAGACATTGGACTTTCACTAAGAGGATAATGGCTGGAAACAAGTAGAAGACAGGCCTTGTTGTCGGAACCACTGCCCAAACATGTGAAAATACAGAGAATAAACCTTTAACTCCAACAAAATAGATGTCCCAAACGTTTCAAAATGATGATAAGACCATTGCTAAACCAACCCAACTGTTACCAAGATCATGCTAATTCCATGCCAATAAGCAACCAGCTGAGGAAATATTTGAATATGCTCAGAATCTTAATCTTATGTAGTAACACCCTGAATAAATCTATCTTGTGTTGGCATGACCATCTCAGCTCCCACCTGAAGATGATAGCAAACAATTGATTATAAAAAGAATCTTGTAGCAACAACCAGCTGTATATGATAGTTTAGGTGATTAACATAAAAACTAGTTTGTGACATTATGGCTCAGTAAAACCCCCTGATTGCAGCAGCCATAAAATCCCAAATAATTCAATTAACACATACATCAATCAAGCTGGTCCCAGATTTATGTTATCCCTGGATTGAGATTGTAACCACACCAAGACACAAAGAAATAAGGTGAACAAGAAAACATAACGCAACGCAGGAACTCAGAGCTAACATTATAAGGGTGGCACGAGCAGATATCCCGTTATTTTAGCATGTCTCTGATGGAGAGCAGTAGAGCAGGGAGTGCACGCCTCTTTTTTACATGGCAAGAATATAGATTGATGGCACAAAAATAATTCATCAACATCATCATCATTCCCATAAGATCCCACAGTAATCCAACCAAAGAATAACCATAAGATCAAGGTGCAGCTGATCATTTGAGTTAATATTGAAATCAGCTTCCCGAGCCTTGTTAGCGAAATAATTAGCTGCTAGGTTTATGGGGCAGTTGCTTCCGTAGATGCAGATCCTGTAAAAATGGGTTTAGTATACTAGTATTTTCAAGCAACTTAGCAAGCCACTGAATAATCCTTAAAGAATCCCCCTCCATACAGAGTTGCCAAGTCTGCATCTAAAGGATAGCCACATGCTTGCCTAACCACACCACCACCATTTCAGCAAAAGAGACCGAGGAGGATGGCAATTTCTTGCTGCCAACTCTTAGTAACCTTGATCATCTCGAATAATGAAGGCTGCTGTAGTTACTAAGTCAGTAACTGAAGCATCAAAATTCAACTTGAGAACACCAATGGGAGGGGGAAGCCAACTCACACTAATAGGCCTCTGGCTATTATAGAAATTACAATTCCTAGCTCCCTAGTGCCATGATCGGTTCTCCTGGTGTAACATGCTATCATGCTGAAATAAATTGGGCAACATATATGAAGCTTTCCTAATTAACTGAAAAGGGGTTGAAAACTAGTTCTGAAATATTCTTTCATTCTAGACTTTCTAGATCAACCAAGCAACGCACATCATGAGGTGTTGCAAACCCTTTCCTTCCCGGGAAGTAAAGATCTAGTTTTCTAATACCTGCAAAGAGGTAGGGTGAAAATTGAGCTAGAACACAGCATCCGCTATTTGCCAACATTCTGCGGCAAAGGAATGGTTAGCAACAACATGTTGGCAATCTTTAGAATCCACCTGACAAAGATCACAATATTGGAAGTCTGCATTGAGGATACCTCTCATATGCAAAAGATCCTTGCAAGGAAGTATTCGCCAAACCAATTTCCACCAAATGACCTGCCATTATGACGGGCCCATGGCTGCTCCAAAATGTGATGTATATCTTTAGCGGTCACTTTATTGGTCCTCGTTTGTGCGCAGCAAATTTGATCGGATTAGAGACCTTGAGCCACAGGGATAGCACAAATTTAGGTCATCACTTTTTCTAGGATCATAAAAGCTAACAAGTCCCTATTCCATTATCTATCGGGATTGAGCAAATGTTGTACCCTCCATCCCTTAGCATCAATCTCCATGTTTATAAAGGTTGGCCAAGTTAGCAAAGATAGATTAGACACCCAAGGGTCATGAAGAACATCAACTGAATCTCCTGCTCCTATGGACCAAAGAAAATGGAATTGAACCTTTGCACCATAAGCCATGATCTTTGAGCAGATGATAGAACATCTAGTAGGCTTTTTGTAATTGAACCAAGATCCTACAAATTTGTATTTAGCAGACACTAGTTGGCCCCATAAAGGGTTAGGCTTCAAAATCAATTAACCTGCCAGCTTACATAGAAGAACTTCTTTTCTTTGTGACAATAGAGTTACTCCCGGTCCTCCACTCTCTTTTGGGCCGCAGACATATTTCCAGGAGATCATGTGAAGACCTTTCCTATCAACTAGATGACCCCAAAGAAAAGTACGAAAATCTTTTTCCATCCTCTCAAGTATAAAACAGGGTACATTTACAAAATTCATACAATATAAGGTGATACGGGACAAGACCGATTGTAGTAGGGTCATTCTTGCTGCAACTCCTTCAGTTAATTGGTTAAAATTTGAAATAATCAGATGTGTTCTGGACAAAAGAACACCCAAATATTTTCACATTCCTCTTTTCTCATGCATCTTCAAAAGATAGCATATAGTGTGCTCGACTCCTCTTGCTATAGAAGGGCTAAAAGTAATATAAAATTTAGCTTCATTTACTGTCTTCCTGGACATGTCGCAATATGCATCAAGAAGAGCTTTTATACAAACCCCATTCCTCACAATGCCCTTTGCAATTAACAACATATCATCAGCATAGAGAATATGAGATATTTGAGGGCCTCTTCTACTTGGAATATAAGCACGCAGCAAATGAAGTTACACAGCCAAGTGAAAAAGAGTTCATAGTATGTCCAAACAAAGTATATGAAGATAGGGAGACAACAGGCACCCTTGTCGCAACCCCCTAGTTGGCAAAAACCATTCCGTAGGTAAACCATTAATCAAAATAGCAAATTGGATATTAATGATAGACACTTGTGTAGGAACTTTTCTATCAGTCGGATCGGATCGGATTAGATACAGCAGAATTTAAAATTTTTCAGATCCAATCCAACCAAGATTTCATAGATCTAATTACAAAATAGCAACTAAACATGCATAAAAGTGATTGGTGATCACATCACCTTGCGCAAGTATACAATCTCTATGATCTGATGATCTAGTCTTGATCGAGATTCACCTTCAAGCCACACATGCATTCGGTCTCTATCGGTATCCACTCGGACTCAGATCTGGATGTTTTCTCCGGCTTGATCTAGCTTCGGCAAGTTAGATCTGGATCTCCTAGATCTGCTTTCGATCAGATCGTTGGTACCACTTCAATCGACACACGATCGGATCTCCTTCTCTTGCGCAAGCAGTACTCAACCTTTGAGAATTTGGATCAACCCAACTCATTGGGCATGGGAGAGAGAGAGATAGAGAGAAGAAGAACTGGAGAGGGAGGAGGCATGGGAGAAGATTGGCAGAGCTTTGTACTTTCTAAAACTATGATAGAGACCTCTTTAGCAGGTTTTCTATTTATAGAGATAGGAAACCTAGAGTGCTTGGGCTTTAAGTATTTGACTAGGTCAAATGCTTAAAGCAGAAGGACTCTCCAACTAATAAGGTGCCTTCACTCTAAATTTTATGGCATTTTGTCAAACAAAACACTATGGGGCATACACCATCTTATCCAAATAACATGGTTGGCACCCTACAACTCCTCTCCAAATTTGAATTAGATCAAACTACTTTGACCTATTCAAATTTTATCTTCCAAGTTTAAACAAAAACCAACTCCCTCCATCTTTATCCACTATGGGCGCACACCAAGAGGAAGCAAGAGGGCATGTACCCTCTGAGATTCTCTCTTTAAGAAGAGTGCACGCCCCTAGAGAAATTCTAGGGGGCGTGCACCCCTCTCCCTTATGCAAAGAAAAGTCAAACACGGAGGGCACCCACACTTGGCACCCCCTCATCCTTATCCTCCTAAGGAGATCTAGACATGCCATTAATTGATGTCCAGATGAGCCAAATCCAATTTGGCTAAGCCTAATCCAATAGAAAATTCAATGCAGGAGAAAATTAGGTTCAATCATGTGCTAACATGACTTTCTTAAACCTAACTAGATCTAATCCAAATCAATCAGATTGAATGAGTTCAATTAAAAACATCCAAAGCCAAAACTCTTGTTTGTGTGACCCCATAGATTCAATTCTATATGATAATGGGATATGTTATGATCTTCATCATTAACATCATCAAAATATCTTTTGATAGATTAAAACTCTTTCTGATTCAACCAATTAAAATTATCGATCATCAAGATAATTCTAATCGATCCCACAATCCACCTATGATACCTAACAGTATGTGGAGGCAATCCATCAAAACTGAATAAGAATCTTTTGGTATAGTTATCGTAAGATTCAATTCTTCTATCATGAGTTCCGACAGGATCGAGGTTAAGGTTAACTCGTCAAACCTGATACATGTCATATGATAGAATCAATCGATTCAAGTCCGATGTAAAATTCTAATAGAAACTTCTTTCTATTATTTCATAATACCATGGCCATGGACTTTAGGACTCAATCTCATGATCCCATCTTGGTGTGATCTAATTCTTATAATGAACATGCTATAGCCAAATATACATCTCAAGATTCCAAATAACTAGGAAATCGAGTTATGGTGTAGTCAAACTATAACACCCTCAATGTGAAATGTCGACGCATCTCAGGTCAGAGAACTAGACACACAACTGCAGCAACCAGCAAGTTATTGATAAGAAGGTAGATTTTCTTATAACTACTCGAAGTTGATCACACTCAGTATCCTTATTCTCAATAAACACCTATACTTTTGCTCTGGTGTCTCTACACCATATATTCAAGAAATATCTATCCTAAAAAAGCAATCATAAGTCAATCTTCCAAATCGATCACCATCCTCATGATGATCCTATGATTGGAAGCTGTTTATGAGTTAGTTATGATAACACATGTCTCAAATTTTCAACTATTGAGAATACGTGTTATCATATCCATTAACCCAATGGATGGATCATAGATACAATCTAATACAAATGTGACTGAGAATCCAAATATTATTTATAAGTCAAAATTTATAAATTACGCCCAAAGAAAGTATTATATGTGTCGGTCAATCTGGCTTTTAGAGCATACATCTAACAAACTCCCACTTGACCTTCAATTAGCTACAAATCTAAGTTCCATCTTCTCAAGGTGCGTTTCAGTCTTTTGTTGGCTCAAAGCTTCGTCAGTAGGTTAGCCGAATTGTCCATGGTGTCGACTTTCTTCACCTCAATGTATCCCTTCTCGAGGTAATCACGGATGAGGTGAAATCGCTACTCGATCTTCTTGAATTTTTGATAAGACCTCGGCTCCTTAACTAGAGCTATGGCGTCATTATTATCGCAATAGAGAGAGATGGCATCACTCCTATCTCTACAATAACTTCTTGAACTAGAATACTTTTTTTGCAGCTTCTGAGGTAGCAATGTACTCTGCTTCTATAGTGGAGTCTACAATTATTGTCTGCTTGAAACTCTTTCAGCTCACAATGCCACCATTGCACAAGAATAGGCTTCCTGATGTCGACTTTCAATCATCAATATCAAACATAAAGTCTGAATCAGTATACCCCTGCACTTAGAGTTCTTCATTCCCGAAGACCAAAAACATATTTCCTTAGTTCTTCTCAAGTACTTAAGGATATATATTTCACAGACATTCCAAGTGTTCTTCACCTTGGATTTCGACTGATATCTACTTGTGACACTCACAGCATGGGACTATATCAGGTCGTGTACATAGCATGGCATACATGAGGCTCCCTATTGCTGAAGCATAAGGAAATCTTGCTCATGCGTTCTAATCTCCTTCCAGTGTGCTGGGGCACATCTTCTTGGAAGAGATGAATACCATGTCTGAAGGGTATTAATCCCTCTCTTAGAGTTTCTCCATACTAAACCTCTTTCAGCACCTTCTAAATGTACATCTTCTGTGATAAGTCCTAGCATCCTATTCGGATCTATCCTCTATAGACCTTAATTCCCCAGAATAAAGGATGTCTCACCTAGGTCTTTCATAGAAAACTCCTTAAATAACCAAACTTTGATCGAGGTTAATATGAGAATTTTATTTTCAATTAGGAGGATGTCATCCACGTACAATACGAGAAAGACAATCAGCGCTCCTCACTGACCCTTTTTGAAATACACATGGCTCCTCGTTCTTAATGAAATCAAATGATTTGATTACATCATTGAAATGAGCATTCTAGCTTCAAGATGCTTGCTTAAGTCTATAAATAGACCTTTGCAGCTTGCAAACTTTGTGATCACTATCACTAGAGATGAACCTAAGTGGCTGTTTCATATAGATATCTTCCTCAAGATATCCATTTAAAAATATTATTTTCACATCCATTTGCCATATTTCATAATCAAAATATGTTGCAACGGCAAGCAGTGTACGGATGGATTTAAGCATGGCCACTGACGAGAAGGTATCCTGATAGTCAATACCATTGTGCTGACTATATGCTTTCGCCACAAGCCTAGTTTTGAATATCTTTACATTCCCATTTACACTAATCTTTCTCTTGAAAATCTATTTATACCCAATAGGTACAATACCCTCAGGTAGATCTACCAAGGTCCAGACTTAGTTCAAGCATATTGAGTCAATCTCTGACTTCATTGCCTCTAATCATTTCTTAGAGTTGATATCTGATATCATCTCATCATAAGTTTTGGGGTCATCTCTATGTATCCCATTTTCTGTGAGAAATATTTTCTCTACATCCTCTGAGATAATACCTAAGTATCTCTCAAGAGGACGAAAAATCCTACTTGACTTAGGAGGTGGAGGAAGTGTGTGGATCAACTCAGACTGAATAAATTTCTTAGGTTCCAGGGCTCGTTACTCTTAAAAGACTTTCTCTTTGAGCCCGATCTATCTTTCCATGCCTCCATCTTGAATAAACTATTTTTCAAGAAAGACAGTATATCGACTCACAATCACATATGATCTTCTGGGAGATAGACATAATATCCTAATAACTCTTTAGGATATCCGATAAAATGAGCTCTAAGGGATCTAGATTCTAACTTATCCGTCTATTATCTTTTGACATGGGTCGGACAATCCTAAACCTTGAGATGACTCAAACTTGGTTTCTTACCATATCACATCTCATATGGTGCAGTAGGAATGGTTTTAGAAGAAATCCTATTTAGTAAATAAATTGCTGTTAAAAGATTGTCTCCAAAGAAAAATGAAAAAATCTATGAAGCTCATCATAGAATGGACTATATCTAATAAGGTTCGATTTCTTCATTCTAAAATTTCGTTGAGTTGAGGCATTCCAGGCAAAGTCCACTATGAGACTATGCCATATTTCTTGAGATAGTTCAAAATTTTTTTACTAGAATATTTGCCTCCTCGATTTGATCGAAGAATCTTAAGAGATTTTTTGATTTATTTTTCTACCTCATGTCTGAATTCTTTGATTTCCGCATCGAGGTGCCGCTCTTGTTAGATATATGTGCCCTAGAAGCCAGAATTGGCTGACACTTGTAATACACTTCTAGGGGCAAAATTATAATTTTGACTATAATTAATGAAATGGGTTATTTTCTATCACACATGTGTATTTAGTGTCTGTGATACATCCTTTGAGTTAATGGTAATGATAATTCATATTTTCAAGAGTTGAAAATTTAAGACATGAATAATCATTATTAACTCATAAACAGCTCCCGACCATAGGATCATCACGAGGATGGTGATTGATCCGGAAGGTTGGTGTACGATCGCTTCTCTTTAGTAGATGAGTCTTGAGTCTACGGTGTGGAGACACCGGAGCGAGAGTACAGGTACTCGTTAGAGAACGAGGGCACTGAGCGTGACCACCTCGAGTAGTCATTAGGAAGTCTACCTTCTCGTCAATGACTGACTCGATGCTGCAGTAGTGTGTCTGGTTCTTTGACCTGAGATGCATCGGCAGTTCACCTTGAGGGTGTTATAGTTTGACTACACCATTACTCGGTCTCCTAGCCATATGGAACCCTGAGGTGTATGTTGGCTATAGCATGTTCATTGTAGGAACTGGATTGCATCAAGATGGGATCTATCTACCTCGGTGGTAGAGGAGTAGCCCTATGATGATCATGAGAATCAAGTCCAGAAGCCCATGGCCATGGCAGAGTGAAATAATAGAAAGAGTTTCTATTTAGATTTTCACATTGGACTCGAATCGAATGATTACATCATATGACAGAGACTAGGGTTTGACGAGTTCACCTTAACCCTAATCTGATCGGGGCTCAAGATAGAAGAACTTAATCACACAGGTAGCTGCACCAAGAGGTTCGCATTCAGCTCTGATGGGTTGCCACCATATACTGCTAGGTGTCACTGGTGGATTTTGGGAGCAATTAGAATGATTTAGATGATCGATCATTCTAGCTGTTCGAATCAGAAGAGTTCTGATCCATCGAAAGGAGTTTCGATGATGTCTATGATAGAGATCATGACATATCCCATTACCATACAGAACTGAACCTAACTGGGTCACACAAACAAGGGTTTGAATCTGGTGATCATCAATTGAACTGATCTAGTTCAATTGATCTGAATGAGATTCAATTAGGTTCAAGGAAATCGTGCTAGCACTCGATTGAACCTAACGTTCTTCTTTTACTATCATAAATAAGTTGTCCTGACTGAGCCAAAGGAGTTTGTGCTCAATCAGAGGCCTTCATATGGTCTGACTGGAGGTTGTCCAAGTCAGAATAGGTTGTCTTATTTGTAAGACATTACCTGCCATTTTTGGTCACCTGCCATTTCTTGTTCTTTGACTTTGGTCAAAAGTCTACCTTTGACTGGTCAAACGTTGACCATTGACCCTTTGACTTTTGACCACATGTCATGCACCTATTGGAGAGCTGGTGGGGGCCTGTCCCCCTGCCAGAACCTGGCAAGGAGAAGGGCGCACGCCAAGGGTGGCGTGAGCCCAAGTAGGAGGCGCCTAGGAGTCCTTGTTGGACAAGGACTCCACCTCCCTTTTGGATTCCAATCAGAGTTCTACTAAGAATCCAGTTTGACTGGTCTTAGGCGCCCTCTAAGGAGGAATCCAGGGGTCTCTATTCCAACCAATCAGATTTAGATCTGATTTCACAAAGGGTTGTGATTGGTTGAGAGGAAGAGGAGTTGGATCACAAGAGGTCTATAAATAAGACCCTGCGCCCAACCCTAATTCCAATGCTATTAGATACGCCCCAAGGCTGCCTCTCCCCTCCTTCTCCATGCCATAGTCTCTTCTCCTCTTGCTCTCCACGTCCAAAAGGTGTTTTGGACTTAGTTTGGTGCGATTCAGATCAAGGAAAGGCGATCAAAAGCAAGAAGGCTGCGCTGCTGCAAAAGGACGACTGCAGATCTTCAAAAGAGTTTTGAAGATCCTCCAGATCAGATCCAGATCTGATTTTTGGAGGTGTGATAGAGAAGAAGAGGATCTCCAGATCCAACCCGAGTGGATACCGGTAGAGGCCAGGCGCTTGCGTGGCTAAGATCCAGAACCTTCCGCTGCAATCAGGATCATCTACAGGGTAATAGGATTACCCAAATCAGGTAAATTAAATTTGATTTAATTTATCTTATTTTATTTTATTTATTAAAATAATAAGAATCAGATCTGAAACATATCAAGATCTGATTGAGATCAAGAGAAAATTTTTGAAATATATCTCTTGATCTAATCAGATCTGGACGAACCTGGACCGGGAAATCAGGATTTCCCTTCAACTGGTATCAGAGCCATGGTTCTAAATTGTTTAGATCTGATTTTAATTTTATTTTAATTAGAAAATAAAGTGATTTCAGATGTCACATGAGATGTGATCAGATCTGAAATCAGAAAAATTAAAATTAAATGATTTGGATCTAAGAACATGAAGATATGCATGACTAGTTCTAGAATAGAATAGTTCTATAGAATAGTTTTGCATGTCTTTGATTTAATCTGATTAAATCATATTTTAGATCTTCTTATTTACTATTTTCTGATATTATAAGTGTTATAATAACATCTGATAAACAGCAAATAAAAATTATTTAATTTTAAATATCATATGAGATATGATAGATGCATGACTAGACTAGTTGTAGAATAGTTCTACATAATTGTCTAGATTAGAATTTATTTTGATTAGATCAATTTAAATCTAATTTTTTAGATTATTATGTGATAATTTAGATCTGAAAACATGCATGATTTGATACATGAGATGTATGCAAAATATGCCTTGATTAGATCTAAATTTGTATATGAGATATATGATATAGATCTATAACTGTTTTGTAGATTTACATGTTCCTGATTAAGGCGTTCCTCTTGGCCGTCCGGTCATAAGAACGAAGAAGGGTTTAAAGGCCCTCTCTTCCCATTCGATGGGGTGTTCTTATGACGTGTAGGGGTGCTGCGTGTTCGTCCTTAATCAGAAACCCAAAACTTACTTTCTGCAAAACCCTAGATCCTGAAACCCTAGGATTTATTGTGCATATTTTGTTTATGAACCCAACTTAATTAAGAATTAAGTTTATGGAATATTAATTAGGTCTAAAATTGAGAATTTCAGATCTAAGACATATTCATAATACTGGGTTCGGGCTTGGGTAGCTCAATTAGGTCTAAGCGGTTGATCAAACCGAATCAAGAGTTGGTTAGATGGGATCAACAATGCTTAAATTGACCAGCCTAATAGGATTAAGTCTGGGTCAAGATCGAGTCACGATCAAGCAAGACCTAATTAGGCTCAGAGGTTAGAGTCTGGATTGTAGGCTAACCCAATTGGTTCTGACTCAACAATTTGGTGTCTAAGGTAAGTTTGGCACAGACGACCGACTGGTTTTTAATTGGAAGCTACTCGACCTGAATGCGTTCTTGTGCGAGTTAACGGCATATTCCTTCCACCGGTCTCACTTACCTGGCCATATCTGTTGACACAGTTCTGATCTGAGGTGGTCAATAATCCGAGCTGACCCATGCCACTAGGTTAGTCATAATTGTTATGACTAAGCCAAGTCTAGTTTAATGAGACCTGAATCAATTCTCCCTAAGAAAAGATTAAGTCCGAGGTCTTCCACCATTGTAGACGTGCGGGCCCTTCCCGGGGTTGATTGTTCTCGGCTGGATACAGTGGCTCAGTTGCACCGGGAAGACGCAACCATGTCTATTAGGCATTGGATGCTATGGGCTGGAGGATGAGTTGGGCTCAATATTTCCGGATACGGTGAGAGACCCAATTAGGAACCCAGTCTATGCAAATGGTGGGTCTGACTTAACTAAGGAGTGGATCAATATTCCGGATACGGTGAGATTCATGAATTAGAGACCAAGTTTGGGTGCACCATGATTAGAGAATCATTGAACAAGAGTTGTTCACTCATTGGCTAACCCATCACCAATAACTGTTAGGTGAGGTGATGAGTCAGTTGGTGAGACCGCACCACCCACTAGAAATCATCAATCGCGGAGATTTTCGCATCTCTACAGAGGGAGTGTAGGGATCCGAGAAAATAGTGGGAGCTAATTTGTTTAAAAATAAAATCCCTAAACAAATTGGTCAAGTCAAAATTACAGTATCTAACTAGAATCTTTGACTCTCTACAGGAAAATGTCTGCGTCCAACCCACTGGCACGTATCCTAGACACACATAGACTGACTGGACCCAATTATAAAGATTGGCTCAGGAACTACAAAATTGTTTTGGGTTCAGAGAAGTTAACACATGTTTTGGACCAGGACCCTCCCACCTTACCAGCTCGTCCATCCACTGAACAGAGAGCGTCTCTGGAAAAATGGATTGACGAAGACAATAAGGCCAGATACTACATGTTGGGCTCGATGTCTGATGAGCTCCAGCGCCAACATGAAGATATCGGGACTGCTCGCCAAATGTTGGCTCACCTGCAGGAGATGTTTGGTGAACAGAGTCGCGCAGCCAAATATCAAGTCACGAAATGACTTTTTAAGGCTAAGATGCGTGATGGGCAGTCAGTCCAAGATCACTGTCTGACAATGATCAAGGACATGGAAGAGCTTGAGAAGCTCGGTGTGAAGTTGGACTTGGATTTGCAGAACGATATTATTCTGCAATCCTTGACTGATGCATATGGGCAATTCATCATGAATTACCACATGCATAAACTTCAAAATTCCTTGGCCGAGTTGATGAATATGCTGGTTACCGCTGAGCTTTCTATGAAAGGTTCTAAAGGCTCAGTTCTTGCTATGGAACGGACTTCTTCCAAAAGAAAGTCTTATGGAAAGAAAAAGAAGTCTGTGAAAAAGCAAAAGGTAGAAGGATCAAAGAAGAAGAAGGCAGAACCGAAGAAGAAGGTCGATGGCAAAGGAAAGTGTTTCCATTGCAACAGCGACGGCCATTGGAAGCGGAACTGCCCTACTTACCTGGCCACCCTGAAGAACAAGAAGGAAGGTCCTTCTGGAGGTATGCTCGTTATTGAGTCTAACCTTACGGTTTCTTCTGCATCCAGTTGGGTGCTTGACTCTGGTTCTAGTGCTCATCTGTGCACTTCTATGCAGGGTCTTGAGGATAGCAGGAGGCTGAGGGATGGAGACATGATCCTACGCGTCGGTAATGGAGCAAGAGTTGCTGCAGTAGCCGTGGGAACATACCCTCTGCGATTACCATCTGGTTTAGACTTAGTTTTAAAAGACTGTTATTATGTGCCTGCAGCTAGCAGGAATTTGATTTCTGTTTCATGCTTAGCACAAGAAGGTTATGTGATCACCTTCTTTAAGGACCATTGTAACATTCTTTATGAAAGAAATAAAATTGCAAATGGTTTCCTTGTTAATGGTCTTTATCAGTTGCATATTGATGTACCTGTTTTAACTATCGAGCAAAACGTGAATGCCAAACGACCTAGGGATAGTCCAAACGACAGATATCTATGGCACCTGAGATTAGGTCATATAGCAGAAGATAGGATTAACAAATTGGAGAAAAATGGGCTATTGAGTCCATTGACTTTTGAGTCATATCCAACTTGTGAATCTTGTCTTCAAGGCAAAATGACTAAACTCCCTTTTGTTGGACATGGGGAGAGGGCCACAGATCTCCTTGCCCTAGTACATACTGATGTGTGCGGCCCATTCGATGTGCCGGCTAGAGGCAATTTTGTCTACTTCATTACCTTTACCGATGATCTGTCTAGGTATGGGTATGTGTATCTTATGAGACATAAGTCTGAAGCCTTTGAAAAGTTCAAAGAATTCAGACATGAAGTAGAAAAACAAACTGGAAAACCCATTAAGGTTCTTCGATCAGATCGAGGAGGTGAATACCTTAGCCGGGAATTCCTAGACTATCTTAAGGAAAATGGCATAGTCTCTCAATGGACTCCACCAGGAACACCTCAACTCAACGGGGTTTCAGAACGGAGAAATCGGACTCTATTGGATATGGTTCGATCCATGATGAGCTTCACAGACCTCCCAGATTTTCTTTGGGGACATTCATTATTAACTTCAATCTATTTACTGAATAGGGTTCCCTCTAAAACCGTTCCTACCACACCGTATGAGATATGGCACGGTAAGAAACCAAGTCTGAGTCATCTCAGAATTTGGGGTTGTCCGGCTTATGTCAAAAGACAACAAGCGGACAAGTTAGAGTTTAGGTCCTTTAGAGCTCGATTCATAGGATATCCTAAAGAGTCATTAGGATACTATTTCTACATTCCAGAAGACCACAATGTGATTGTGAGTCGACATGCCATATTTCTTGAAAAATAGTTTATTCAAGATAGTGGCATTGGAAAGCAGATTAAGCTTGATGAGAAAGTCTCACAAGCAGAACGAGCTAAGGACCAAGTGGAACCAAATCAGGTTGAGCCAATAAGAACACTACCTCCTCCACCTCGTAGATCGGAAAGAGTTTCCCGTCCCCCTGAAAGATACTTAGGTATTATTTCAGAGGACGTAGAGGAAATGTTCCTCATAGGTAATGGTGCTCATGGTGATGATCCCAAAACCTACAACGAGGCGATATCAGATATCGACTCCGAGAAATGGCTTGAGGCAATGAAGTCAGAAGATTCGACTCGATGCACTCAAACCAAGTCTGGACCTTGGTAGATCCACCAGAAGGTATAGTACCTATTGGGTGTAAATGGATCTTCAAGAGAAAGATTGGTGCAGATGGGAATGTGGAGACATTCAAGGCTAGACTGGTGGCAAAAGGTTATAGTCAACGTGAAGGCATTGACTATCAGGATACCTTTTCCCCGGTAGCTATGCTAAAATCCATCCGCACATTGCTTGCTGTTGCAGCCTATTTCGATTATGAAATATGGCAAATGGACGTGAAAACGGCATTCCTAAATGGATATCTTGAGGAAGATATCTATATGGAACAGCCGCTAGGTTTCACATCCAGTGATACTGATCACAAGGTTTGCAAGCTGCAAAGGTCCATATATGGACTTAAGCAAGCATCTCGGAGCTGGAACACTCGTTTCAATGATGTGATCAAAAAGTTTGGTTTCATCAAAAATGAAGAGGAACCATGTGTTTTCAAAAGGGTCAGTGGGAGCGCTGTTGTCTTCCTCGTATTGTACGTGGATGACATCCTCCTTATTGGGAATGATATTCCCATGTTGACATCAGTCAAGATGTGGTTGTCCAAGGAATTCTCCATGAAAGACCTAGGTGAAGCATCCTTTATTCTAGGAATTAAGGTCTATAGGGATAGACCGAATAGGATGCTAGGACTTTCACAGAAGATGTACATAGAGGAAGTACTAAAGAGGTTTAGTATGGAAAACTCTAAGAGGGGATTAATACCCTTCAGACATGGTATTCATCTTTCCAAGAAGATGTGCCCCAGCACACCTGAGGAAATAGAACGCATGAGCAAGATCCCTTATGCTTCTGCAATAGGGAGCCTCATGTATGCCATGCTATGTACACGACCTGATATAGCCCATGCTGTGAGTGTCACAAGCAGATATCAGTCAAATCCAGGTGAAGAACACTGGACTTCTGTGAAATGTATCCTTAAGTACTTGAGAAGAACTAAGGATATGATGTTGGTCTTTGGTAATGGAGAACTCCAAGTTCAGGGATACACAGACTCGGACTTCATGTCCGATATAGATGATCGAAAGTCGACATCTGGAAGTCTGTTTGTGTGCAATGGTGGAGCTGTCAGCTGGAAGAGTTCCAAGCAAACTGTGATAGCAGATTCCACCATGGAAGCAGAATATATAGCTGCATCAGAGGCTGCAAAGGAAGCATTCTGGTACAAGAAGTTTGCTGCAGAAATTGGAGTAATGCCATCAGATGCCATTCCTCTTTACTGCGACAACAATGGCGCCATAGCCCTTGCTAAGGAGCCGAGGTCTCACCAGAAGTCCAAGCACATTGAGCGGCGATATCATCTCATCCGCGATTACCTTGAGAAAGGTTACGTTGAGGTCAAGAGAGTCAACTCCACAGATAATGTGGCAGACCCACTTACAAAGCCGTTGGGCCAGCAGAAGATCGAAGCCCACCTTGAGAAGATGGGACTTAGACTTGTAGCCAATTGGCTTTAGGACAAGTGGGAGATTGTTAGATATATGTGCCCTAGAAGCCAGAATTGGCTGACACTTGTAATACACTTCTAGGGGCAAAATTATAATTTTGACTATAATTAATGAAATGGGTTATTTTCTATCACACATGTGTATTTAGTGTCTGTGATACATCCTTTGAGTTAATGGTAATGATAATTCATATTTTCAAGAGTTGAAAATTTAAGACATGAATAATCATTATTAACTCATAAACAGCTCCCGACCATAGGATCATCACGAGGATGGTGATTGATCCGGAAGGTTGGTGTACGATCGCTTCTCTTTAGTAGATGAGTCTTGAGTCTACGGTGTGGAGACACCGGAGCGAGAGTACAGGTACTCGTTAGAGAACGAGGGCACTGAGCGTGACCACCTCGAGTAGTCATTAGGAAGTCTACCTTCTCGTCAATGACTGACTCGATGCTGCAGTAGTGTGTCTGGTTCTTTGACCTGAGATGCATCGGCAGTTCACCTTGAGGGTGTTATAGTTTGACTACACCATTACTCGGTCTCCTAGCCATATGGAACCCTGAGGTGTATGTTGGCTATAGCATGTTCATTGTAGGAACTGGATTGCATCAAGATGGGATCTATCTACCTCGGTGGTAGAGGAGTAGCCCTATGATGATCATGAGAATCAAGTCCAGAAGCCCATGGCCATGGCAGAGTGAAATAATAGAAAGAGTTTCTATTTAGATTTTCACATTGGACTCGAATCGAATGATTACATCATATGACAGAGACTAGGGTTTGACGAGTTCACCTTAACCCTAATCTGATCGGGGCTCAAGATAGAAGAACTTGAATCACACAGGTAGCTGCACCAAGAGGTTCGCATTCAGCTCTGATGGGTTGCCACCATATACTGCTAGGTGTCACTGGTGGATTTTGGGAGCAATTAGAATGATTTAGATGATCGATCATTCTAGCTGTTCGAATCAGAAGAGTTCTGATCCATCGAAAGGAGTTTCGATGATGTCTATGATAGAGATCATGACATATCCCATTACCATACAGAACTGAACCTAACTGGGTCACACAAACAAGGGTTTGAATCTGGTGATCATCAATTGAACTGATCTAGTTCAATTGATCTGAATGAGATTCAATTAGGTTCAAGGAAATCGTGCTAGCACTCGATTGAACCTAACGTTCTTCTTTTACTATCATAAATAAGTTGTCCTGACTGAGCCAAAGGAGTTTGTGCTCAATCAGAGGCCTTCATATGGTCTGACTGGAGGTTGTCCAAGTCAGAATAGGTTGTCTTATTTGTAAGACATTACCTGCCATTTTTGGTCACCTGCCATTTCTTGTTCTTTGACTTTGGTCAAAAGTCTACCTTTGACTGGTCAAACGTTGACCATTGACCCTTTGACTTTTGACCACATGTCATGCACCTATTGGAGAGCTGGTGGGGGCCTGTCCCCCTGCCAGAACCTGGCAAGGAGAAGGGCGCACGCCAAGGGTGGCGTGAGCCCAAGTAGGAGGCGCCTAGGAGTCCTTGTTGGACAAGGACTCCACCTCCCTTTTGGATTCCAATCAGAGTTCTACTAAGAATCCAGTTTGACTGGTCTTAGGCGCCCTCTAAGGAGGAATCCAGGGGTCTCTATTCCAACCAATCAGATTTAGATCTGATTTCACAAAGGGTTGTGATTGGTTGAGAGGAAGAGGAGTTGGATCACAAGAGGTCTATAAATAAGACCCTGCGCCCAACCCTAATTCCAATGCTATTAGATACGCCCCAAGGCTGCCTCTCCCCTCCTTCTCCACGCCATAGTCTCTTCTCCTCTTGCTCTCCACGTCCAAAAGGTGTTTTGGACTTAGTTTGGTGCGATTCAGATCAAGGAAAGATTGACTGAAAGCATAGCAGGCCTGACACCTTACTGTAAGGCGACTTGCTGTATTCGAAAAAAGTTTGAAGATCCTCTAGAATTAGATCCAGATCTGATTTCTAGAGATGCTGATTAGAGAAGAAAAGGTGTACTTTACAGGAGGGAATCCAAACCAAGTGGAATATCTGGGTAGAGGGCCAGCGCACTCTGGTCAGTGGTTAGAATTATCTCAAGAACCTAATTCTTGACATATGCAATCATACAAAGTCTATACATACAAACGAAGATTATAATAGATTGATTCACATTTTCCTAAAGGAAGTACAATTAACTCCTAATATTTAATTTATTCTAATTTTATTTTATATTTTCTAAAATTAATATACATTAACATCAGATCTTAAAATTATCTTAGATATTTCGATTACCTAAGAAATACAAAGAATTATTTTTTGAAATATATCTTCTTTGTTTCATGATTCTTAAGATATAAAACGAACCATTGATCCGACAAATCAGGATTTTTCTTCAGAGGCAGTCTTGGGGCATTGGAGGATTTTTGAAATTTTCCAAATCTTAATTTTGAGTTGGGCGTCAAAGGTCGGTCTTCACATATTTATAGACTATCTGTGATCCAAAACTCCTCTTCTTTCCAATCTCAATTCAAAACTCTTATTTATGACATCAGATCTATAGATCCTGATGAATGGGGAAAGAGTCCCCTGGAATTGCTCCTATTTCAGAGGGTTGTGCCTTACATTGACCCAGTCAAGATTGTTTCTTAGTGAGAAAAACTCTAAATACGAAATTTCCAATAAAGTGAGATGGAGTCTTGTCTCCACAAATAGGGACTCCTAGGGCGCTTCTAACTTGGAGCGCACGCACCCTATGGCGTGCGGGCAGCCTCATTCACTTCCTAATACATGTTCTATAGGGGGACATTGCCAAACAACCAACTATTAGAAATTCTACCAAATTAATTGGATGTGCTGTGACTCTAATCATAATAAAGTGGTTTCAATAAAGTTTCCACCGTGGTCAATGGTTTCAACATTTAACCAGTTAAAGGTAGATTTTGACCAAAGTCAAAGAAACAAGAAATGGCAGGTGATACCAAAAAGTAGGGTAGGTCAATTTGTCTTACAATGTATTGTGTAACGACAAAGACTTATTTCTAACTTGTCACTAAACTTTCCATTCACAAGTTCAAGCACCATTAAGTGGATACGCTCTTGAAATTGAGCCACACAACTATCTTTTTGGCTCAGGATAGGAATGGACTTATTTTAACTATTGATTTCAGCTAAAAATGCAAGAGTTTAGGTTCAATTCCTGATTAGATGAGATAATTAAATTTAATTTATTTTCCTATTTTTAGATCTGATATATAAATATTTTAATATCAAAAAATAAGTGCGTATAATAAAGTTAGGTATCTAAAATTATATTTAATAAAGTAAAACTATGATAAAAAAAATTAATTATCTAGGCATAGCATGATTTTGAACCTAATTGAACTCATCTTTTACAGATCACATTTTAGAACTGGAATCAGATTCAAAATTGATGATCATCAAATTCAAACCCTTTTGATTGATGGATCCCCAAGCTTAAGGTTTCAGTTCTGTATGTGGTAATGGTGATATGTCAATGTAAATCTCTATTTCATTTGGAAACATCAATCGAAACTCCTTCTGATGGATCAGAACTTCTTCTGATTCGAACACTATTAGGAAAATGATCGATCATCTAAATTTCATTCTAATTGACTCCCAAAATCCACCAGTATACCTAGCAGTATATGGTGGCAACCCATCAGAAGTGGAATACGAACCTCTTTGGTGCGCTACCTGTGTATTATTCTTCTATCTTACCTTGATGATTAGGATTAAAGTAAACTCAGTGTCAAATTCTATTTTATCATCATATGAGGTGAATATTCAAATTTCTATTCTTTTCTCAGTATGATCATCATTGATCTGTTAATGGAAATGGTATCTAAAATAGAAAAATCTCTATTTATTGATTCTCACTCTACATAGGCATCATGGATCTTCTGAGTGCTTTAGTTTCTCAAATGTCTCATAGGGCACTCCTCATATAATTTACCACCGAGGTAGATTAGATTCCATTCTTTGATGAAATTCCAAAGTTCCTACAATAGAACATAGCATATAGCCATCATAACACCTTTCAGGGTTCTATAATGGATTAGACTGAGAGTGCGAGTAATGGTGTAGTCAAACTATAACACCCTCAAGGTGAACTGGCCGATGCTCAGCACTAGTTCAAAGAACAGACACACTACAGTCGCAGCATCGAGCAGTCATTGACGAGAAGGTAGATCCCTAATGACTATCGAGGTGGTAGCTGCGTGCCCTCGTTCTCTAACGAGTACCTTATACTCTGCTTTTTTCACCACCATAGATCTCAAGACTCATCTACTAAAGAGAAGCGATTGTACACCAATCTTCTGGTTCATCAATCACCATCCTCGTGATGATCCTATGGTCGGTGCATTTATTTGATTGTTATATATGATTTTCTATAGTCTTTCAATTTCACTCTTGAAAATATGAATTATCATTACCATAACTCAAAGATGTTATCACAGACACTAAATACATAATAGTGATAGAAAATAATTATTTATATTATAGTCAAAATTATAAATTTTTCCCTAGAAGTGTATTATATTTACAAAGTGTCAGCCAATTCTGGCTTTTCTAGGACATAATATCTAAACACTCCAATAGAACTTCTTAAGATTATGATCAATCGAGATCTCATATCACTGCGAGTCGAAGCATGATGCATGATTCTTTAAACAAAACTGTCCTTTCCAAAGATTGTGATTGTGTGTATGAGTCTTTTTTATATACTTGGAGTTTAAGACATACGGTCTATATTGTTGAAAATTTTTACCCTCTGAAATCAAGGCATCATATTAAAATCTTCTAAGTTTTTAATCAAGTATCTGTCATTTTACAATTCTTTGTATTGTCAATTGAATAAATTCTTGATAAGATCATGGCATACATCAATATCTTATATAGGCTGTTACAAATTCTGAAATTGTTTAATAATAAATTATCTACATACACACATTTAACATAATATAAAATTTTTCTCTTCTTTTTCTTTTTATCTTTTTATTGGATAGTATCGTATTGCTACTTCATATTGAGGTATTTCTTGAAACTTAATTTGAAGAAATTTATGAAGATGGTAGAGGGTGTATTTCTCATTTGGATTTAGGAGCCTACTTTTAAACTATTTATATCAACTCTTTTATGTAATTTATAGTTTTTAATCCATCCCACATATTTATTTTATATTTTTTAGGTTGCTCAATCATAAACTCTTCTTCTAAGTATCCGTTTACAATTTTGTGACTTCTGCGTTACTTTTTTAGTTGTACTTTTAGTTGATTTGTACTATAAGAGAAGAGATAGTTTAAGTTTCGAAATAGTCATCAAATTGGGCTATAGGTGCCAAATCTTTCTTTATAATTAATTTTTTTTTTGTTTATATCTTTTTTTGCAATGAGTACGCCTTTATATCTTTCGATGTTTCTTATTAGGCAGATATGTTTGATTTTACATACCATTATTTACACGCGATAAATTAATTTATTCGCCCTTTAGGCATATGAAGATCAATCGTTAAGTCTCATTTCTTCTATTGTGACTCTTGTTGTTCTCATTATAGCTGCTCACCCAAACATCCTTTCTTTATAGGACTACTTTTCTTCAATAAGATAATGGTTCCTATGATCTAGACAAGATAGCAGTTAGACAAATCACTGGTATAGTTGGCCCATCTTACTTACTTTTCTATCTTATTAATATTTCTTTCAATCTTCTCTTCTTTATAGGCCTTTCATTGAACTTCTTCTAGAGACACTTGAGGATGAAAGATTAGGATGGAGTTGATATGTTTGTGATGGAGTCCTTGACGGTTGGCGGATCATAAATATTTAACTTTCTTTTTTTAATACTTTAATTTTTTTAATCCATTATTTTTTTTTTTTGGTTTTCTTCTTTCTGTACTCTAATTATTATGCAACATTTTCATCAAATATTGACATTCTCTTATTTATTAGTACTTTCATTGAGATTGGGTTGTAGAGTTTTATAGACTTTTGAATGCTCACTATATCAATAAAGTATATTTCTCACCTCGATTATCCAACTTCTTTCTTTACTCAGAAATTTGTAAATACGTAATGCATCTCATTACATTTGAGATATTTAATACTTAGGCTTATGCCCGCTCATACACTACAAGATTTTGAATATTAGCGATAGTATTAGCGATGAAAATTTTCTTTTATCGCTAATAATATACCCTCTTTCTCCTCTTTCTTTCTTTCTTCTCCCACTTCTCCTCCCCCAAACCATCCATGGCCTCCATCGCATGGTGATTTCATCACTTGGGCCCTTCCTCATCGGTTGCCTTCTCCTTTCTCTCCTCTTCCATCTCCTTTTCATCTCACTTTTTTTTCTTGATCATCCTCGTCCATCATAGTCAAATCTACGACCCCTTTTTTCTTACTCCCTAAACTCTTTCTCTTCTGAGGTCTTCGTCCTCCTTTACAGCTGCTTTGTAGAGTTCACTCCCCTCCATTAGGTGGGTCTATCTCTTTATCTGTTGCCCACCTAGCTAATGATCAAAATACCTCATCTTTTCTACACACATACCTATAAACCTAATACTACCTTTTTATCACATGCCTCTAAGCATGCAATCCAATATCCTCCACTTCTCCCATAAGGATATCTCCCATTCTCAATCTCTTTGTCTCTTATATTCTATAAGATGCAATATCTCTTCTTCCCCTCACTCATCCTATATTCTTCATCACATAAAATAATAAAGAATTTTTACCCATTGACGAAACATCACTTACAATCCCATAGCATACTACTTATAGAAAAAAAAATCAAATCATCAATGAACCCGAAAAGGACTCCAATCCCATACAATTAGTTCTTTTCAAACATACAACCCTCAATTTACTATCTCACAACGTCATCCTAAATGAAAACCCGGCAAAGGTTAGCATTGAATCAAATAGAAATCCCTCAACATGGTGGGACATCCAAATCCATAAATAAAAACTCTAAATACCAATTCTGTTGCTATGCTCAGTCCCCCTCATCTTCTGCCCTCCCTTCCTTTCCGCTACCTGATTTTCATCAATATTCTTCTCCTTCTCTAACCCACTATATGAGTGCTTCCATCCTTCCCTCTTCCCTTCCTCCTAACTCTTATCCTCATTCCTCTTCCCCAAATTCACAACCATATGAGGTCTTTGATGCACCTCTTCTCCCATGCCTGAACCTCATGCAATCCCATCCTTTTCCTCTCTATGGCAACCTTCCTCCACTTTCATCACATATTCCTTACCAATGATTCCAAATCCAATATGAAGCAAAAGAAATATTTTATGTCTTTGAAATAAAAACAACATTGTTTATTGCGTAAGAAAAAGCGAGATGTGAATAGTAGGTACCATATTAAATATTAAAAATTGAAAAAACTAGGTTTGACATATTTAAAGTAAAGGGATGTAAAGTATAAATTTGGATTGAAATTTGAGAAGGTATTTTTATTAAAATATTTTGCTAATAATCCATATAATTTTTCAAAACTTCTTCTAACCACCATTCTTAGATTTTCCTGTAATTCAACAGCCTTTGCAAAAACTTAAATAGGCTGTCTTAAAAGGGTTCTATAGGAGTTAAAAGAGCTTGAAGCTAGGCTGTTAATGATGGTGAATTAAAAAGTTCGCGCAAAACCCAATTGGATGGTGTATAGGTCAAAAGATTTGTCCCATTCTTTTGGATATAAAAATCCTTATCCCAATTTTGCTATTTATTATATTTCGGACAACGAGTTAGGTGAGTTATATAGCCAGATTTGGAGAAATCTAATCTAGAATCTTGATCTAATACTGCAAAGCCTCATAATGAGTGTAATTGCGATGGATTTTTTGGTATTTTGATTTGTGGATCTTGAAGGTTAACTTTTATTAGAGAATCTTTGGAGTTTTAGATTTGGATTATAATTTAATGTTTTATAAACCAAATCTTAATTAAAACACTTATGGGTTCCAAACCAATCCAATCCATTCTATCTAGTTGGACCTTTTGGTAATAAAAATTAAAATTAAATAAATTAAAAACATATATATTATTTTCAGTTGTGAAGTTTTTTAAATATTATAAAATTATATATTTAATGATATAATTTTTTTTTAAATCTATGTTATTATTAATCTGTGAAGGTCACATTCAGGCTAGACACTGTCTCTCAGAGTGAAGAGGAATAAAGCCGAAGCGCTCTATGTATTGTTCAGTTATGGTTTCCACTTCTCAAAAAACAAAACGAAAAAAAACACACATTATTATTTAGTAAGTGGTATTTAAGTCACCGTCAATGAATCCATGACCCTCAGAAGTGGACTTGTTTGTTATTAATATTTCTCCAATAGTAACCTCTTTAAAATTCTGATCAATCGAACATAGTGATGCGGGTCGAAACGGCATGATTTATTTAAAAAAATGTCCTTTTTATTAGATTTGTGATAGAGAGGTCCCCTAATATTTAATCTAATATTGTTCCATGCAGGTTTATCATAGAACATAGTGAAGTGTACCCCGGACGCCAACTGACTCATTAGATAACAGTCTGTTATTAAAGTCAGTTGTTAGTTAGGTCTATTCATATGGAGTTCCAACCAACAATCCTGCAAAGTACTTTTATAAAGATAAAAAATGTAGATATTAAAACGGGATCATTTTAATTCAATTTAGTGCATAAAAAGTCACTATCAATATCTATTTGCTGTATCTATACATTGATTGTCTCAATTTTAGGGCTCTCCGAGCATAAATATTAATCTGATAATATTATAACAACAATACTTAAAATCAGATATAAGCAATGGTAATCGTCTCTCTGTAATATCGTAACTATCTAATAAAAAAATTATAAGATGATAATAGTAGTATGAAAATGACATTTTTTGGGTTCTGTGTATTATGTAGGTACAGGGCTATTTCATACTGAATCTGATAATATTCAGTAATAAAAGATTAAGCTCTCCATCAAGAAATGAGTATCTATGCTCGAGGGAGGCCTAATTCTAGAACTATATAATTTTTAGTGGTACATTAGGTCAAAACTATTATCATCTATCCATTTGTTTATTTATATCTTTCGGAGTTGCTCACATAAAACCTCTTTTTTTCTAAGTATTCCAGTTTAGAAATGGACTGGGACTTCTAGATTCATTGGTGTTACTATATCTAGTGTTGGTGTGCTGGTAAGAGAGAGAAAATTAGGGTCGAATAATATTAAGTCGGAGGCTATTAGGTACGAGCATAGACTTCTCTCTTTACAATCCAATTTCTTTTTTTTTTGTTTTACATTTCTTTTGCAATGAGTTACGCCTTTTAATCTTTCTGCAATGTTTTCCTTTCAGTAGTATGTTTGATCTTTATTACTGCCATTTTACATCGATAACTTAATTTATATCTTAGGTATGGAAGTCAATTCTCAAGTCTTATTTTTCTATTGCTTTCTTATTTTTTCAGGTGTGCGCATAGTTACTCATTCAAAACATTCCTCTTTTTATGGCTGTGCTCACAGTTAATTGATTTTTTGATTAAGTGTAGACAAAAAAAGTATCTACCCATCTATATTTTGTTGTCGTTATTATATTTCTCTTACAAGTTCTTTCTTCATTCTTATAGGTCTTTTCACTGAACTTCTTCTAGAGATATTGAAGGATGAGAACTAGGGAGTTATAATTTTGTGATAGAGTTCTTGGCGGTGGGGGGTCATAAATATTATTTTTTTTTAATTTTTTTAATTTCTGGTCCATTATTTTCTTTCTTTTGATTTTCTTTCTTCTATAACTCTAATTGTTCCATGAAAGCATTCTTGATCAAAATATGACAGTCTTTTTATTTATTATATTTTATGTGATGATATGGCTTTGAGTTTATAGAGCTTTATTGAATGCGTTCACGTACATCAATAAAAGTTACATTTTTTTCATCTCTTCGATTTAGTACAAAGATACTTTTTTCTTACTCCTTAGGACAAACTTAGTGTGATATACGGTGCATGATCTATATAATATTTCTTAAAGATATTTAATACATTGGGACTTAATGTCCCCACTTCTACTACTGTACAAGAATTTTTTGAACATTTATCGCAATTTGGTTTATTGTTGCGACCGAAAAAAATTTTATGTCGCTAATTTGATATTTTTCTACACCACCAACATCAATTAGAAAAAAATACCATCACTAATACTATTAGTGATAAAAAATTTTTTTATTATTTAGTGATAAACTAATATCATCTCTTAAAAGGATCAATTTTTTTTGTTAAATATTGTTATATTTAAGATTAAATTTTAGCAACGAATGGTATGATTTATTTAGCGAAGTAAAAAAAGTTCATCACTAAGTAAAAACTATATAGTTATACTCAATTCATTAATATTATTTAAGATTTTTAAATTTTATAGTATGTTAAATTCTCACAATAATATTTTTAGTCGAATTGGTACGCATTTATTTATTAGCGATAAAAATCATATCTTGCTTAGTAGTGCTTTTCTAAAAAATTTTATAATAAATTTTAAAAAATAATCTATTTTTTGATGCAATAAATATTGCGACGCACTTAGCATCTACGCCATCGTGCTAATTAAATGTAATCTAGAATTTGAAATTAATTTGCATGATATTTTTAATTCAGGAATTCAATTTAAAATCTACCTAATCTATATATAATTAGGCTTATTAATTCAAATCTACTTAGATATGAAATTTAAATTAGTATAAGAATTAAATTAAGATTAGATTAAGATTAAATCTAATTATACTCTCATTAGAGAAATTTTTTGCTTTCATTTGACTCTCCAATTAAACTCTAAATTGACATAATGAATTCAGAATTTAATTCAAATTCTTCAATCCTAATTTAATTAGACTCTTTGAATCCAAGTCCTACTTTGAATAGTAAAACTTATAACTTCAAATTAAGTTAAAAATTAATTTATTTAATTTAATTAAATTTATTAAAATAACTTTTAATTTGATTTAATTCAAATTCTAATTAGAAAGATTTGATTCAAAATTTAATTTATAAATTTTAAAATCTAATAATTTAGATTTTGAATCCGAAGTTTTAGGATATAAAAAACTCAATTTCAGTTCTTAAATTAAAGTCAAGTTCTACTTAAATTACATATACATTTAATTAATTAAAAACTTTGATCCATGATTTAATTCCAATTTAATTTCGAATATGATCTAATGTATATTTAAAATTCTAATCAAATTTATTTAAATTAAATTTTGAATTCAAAGTTCTACATCGATTATTAAAATCTAATTAGCTTAATTAAATTCACAAATTAATTTAATTTAAATAATTTTAAAAAAATAATTTTATTTTAGGTTTAATTTTAAATCTAATTAAAATTCTGATTCTTTAAATTTTAGTTTAAAATTCTATTTCAACCTTTAATTTAATTAAAGAATTTGAATACAAGTTCTTAATTAGATTTATCAAAATTTAATTATTCTCAAATAAGTCAAGCCTAATTAAAAACTTAATTTATAATTTAAATTAATTAGATAAATTAATTTTTTAATTTAGATTTTATTCAAATTTAATCTATCGATTCGAAACTCTTAAATTCAACAAGATTTTATTCAAACGTAATTATCTAAACCTTTGAATCCAAGGTCATTACTTAGCAATATTAATTTAATTAATCTTAAATTTAAATCAAGCTTATTAAATTAAAATTTCTTCGTTAGGCGCAAAAACATTCGATATATCGTCAGAAATCGGGCTGGGAGTTAGATGAAGATTGGAGAATCATTCGTCGTGACCTTTACAACAATAATAGTCTCATTCGGATCGCGAGATTGGTGGGCTTCCGATAATGGACCCTCCGGACGATTTAGAGTTCAGTTTCTTGCCAATAAATTAATGGAGTTAGTCTAGAGAGACTTTTAAGTTTAGAATTTTTTTGAAAAAGACTCAGAGATCTATCTAGTGTGTATCATAGAGGGTCCTTATTATAGACAAGAGCTTTGTAAACAAAGGCTTGACTCAGTGATCAATCATACACCATCTGATAGGAGGCCATTCAGGGCCCATCGTAGAGTTTGTTTTAGGAGATTTGTGATCTGTTGTTGTGATGTGCCCAAAGTAGAGTTCAGATGGAATGGCTGTAGGCGATGAGAGCGATCCCATCATCAAATTATTCCAGGAGCTGAGAGGTTTCTTCGAGATTCAGGTTGTGCTCACTGGAAATCGTTATTCAATCATATTGGAGAGTCGGGGTGTGAGATTCTTCTGGTTGGCTCAGCAGAAGAGTTGCAAAGGAGTTGTGGAGAAAAAGCCAGAAGAAGGTTTTGACTGATAGAGAAAGTTCGAAAGGTGGAGTGTTCGATTGGTTATTAGTAGTTTTGGACTGGAAGAGTAAGTTCGACTGAGGCAGCTTCGCATTGTTGGAGAAGTACTGAAAAAAGTTTGGAAGGAGTTTGACTGGTGTTGGTGATTTTGTGAAAGGAGGAGGTCCAGTTGAAGAGTTGACTAGTGGAGAAGTCCGATTTGAAGAAGTCTTGAAAGAAGTTCTACTGCGGTGACGACCCGAAGGTCCTCATGTTGAAAATATATCCTAAAGCCAATCATTTAGATTGTAGATGGTTGAGCTAAATATTTATTATACTTGAATTATTTAATGGAATTTAAACCAATTATTCTTCTATGACATAATTCATCAGTTTGTACATCTTCCTTGTAATGACTCTTTTTATATGATAGATGAAATAGTTTCAGTCAGGACGGAACCATATTTAGGACTCAATAAAAGGGAATTTATCGTTTGTCTTCACAACATGTTTAGCGAACCTGAAATTGATTGTTTGATTTCCAGGAATTGATAACATATCCAAATGTTAGGATCGTGTGTGCCATAAAGTATTGGTTGCCTCTCTAATCTAAGAAGTAGGAGATACGGTATTATGGCATGCAGGTGAGTTTGTAGGGATACATTTATATTGAATATGATCGCATATACCCTTGGTGGAGCCTTCTCTACTATCAAGAGGTGTTGCTCCATGAAGAGATATTGGTTATTATAGAGCGTGTCTCTATTAGACCTTGAGATCACGTGACTATGGTGACCTGGCAGAGCAATCTCACTGTCACTTAGGTACCGGTCCACTACCAAATTTCTTTAATTCCAGTGATGGGATAAGGCTATTGGGTGAAGTCAAGTACTTGATTTGTCGGTTGTGTGAGTCAAAAATGGGATTGACTCTCTAAGTGTTGGAAGCAAGTCATCGTTGTTTTTCAATTAGCAAACCTCGAGTTTGGGGTAGTCCATATGATGGAATGCTAAATTTTTGAATACACTATGAATTTGAATTTTTTAGGATTTGATTAGATTTAAACTTCTAAATCATCTTTTTGAGCATCTCGAAGGTTAAGAGGATTAATTATTACTGGTTAATCATATGCCATAGGTTCGTCGATGTATACATTGTAATGTATTCGACTTTTTTTCTTTGTAATAAAACAATAAATATCCAACTCCGACATTACGGGTGTATTCATTGTTGTAGCATGCCTTCTACATTCTCGTTATTTGTAATAAAATTAGTTTTCTATGCTATCGAGTTTAGGATTTGAACCTAGGGATTCATATCACTTAATTAGGAGTTTCTACCTTGAATATCTGATGGCTTTGATATTGATTCTTGATTGATCTAAGACTCCTGTGGTTAAGAGTTTCCACTGGACAGGACATTAGTATATCAAGAGTTGCTAGTGGACTGGACTTGAGTTGAGTCTACTCATTTGAACTCTTTGATCAAGGATCCCAGCTGTCTGAGATTCTGATGCGGATCATTGAGTTTGATTTCGTTTGGGATTAATCGCTTGCGTTCCAGAGTTCTACTGTTTGAAACTCTTTAGAAGTTTTGATCGTTTTTTTGATGAAGAACTCTAATTTCTATTCGTTAACCCATTTCGATTTAAACTAGATATTTTTTAGAAGATTCTAATTAGTAATCTTAATTATTAGATTAGCTTGAATTTGATTGATCGATGAGGATTTGGATCAGTTCGATTGAAATTGATTTCGTTGGGTTTGATCGATCAGGTCATGAGATGGACCTAATCGCTATGGAGTTTTACCCTGATTGATCAAGATCCATTATCTAATTAATTTATAATTTAATTTAGATTTTATTATGGGATTTAGGCTAGTCTAATTTGGTTGGATTTACAACTGGTCTATTGGGTAATAGATTAATTGCGTTTGGTTGAACGGTCATATTTTTGGGACTAAGTCGAATGATAGTTTGAATTCAACTCTCCTTATGCGGCCCACCATTTTTGACTTTGTCCACGTCTGTTCATGCCCAAAATTTGTACGTCATACTTTTCTATCACTCAGAAGGTTTTTGTGCCCGCCTCTTATCTACTTTGAATCTGATCTAAGGACGTGTAGGGACCGATTTTCAAATAAGTTTGAGTTTTGTAGCAGATCTCACATACTTCCAGTGTTTGTGCTGTATTGTTTGAGAGAGATACGCTACAAATCGCCAACCTTCTTGATTCTCCACGGATGCTCCCTTTCCCTTATATAGTGTTGTGCAGTTCGGGAGCACTTTTTTTTAGAGAAATAAAATGTGCACAATGAAGGAGAGTCCTTTCTGCGTGTTAACATATGGGAGGGGGCATTGGATTAAGGATGGGCTCAATCGTTGAGACTATTATATGTATCCTCAAGGGTCAAAGTGAGTGGTGTGTTCAAATCGTCTTTTTGCACCAAGTCAATCGCGAGACCCTAAGTATCCCTATAGTGACTATGGCATGGTGTATGACCAACATGTAAATGGCAGTGTTGTCTCTCTAAATTTATTATAATCTATTAGAGAATTATTAAGATAATCTGTGGTCATCGATGCTATGGACAAGCTCCAGTCAGATCCGATAAAGGTACCTGAGTGAGCATAAACTTATTTGGCTCAATCGAGATAACTTTTATGATAGAAAAAAAAGAACGTTAGGCTCAATCGTATGCTAGCATGATTTTCTTGAACCTAATTGAATCTTATTCAAATCAATTGAACTGGGTTAGTCCAATTGATGATATCCAGATTCAAACCCTTATTTGTGTAACCCAGTTAGGTTTAGTTCTGTATGGTAATGGATATGTCATGATCTCCATCATCGACATCATCAAAACTTCTTTTCGATGGATCAGAACTCTTCTGATTCAGACAACTTAGAATGATCGATCATCTAAATCATTCTAATTACTCCCAAAATCCACCAGTGACACCTAGCAGCATATGATGGCAACCCATCAAAATTAAAAATGAACCTCTCGGTGCAGCTACTTGTGTGATTAAGTTCTTCTATCTTGAGCTCCAATCAGATTAGGGTTAAGGTGAACTCGTCAAACCCTAATTTCTATCATATGATTTAATCATTCGATTCAAGTCCGATGTGAAAACCTTAATAGAAACTCTTTCTATTATTTCACTCTCTGCCATGGCCATGGGCTTATGGACTTGATTCTTATGATCATCATAGGGCTGCTCCTCTTCTACCGAGGTAGATAGATTCCATCTTGGTGCATTCCAATTCCTACAATGAACATGCTATAGCCAACATACACCTCAGGGTTTTGAATGGCTAGGAGACCGAGTCATGGTGTAGTCAAACTATAACACCCTCAAGGTGAACTGCCAATGCACCTCAGGTCAAAGAACCAGACACACCACTGCAGCATCGAGTCAGTCATCAATGAGAAGGTAAACTTTCTTATGACTATTCGAGGTGGTCGCACTCAGTGCCCTCATTCTCTAACGAATATCTGTACTCTCACTCCGGTATCTCTACATCGTAGACTTAAGACTCATCTACTATAAAGAAGCAATTATACATTGACCTTCCGGATCAATCACCATCCTCATGATGATCTTACGGTCAGGAGCATTTTATGAGTTAATAATGAAAATTCTTATCTTAAATTTTCAACTCTTAAAAATAAGAATTATCATTACCATTAACTCAAAGGATGTATCACAGACACTAAATACACATATATGATAGAAAATAATCTATTTTATTATTTATAGTCAAAATTATAATTTTGTCCTTAGAAGTGTATTATAAGTGTCAGCCAATTCTGGCTTCTAGGGCACACATATCTAACATCAACCTTGATAGAGGAATGATCCTATGATGATCATGAGATCGAGTCCTAAAACCCATGGCCATGGTAGTGTGAAATAATAGAAAGGAGTTTCTATTAGTATTTCACATCGGACTCGAATTGAATGATTCATTCATATGATGGATGTTGAGTTTGACGAGTTTACCTTAATCCTAATCCAATCAAGGCTCATGATAGAAGAATCCAATCACACAGGTAGCTGCACTGAGAGGTTCTCTTTTCGATTCTGATGGATTGCCACCATATACTGCTAGGTATCACTAGTAAATTTTGGGATCAATTAGAATTATCTTGATGATCGATAATTCTAATTGGATGAATCGAAAGAGTTTTGATCGATATTTTAATGATGTCGTTGATGAAGATCACGATATATCCCATTACCATATAGAACTGAACTTAACTGGATCACACAAAAAAAGGATTGGATCTAGATGTCATCAATTGAGCTAATCCAGTTCGATTAATTTGGATTAGATCCAATTAGGTTCAAGAAAATCGTACTAGCGCACGATTGAACCTAATATTCTTCTTCTATCATCTTTTTGATTTATCTCGACTGAGCTAAATTAGATTTGGCTCATCCGAGAGCCTTATATGGCTCTATCCTAATCTGACTGGAACTTGTTCAGATCAAAAAGGTATTGTCCTAACCTGATCTAGACTTGTCCTAATCCATCGAATGGAAAAAGGATAAGACCTGCTAATTTCTAGAATTATTTGGACAAGGTTCATCCAAAAACTCTATGGGGATTTATCTTGATCTGACTAGATCTTGTCCTGACCTGATCAAGGCTTATCCTAAATTCCATAAGATGGAAACAAGACAAGAGTTGTCTTTGCTGGATTAGGGCTTGTCCTAAAATCATGAGATAAAATTTGGACAAGCCTCTCCCGAAAATTCTAGATGAATTTTTCTTGATCTGACTAGATCGAGTCTTGGCCTGATCAAGGCTTGTTCTAATTTGATTAGGACTTGACATAAATCCATTGGATAGAACTTGAAAAATGTTTGTCTTAAATTCCATGAGATAGGAATAAGACAAGGGTCAAAGGTTAACCCGATCTTGTAGGAATTGAAGGATAGGACGGGCGCCCCTGGAGATTTCCTAGGGGCACGCACCCCTAGATGAGTTCATGAGGAAGAGAGGGTGTACATCTCCTTGTGGAGTGCGCCCCTAGTGGATAAATATAGAAAGAGTTGGGGTTTATCCATTCAAAGTGTTTGAATGGATCAAAGAAGTTTGAATTGTTCAAACTTCTAGGAGAGATGTTATCTGTGCCAACTTCATCTTATCTTAAATTGTTCCATGCCATTTCTCCTTATTTTTGTGTGACAAAAATCTGAAAAAGAGGGTGTGGGGCATGGAGATTATGGGAGAGTCCTTCTATTTGTTGGCTTTGACCTATTCAAAGTCACATGCGAAGGAACTCTTGGTTTGGTCTATTTAAAGGGCCCTGCACAAGTTGTTATGCTTAGATTTTTCACTATGGTGAAGTCCTACCAAAATCTTCATCTCTTGCCTCTCTCATCTGATCCTCTTCCTCTTCTCCATGCCTAAGAGTTGGGCAAAACCTGTGAGCAAAGATCAAGTTCTATTGGCGCAAAAATCAGCGAGAGATGATGGTGTTCGTGAGACGAACGCGCAGCCCTCAAAGTTTGATTTGAAGGCTCTATAGAAAGACATCAGATTTGATCTATGGAGATCAGATCTAGAAGAAAAAGACTTTCAGATCTGACCTGAATGAATACCGCTAGAGACCAGGTGCATGCACAGCTCAATCAGAACCTCGGATCAATCGTCAAATCATAACAAGTAAATGATTTAATCAATCAGGTGATAATCATTATCACTATTTTATTTTTATTTTATTCTAATTTTAGATTAATTTAATCAAATCTGAGAACTATCAGATCTGATTGAATCATAAAATTTTTTTAAAATTATTTTGCTGCAAATCTGATTCGATCAGATGCATCCTACGGTAAGAAAACCTAATTTTTTCTTCAACTGGTATCAGAGCCAGGTTGCTGCTTCCAGATCTATCTTTAGATTGATCTAAAATTATTTCTTATGATCTGATTATTTGATTTTTAGATGTTACATAGAATGTAATCAAATCTAAAATCAAAAATTGCATATTTTAAATATATATGTTTGATATAAACAATGCATGTTCTAGTCTAGATCTGTTGTTCCATATTATGATAGTTTTCAAATATATTTTAGATTAGATCTGATTTAATTTTATATAATTTGATCATTTAAGTTTTAGATGTTACATTAGATGTAATGAAATCTGAAACATAAGATCTAATTTAAAATTTTGATGTAGTATAAACAGCATATGTCTAGACTAGATCTTTAGTTTTATCTCATAGTCTAGATCAAAAATTTTATGAAATGTTCATTTAATTTTTTGAAGATTATATGATTAGATTAGTTAAATTTTAGATATTATATGTGATATAATTAGATCTGAAAGCAAAAGATGCATTCAAAAATTTCATATATATGACATATGCAATACATGTGTAGACTAGTTCCATAGATCTATGTTATAAGTAGTCTAGATTAAAAATTTTTATAATGAGATCACTTAAAATTTTATTTTTAGATATTACATCAAATATAATCAGATCTAAAACATAAATTTAAATATTAAATTTGATACATGAGATGTATGCAAAATATGTATAAATTAGATCTTAAATCATGTAATAGTTATATGCTTTAGATCTAATAGTTTTGTATAGTTTATATTTCTGATTAAGGCATTTTTCTTGACCGTCCATTCATTAGAGTAAGAAGGATTTAAAGGCCCACTCTTTTCATTTGATGGGATGCTCTTATGGCATGTAGGGGTGCTGTGCATTTATCCTTAATCAAAAATCAAAAACTTACTTTTCTATAAAATCCTAGATCATGAAATTCTAGAATTTTTTATGTATATTTTGTTATTGAACCCTTGGACTTAATTAAGAATTAAGTTTATAAAATTAATTAGGTATAAAAATTATGAATTTTTAGATCTAAGATACCTTCATAAATCATGGGTTCGAGTGTGGGTAGCTCAATTAGGTCTAGCGGTTGATCAAATCGAATCAAGAATTTGTTAGGTGAGATCAAGAGTGCTTAGATTTGACCAACCTAATAAGATTAAGTCTGGATCAAGGTCGACTCATATTTACATATGGTCGATCAAGTTATGACCTAATTTGGCTCCACAATTCAAGCCTGGATTGTAAGCTAGTTCGATCAGTTTTGGTCAGACAAGTCGGTGTCTAAGGTAAGTATGGCAGATACAACCAATGATCTTTAATTAAAAGCTACTCAACTTGAATACATTCACAGCGAGTTAATGACATATTCCTTCCACTGATCTCACTTATCTGGCCGATTGAGTCAACCTAGTTCTACTTTGAGGTGGCTAACGATTCGAGCTAACCCATACCACTAGATTAGTCATAAATGTTATGACTAGTTGAGTCTAAGAGACCAAATCAAATCTTCCTAAGAAAATATTAAGTTCTAAATCTTCCACCATAGTAGATGTACGGGCCCTTCCTATGGTTGATTGTTCTCGACTAGATACAGTGGTTCAGTTGCATCGAAAAGATGCAACCACATCTATTAGGCATTGGATGCTATGGGTTAGAGGATGGGTTGGGCTCAATATGCTGGATACGGTGAGGGATCCAATCAGAAATTCAATTCGTGCAAATGGTGGATTTAACTTAACTAAGGAGTGGAGCAATATTCCGGGCATGGTGAGCTTCATGAATTAGAAATCAGGTTTGGGTGCACCATGATTAGAGAATCACTGGATAAGAGTTATCCACTTACTGGCTGATCCATCACCAATAACTGTTAGGTGAGGTGGTGAGCCAGTAGGTAGAACCGCACCACCCACTAGAAATCAATGATCATGAAGATTTTCGTACCTCTGCCAAGGGAGTGTAAGGATCCAAAAAAATAATGTGAGCCTAATTTATTTAAAAATAAAATTTTTAAACAAATTAGTTGAGTCAAATTATAAGTCTAACTAGAAATTTTGACTCTTTATAGGAAAATGTCTGCATCAAACCTCCTAGCCCGAATCCTAGATACCCACAAGTTGACCAGACCAATTTACAAGGATTGGCTAAAGAACTTCAAAATTGTTTTGGGTTCAAAAAAGCTAACCTATGTATTAGACCAAGACCAACCCTACTTTACTAGCACGTTCGATCGTGGATTAGAGAGCGTCTCATGAAAAGTGGTCGAATAATGATAACAAAGCTAGGTGCTACATGTTCGGCTTAATATCAGATGAATTGCAATGCCAACATAAAGACATTAGGACTACTCGTCAAATGTTGGCGCACCTACAATAGTTGTTTGGTGATCAGAGTCGTGCAATGCATTATCAAGTCTCCAAAAGACTATTTAAGGTGTAAATGCATGATGGACAGTCGATCAAAGATCATTGCCTGGAAATGATCAAGGATCTAGAAGAGCTTGAGAAGCTTGATGTCTTGATGGACAAGGATCTACAGATTGATGTGATCTTGCAATTCTTGAATGATTCATATGGAAGTTTATCATAAACTTCCATATGAATTAGCTCCAGTGCACCTTGGTCGAGTTAATGAATAAGCTGGTTACTGTTGAGCAAAATTTGAAGAGTTTAAAGGACTCAATTTTGACTTTGGAGCAAACTTGTTCAAAGAGAAAGTCTTTAGGACTAAAGAAGAAGAAGTCTACGAAAAAGCAGAAAATAGAAGGAAAAAAGAAGGACGAGCCGAAGAAGAAGACCGCGGAGAAAGAAAAATATTTTTACTGTAACTCTGATGGTCATTGAAAGCGAAACTACCTTGGGTACCTGGCTAGCCTGAAGAATAAGTAGGAAGAAGGACCTTCTGAAGGAATGCTTGTCATTGAGTCTGTTAAGCAAAACATGAATGCCATAGGATCAAAATGATCTAAAGATAGTATTAATGAAAGGTATCTATGGCACCTTAAGGCTAGATCATATAGCTGAAGATAGGATTAACAAATTAGAAAAATCCAAACTAATGGATCCATTGACTTTCGAGTCATATCCGATTTATGAATCATGCCTTCAAGGCAAAATGACCAAGCTTCCTTTTATAGGATATGAGAAAAGGGCCACAGACCTACTTGCCCTGGTACATATAAATATGTGCAGTCCATTTGATGTGTCGGCTAGAGATAATTATGACTATTTTATTATCTTTACCGATAATCTATCTTGGTATGGATATATGTACTTAATGCGACACAAGTCTGAAGTCTTTGAAAAGTTCGAGTTCAGACATGAAGTAAAAAAATAAATTAAAAAGTTCATTAAGGTTCTTCGATCAGATTGAGAAGGTAAATACCTAAGTTAGGAATTTCTGAACTATCCCAAGGACAATGGCATAGTCTCATAATGGACTCCACCTAAAATGCCTCAACTTAATGAATTTTTAGAATGAAGAAATTAGACCCTATTAGATATGGTTCGATCCATGATGAGTTTCACGGATCTTTTTGAGTTTCTTTAGGAACACAGTTTAATGACAGCTATCAAATTACTAAATATGATTCCATCTAAAACCGTTCCTACCACTGCATATGAGATATGTCATGGTAAGAAGCCAAGTCTGAGTTATCTTAAAATTTGGGTTGTCCGACGGTAGATAAGTTAGAGTCTAGGTTTCTTAGAGCTCGATTTATTGGATATCCTAAAGAGTTATTAGGATATTACTTCTATCTTTCGGAAGACCATAATGTAATTATGGGTTGACACACCATTTTTCTTGAAAAATAGTTTGTTCAAGATGGTGGCATCGAAAGACAGATTAGGCTCGAGAAGAAAGTCTCCAAAAAATAAAGAGCCAAGAAACCTGAGGAACCTAGTTAGTCTAAATCGATCCATAATTCACTACTTCAACCATCTCGTAGGTCAAATAGGATTTTCTGTCCTTCTAAAGATACTTAGGTACTATTTCAGAGGATGTAAAAAAAATATTCCTCATGGAAAATGGGATTCATGGTGATGATCCCAAAATCTATGATGAGACGATATCAGATATTGATTCTGAGAATTGATTAGAGGTAATCAAGCCAAAGATTAACTTAAAGTGCTCGAACCAAATCTAGATCTTGATAGATCCATCTGAAGGTACAGTACCTATTGGGTGTAAATGGATCTTCAAGAGAAAAATAGGTGCAGATGAAAATGTAGAGACATTCAAGGCTTAGCTAGTGGCGAAAGGGTATTAGGATACCTTCTTCCAATGGCCATCCATCCGTACATTGCTTGCCATTACAGCATTTTTCGATTATGAAATATGGCAGATGGATGTGAAAAACAAAATTCATAAATGAATATCTTGAGAAAGATATCTATATGAAATAGCCGCTTGGTTTCACATCCAGTGATGGTAATCACAAAAGGTCTGCGAGCTGCAAAGGTCCATCTATGGACTTAAGCAAGCATCTCGAAGTCGAAATGCTTGATGTTATCAAATTATTTGGTTTCATCAAAAATAAGAAGAAATCAAGTATATTCAAGAAGGTCAATGGGAATGTTGTTATCTTTCTCGTATTGTATGTAAATGACATCCTCATGATTGGAAAAGATATTCTCATGCTGACATAGGTCAAAATATGGTTATCTAAGAAATTTTCTCTGAAAGACCTAGGTAAAGCATCCTTCATTTTAGGTCTATAAAGATAGACTGAAGAGGATGCTGGATGTTTCATATAGAGGAGGTGCTGAAGAGGTTCCGCATGATGAACTCCAGATCCAGGGCTATGTAGACTTAGACTTTATGTCTGACATAGATAATCAAAAGTCGACATCTGAAAATTCATTCCTATGCAATGGTGGTACTATAAGATGGAAGAGTTTCAAGAAGATGGTTCCAGCTCATCCATAATTTCCTCGAGAAGAAATACATCAAGGTTAAGAGAGTCGACTCTGCAGACCATGTGGTTGACCTACTGACGAAGCTTTTAGGCCCTTAAAAAATTCAAGCCCATCTTGAGAAGATGGGACTTAGATTTATAGCCAATTGACTTTAGGTCGAGTGGAAGTTTGTTAGATGTGTGTCCTAGAAGCCAGATTGGCCGACACTTGTTAAATACTTTTTAGGAGCATTTTTATAATTTTAACTTAAAATTAATTAAAAAATTATTTATTCTATCATATTGTATATAAGATGTCTGTGATACATTCATTGAGTTAATAAACAAGATAACACATATTCTCAAGAGTTGAAAATGTAAGGTATGAGTTATCATAATTAACTCATAAACTACTTCCGATCGTAGGATCATCATGAGGATGGTGATCGATCTAGAAGATTGATGTACGATTGCTTTAGATAAGTCTTGAGTCTATGGTGTAGAGATACCGAAGTGAGAGTACAGGTACTTGTTGAGAATAAGGATACTGAGCATGACCATCTTGAGCAGTCATAAGGGAGCCTATCTTCTTGTCGATGACTAGCTCGATGCTACAACGTGTGTCTGGTTCTTTGACCTGAGGTGCATCAACAATTTACCTTGAGGGTGTTATAGTTTGACTACACCATAACTTAATTTTCTAGCCATTTAGAATCCTGAGGTGTATGTTGGCTATAGCATATTCATTGTAGAAATTGGATCACACCAAGATGGGATCTATCAACCTCGATAGAGGAGTGATCCTATGATGATCATGAGATCGAGTCCTAAAACCCATGGTCATGATGGTGTGAAATAATAGAAAGAAGTTTCTATTAGTATTTCACATCGAACTCGAATCGAATGATTCATTCATATGATGGGTGTTGGATTTGACGAGTTCACCTTAACCCTAATCCCATCAAGGCTCATGATAGAAGCACCCAATCACACAGGTAGCTACACCGAAAGATTCACTTTTTGGTTCTAATGGATTACCACCATATACTGCTAGGTATCACTGATAGATTTTAGGATCAATTAGAATTATTTTGATGATCGATAATTCTAATTAGATGAATCGAAAGAATTCTGATCCATTGAAAGATATTTTGATGATGTCGTTGATGAAGATCATGATATATCCTATTACCATATAGAACTAAACCTAACTGGGTCATACAAAAAAGGATTAGATCTAGATGTCATTAATTAAGCTAATCCAGTTTGATTGATTTGGATTAGATCCAATTAGGTTCAAGAAAATCATGCTAGCACATGATTGAACCTAATATTCTCCTTTTATCATCTTTCTGGTTTGTCTCGACTGAGCCAAATTAGATTTAGCTCATTCGAGAGCCTTGTATGGTGCTATCCTAGTCTGACTGAAACTTATCCAGGTCAAAAAAATATTATCCTAACCTGATCTAAGCTTGTCCTAATCGATCAGATGGAAAAAAGATAAGACCTGCTAATTTCTGGAATTATTTGGACAAGATTCATCCAAAAACTCTATAGAGATTTGTCTTGATCTGACTAGACCTTGTCCTGGCCTAATCAAGACTTATCCTAAATCCCATAAGATGGGAACAAGACAAGAATTATCTTTGCCAAATTAGGGCTTGTTCTAAAATCATAAGATAAAATTTGGACAAGCCTCTCCCAAAAATTCTAGATGAATTTTTCTTGATCTGACTGGATTGAGTCCTGGCCTAATCAATGCTTGTTCTAACTTGATCAAAAATTGACATAAATTCATTGGATGGAACTTGAAAAATGTTTGTCTTAAATCCCATGAGATAGGAATAAGATAAGAGTCAAAGGTTGATCCAGTCTTGTAGGAATTGAAGGATGGGGCGTGCACCCCCTGGAGATTTCCTAGGGGGGCGCCCCCAGATGAGTTCGTGAGGAAGAGAGGGCACACATCTCCTTATGTGAGTGTGCCCCTAGTGGATAAATATAGAAAGAGTTGGAGTTTATCCATTCAAAGTGTTTGAATGGGTCAAAGAAGTTTGAATTGTTCAAACTTCTAGGAGAGATGTTATCTGCACCAACTTTCTCTTATCTCAAATTGTTCCACGCCATTTCCCCTTATTTTTGTGCAACAAAAATTTGAAAAAGGTGTGGGGCATGGAGATCATGGGAGAGTTCTTTTACTTATTGGCTTTGATCTGTTTAAAGTCACATGCGAAGGAACTCTTGGTTTGGTCTATTTAAAGGGCCTTGCACAAGCTGTTGTGCATAGATTTTTCTCAATGGCAAAGCCTTGCCAAAATTTTCATCTCTACGCCTCTCTCATTTGATACTCTCCCTCTTCTCCAGGCCCAAGAGCTGGGCAAAACCTACGAGCAAAAATCAAGTTTCGTTGGCACGAAGATCAGTAAGAGATGATGGTGTTTGAGAGACGACGGTGTTCATGAGACGAACGCGCAACCCTCAAAATTTGATTTGAAGGCTCTATGGGAAGACATCAAATCTGATCTTTGGAGATCAAATTCAGAACAAGACTTCCAGATCTGACCCGAGTGGATATCAGTAGAGGTCGGGCGCATGCATGGCTCAATCAAAACCTCGGATCAGTCATCAGATCATCATAATGGGTAAAAGATTTATCCGATCAAGTGATAATTGTTATCACTATTTTATTTTTATTTTATTCTAATTTTAGATCAATCTAATCAGATCTAAGAACTCTCAGATCTAATCAGATCTTAAAAATTTTTTAAAATTATTCCATCATAAATATGATCTGATCAGATGCATCCTGCGGCAACAAAACTTGATTTTTTCTTCAAAAGATTGCTAAAAACTTCATGGCATGCTTGGCATCCAATTTGAGTCGACTAGGTGAAAATTTTAGTAGACTAAGTATTAGTGACAGAAAGCCAAGTTTCAAAATCCAAGGAACTTAGTCAACTAAGTCTGAAGGTTAATCGACTCTATCTCAGAGGATAATAGAAGATAGAAAGTATAGAAAAATCAAAATTCAAAACCCAAGAAACTTAGTTGACTAAGTCAGAAAGTTAGTCGACTCGGTCTCAAAGAACAGCAGTATGACAGAAAGATAGATTTTCAAGCTTTGTCCATTTAGCAGATTAAGTTAGACTAAGCAGACTTAAGACTTAGTCAACTCAGAGAAACTTAGTTGACTAAGTTTACTGTAATGGCTAGTTTTGCAGATTTGCAACCTTTTTGTCCCATATACCCTCCAATGGCTATTTTTTTGTTTCTAACAGCTAGATCAATTTTTGAAGACCTCCTAAATGAATTAAAATGATGAAAAACCTCAAGTCTATATAAGAAAGTCTTTGGAGCATTGAAAAGTACTTTTAGAGTATTTTATTGAGTATTCATTGAAAAACCAGAAGGAGTGAGATGAAAAGAAAAGCTATTTTCATAATTATCCTTTGTCCTTCCACTACAAATCATCCTCAAACAAGTAAGAGCAAGAGTGAAGTGAAGTGAGGAAGTGTTCAAGTCAAGAATCAAGAAGCTTCACTACCACTCAAGCATTCAAGAAGTCAAGCATTCAACTATCATCATTCGAACTTCTTCCGATCCTTCAAAGAGTTTTATTTTTCTAAACATAATCTTTTATATTCATTTTTGAATTTATTGTATTTCAAGTGTCTTGGGATGAGAAACTTGGATTGGTCCAAGCCTAGAGTTGGACGTTTATAGTGGTTTGATTAGTGAGCCAAGATTAAAATCAATTGAGGTTAATTGTTAGCTCGGAGAAAAATAATTACTTATGAAATTTTGGTTGGTGATCTGAAAAAAATCAATCGGATTGATTATGAGCCCAAAAAATAATCATTATAAAGATCATAGTTGATGAGCCTAGATCAAAACTAACTGGGTTGGATTGTGAATCCAAAAAAAATAATTAAACTATAATTAATTAAGTGATTATAGTTGAATTTCCAAATGGTATATTTGGAGAGTGGAGTAGGTGCTGAGTTTGGTATCGAACTACTATAAAAGCTTGGTGTTTGTGCTTGTGCTTATTATTATTATTCTTTATATCCTTTATCTTTGTATTGCTCTTGACATTCAAGATTATATTGTTCATACTTGTGTCTCCCCTTTAAATACCCAATTCATCCCCCTCTCTTGGGTAACCATCCTTGGGCAACAATTGATATCAGAGCGGGTGCTCTAATATTTGATTGTTAACCTAGCAGTTAAAGAGTAAAAATTCATAGCAACCCAAATAGAATCTTTTTTCAATGAAGACCATTCTATAGATTGACTACCACTTTTTAATGGCTCAAATTATAATTATTGGAAAGCATGCGTGCCCATCTTCATACAAACACATGATTATAACTTATGGAAGATTATAATCGATGGCTCACACACTCCCAAGGCATTGAAAGAGCATGATAAGAAAATAGCCCAACTTAATGCTAAAGCCATAAATATACTTTATTGCTCCTTAGATATTAATGAGTTTAATAAAATTTCTTCATGTATTTTAGTGAATCAAATATGAAAAAAATTAGAAATGACTTATGGGAGAGCAAATCAAAAAGCAGAACAAGCTCCCAAGAGGATAAACAAACTCACCCCAGCATATGCTTCATAGCTCATGAGGATGGAAAGAAAAAGAAGAAGAAAGCTTCAATTAAGGAGGAGCAAGGCAAAGAAAAGAATGAGATAGAAGAGGAATGTGTAATAAGTCATTGCCTCATAGCTCAAAATGATGAGGTAAACATTCATAATTCTTTTGAATTTATATTTAATGAGCTTCAAGAAGTCTTTGATAAATTAATTGATGAATTCAAAAGCTTAAAAAATTAAATCTTCTTTTAGCAAAAGAAAAGAATGAGCACTTAATAGAAAAGAAAGATTTCTTGAAAGAAAAGAATCTTTTGGCTGAAGAAAAAATAAAATATTGATTAAACAAGATTCTTTTTTGAAAAAAAAAAGTTGAAGAAAAATAAATCCTTTCAAAATCTAAAAATTCTTAATTAAAGAAAAAAAAAGCTCTTAAAATATGAAAAAAAAATTTAAAACAAAATATCAAATTAAGAAAAGAGATTGAAAATTTAAAACCCATAGTAGATGAAGAGAATGATTACTTGTTAAATAAAAAGATTTGTTGGAAAAGAATGAAACTTTGAAAAATAAAATAAATGAACTAAAATTAATTATAGAAAAATTTTCAGTTAGCTCACAAAATTAGCATATATCAATGGATAAACAAAATATGACATCTAAACCTAACTCCTTTGCAAAACTAAGGTATTCAAAAATTTCTATCGATAAATATCATTTTGATAAAAAATTTATTACATGCTTTAAATGCAACAAAGCTAGACATAAATCATTTGATTGTTGGGCTAATACATATAAGAATATAAGGATCAAGAAAATTTAGGTTCCAAAAGGAACCATTAATACTAACCTCAAAGGACCCAAGTTAGCTTGGGTACCAAAATATACCTGATCTTTATTAGTGCAGGTGTGCTTGACATTCTTCTAATCCAAAATAAAATGGCACCTTAATTATGGATACTCAAGGCACAAAATAGAAGATGGAGAAGTTAAAATTCTTAGAGAAAAGTTAGTCTCGATAATTGATAATTACTCCTACCATTCAATTAGAAAGAATATTGAAATATTGATACATGATTTGAGTATTAGTCAATTGTATATCAAATGATTCAATATTTTATCCTGTTGATTTTGATGATGTTATTTTGATTGATTATTATAATTGAGTATTATGATTGAAGAAAATTTGATAAATGGAGATAATGAATTTAACATATCTAATTACATCAAGATCTTACCATAATGTGATTTTAATTTAGTTATAAGATACAAAATTCAATAAGGACAAGAATTGATTAAGTTTTATCAAGAGTAAGCAAGAAATGAAAATAAGAAATTTGGCATATAGTAAGGGAGAGCAATTTTTAAATAAAAATTAAACTCAATTGATTATAATATTAGAAAAAAGAATTCATTTAAGATGAATTACTTACTAAATTGGTAGTAGTTAAAGATTAATTTGGTATTAATTAAAGGTGCTTAACTTGAAAGAAAAAGGAGAGAATTTTTTTGGCTTATGAGTTTAAGCTAATTTTGAGAAAGATCAAATGACTTAAACCTATTTTGAATCAAAAGACAATGTTTTAAAGGAGAGTTGATTTAATTTTCTAAATTTGACACATTCTAAATTTTGTTATATTCTTGAACTTGAATTAATTTTGATGATTAATTTTTGAACTCTTTTCATGAGCTTTTTGATGCTGTCAAAAAAAGAAAGTTATTATTGAGTATATGCTTGAGCTTAACTAGAATAAAGTAAGTTTTTATTGTTTAGTAGTTTTATATCTTTTAAATATATAATTCTTTAGAAACTCACTATATATTATTTTACATATACTCAAAAATTTTGTCATCATCGAAAAGGAGGAGATTATTGATCTAACGATCATAGAGCCAAAGATTTAATGACAAACCCAATTGGAAATTCATTGGTTGGAGGACAATCAACCAATAGACCACCGCTTTTCAATGAAAATAATTATATCTATTGAAAAATAAGAATGAGGATATTTATTCAAGCATAAGACTATGATATGTAGAATGTCATAGTGAAAGACCCTTATACACCCAGAATCATGATTGATGGCATGTCCATTCCAAAGCCCGAAAAGGATTAGGATAAACATGACAGAAGATAAGCACAACTCAATGCCAAAGCAATGATATGTTATATTGTGCTTTGAATGCAAATAAGTTTAATAGAATATCAACATGTTCATCCACCAAAGAAATTTGGGATGGGCTTGAAGTTATCCATGAGGGTACTAATCAAGTCAAATAATCCAAGATAAACATGTTAATACATAAGTATGAATTATTCAAAATAGAACAACATGAAACTATCACCGAAATGTTCATGGGATTCATTGATATATTAAATGATTTAAAGAGTCTTGGAAAAGACTATCCTAATAGTGATATTGTGCGTAAAATTCTCAGGTTCTTGCCGAAGAATTGGAAGCCAAAAATGACTACCATTTAAGAAGCAAGGACTTAAACAAGTTAGCTTTGAAAGAGCTCATTGGATCTCTTATGACCCATGAGCTAAATATGAACCAAAGGAAGGAAGAAGAGATGAAGAAAAAGAAAACCATAGCCCTCAAGGCTGCTACCATCCATGAAGAAGAGAGTGATTCCGAAGAAAACTCGGAAGATGATGAGGAGATGGCCATGATAGCAAGAAGATTCAAGAAGTTCATAAAAAGAAGGAAGAAATTTGCCTAGAAGAAAATACAATAAAGAAGAAGGTAGCAAAAAAAAAGAGAGAAAAAAAAGAACCACCACCTCTTTGCTATGAGTGCAAGAAACCCGAACACTTCTGGATAGACTGTCCTATGAGGATTTGTGGTGCTCCCAAGCCTTAGGAGGCCACGCAAGGACTTAGGGGGTCGGCTTCGGAGATTCCAGGGGTTTGGTTGGTGCTTCGGAGACCTGAGATTCAAGGTGAAGCAAGAAACTAAAGCTGAGAAATCAAGACTGCAGAAAGAATATTTTCTGCAGGTTAGCCAACTCGGTCCAAAATTGGATCGACTAAGTCTTAGTGCATAGGCAAAACAGAGAGCTGTGCATTCGAGACTACTGGTACGGCATAAAACTGGGTCGGCTCAGTTGCAGACTAAGCCGACCCAGTGGAACCTAGTTGGCTCAGCACTGAGACTGAGTCGGCTCAGTGCGCGGACAGAGTTACACGAGGGTCTGTTTTGAGCTAGGATCTGGGTTGATCCTGTTAGATATGTGTGCCCTAGAAGTCAGAATTGGCTGACACTTATAACACTTCTAGGGGCAAAATTATAATTTTGACTATAAATAATAAAATAGATTATTTTCTATCATAAATATGTATTTAGTATCTATGATACATCCCTTGAGTTAATGGTAATGATAATTCTTATTTTCAAGAGTTGAAAATTTGAGACAAGAATTTTCATTATTAACTCATAAAATACTCCTGACCATAGGATCATCATGAGAATTATGATTGATCCGGAAGGTTGGTGTACAATCGCTTCTTCATAGTAGATAAGTCTTGAGTCTACGGTGTAGAGACACCAGAGCGAGAGTACAGATACTCATTAGAGAACTAAGGCACTGAGCATGACCACCTCGAGCAGTCATAAGAAAGTCTACCTTCTCGTCGATGACTGACTCGAAGCTGCAGTAGTGTATCTGATTTTTTGACCTGAGATGCATCGACGGTTCACCTTGAGGGTGTTATAGTTTGACTACACCATGACTCAATCTCCTAGCCATTCGGAATCTTGAGGTGCATGTTGGCTATAGTATGTTCATTGTAGTAATTGGATTGTACCAAGAGGAAATCTATCTACCTCGGTAGATGAGGAGCAGCCCTATAATGATCATAAGAATCAAGTTCATAAGCCCATGACCATGGCAGAGTTAAATAATAGAAAAACTTTCTATTAAGGTTCTCACATTGGACTTGAATCAAATGATTAAATCATATGATAGAAATTATGATTTGACGAGTTCACCTTAACCCTAATCTCATCGAGGCTTAAGATAGAAGAACTTAATCTCACAAGTAGCTGCACCAAGAGGTTTGTTTTCAATTTTGATGGGTTGCTACCATATACTGCTAGATGTCACTGGTGGATTTTGAGAGCAATTAGAATGATTTAGATGATCGATCATTCTAGTTGTCGAAATTAGAAGAGTTCTAATCCATCGAAAGGAGTTTCGATGATGTCGATGATAGAGATCATGACATATCCCATTACCATACAGAACTAAACCTAACTAGGTTACACAAATAAGAATTTGGATCTAGATATCATCAATTGGACTAATCAAGTTCAATTGATTTGAATTAGATTCAATTAGGTTCAAGGAAATTATGCTAGCACACGATTGAGCCTAACGTTCTCCTTCTACTATCATTAAAAATTATCTCGACTGAGATAAATATGTTTGTGCTTGCTCAGATATCTTTACTTGGTCTGACTGGAGCTTATCCATATTAGAAAAGGATTGTCTTAATTTATAAGATAAATTTGAGATAACACCTGTCATTTTCCATCACCTGCTAATTCTTGTCTTTGACTTTGGTCAAATGTTGACTTTTGATACTTAGACATCTGCCCATGTGTCATGCACCTATTGGAGAGTAGATAGGAAATTGTCCCCTTACTAAAAATTGGAAAGAAGGGGGTGCTTGCTTAGGAAGGCGTGCGCCCATGGATAGGGACACCTGGAGTCCTATATGGATGGGACTCCAAGTTGCTTCTTGGTTTCTACTTAGGTGGCCTATAACTATAGACTTTGACCAGTCTTAGGCACCATCTAAAAATTAATTAGTGAGGCTCTCATCTGATTGGATCAAATCATGTCATCCCATCAATTAGATTTAGATCTGATTAAATGAAGCAACATGATTGGTCGGGATGATGTGGCACTGCATGGCGCAGTAGGGTCCATATAAACCCTGTCTGTGCCCAACTTTTATAGAATTCTCTCTTAGCCCATGCCCTAAGGCTGTTCCTCTCCCTCCTTCATGCCATCTTCTGATCCTCTCCTCCTCTTCATGCCCAAGGAAAGTTAGATTTCAGTTTGGAGCGATCCAGGCAAAAAAAGGCTGACGAGAAAGGAAGAAGGCAACACTGTTGTAGAGACGATTGTAGATCTTCGAAAGGAGTTTTGAAGATCCTCCAAATCAGATCTAGATCTAATTTTTAGAGAGATGATAAAAAAGGAGAAGATCTTCAGATCCAATCTGAGTAGATATCAGTAGAGGCTAGGTGCTTGCGTGGCTAAATCTAGAATCTTAGGCAATCGACAGGATCATCAAAGGATAATCTGATTACCCAGCATCAAGGTATAAATTAAATTAATTTTAATTTATTTTTATTTTTATTTATTAGATCTATAAAATCATATCTAAAATATCTTAGATTTAATCTTGATACATGAGAGAAATTTTTAGAATATCTCTCTTGATCCGATCAAATCTGAACGAACCTGATTCGAAAAATCAGAATTTTTCTTCAACTGGTATCAGAGTCAGGTTCTAAAAAATTATTTAGATCTAATTTTAATTTATTTTGATCTAATAATTAGATAATTTTAGATGTCACATAAGATGTGATTAGATCTGAAATCAAAAAAATTAAAATTAAATAATATAGATCTAAGTTCTACAATATGCATGACTAGTTATAAAATAGAATAGTTCTATACATAGTCTTGCATGATCATAATTTATTTTAATTAAATTATAATTTTAGATTTATTTATTTTTTATTTTTTGATAAATATAAATATTATAATAAAATTTAAAAAAATAAAAAATAAAATTATTTAATTTTTAGATCATATGAGATATGATGAATGCATGTTTAGACTAGTTGTAGAATAGTTCTACATAAATTATCTAGATTAAATTTTATTTTGATATGATCAAATTTAAATCTTAATTTTTTAGATATTTATGAGATAATTTAGATCTAAAAATATGCATGATATGATACATGAGATGTATGCAAAATATATTTTTAAAGTTAGATCAATTTTTATATATGAGATATATGATGTAGATCTAACTAGTTTTGTAGATTTATCATGTTTCTGATTAAGGCATTCCCTTGGCCGTCCGATCATAAGAACAAAGTAAGGATTTAAAGACCCTCTCCTCCCATTCGATGGGGTGTTCTTATGATGTGTAGGGGTGCTGCGCGTTCGTCCTTAATCAAAAATCAAAACTTACTTTTCTGCAAAACCTAGATCCTGAAAACCCTAGGATTTTATTTACATATTTTATTTATGAACCTAAATTAATTAAGAATTAAGATTATGAAATATATATTAGGTCTAAAATTGAAGAATTTTTAGATCTAAGACATATTCATAAAATTGGGTTCGGGCTTGGGTAGCTCAATTAGGTCTAAGCGGTTGATCAAACCGAATCAAGAGTTGGTTAGATGGGATCAACGAGTGCTTAAATTGACCAGCCTAATAGGATTAAGTCTGGGTCAAGATCGAGTCACGTGAGTGATCGATCAAGCTAAGACCTAATTAGGCCTCAGTGGTTAGAGTCTGGATTGTAGGCTAATCCGATTGGTTCTGGCTCAATAATTTGGTGTCTAAGGTAAGTTTGGCAGATACGATCGACTGATTTTTAATTAGGAGCTACTCGACTCGAATGCATTCTTATCGAGTTAATGGCATATCCCTTCCACCGATCTCACTTACCTGGCCATGTTTGTTGGCTCAGTTCTGATCTGAGGTGGTCAATAATCTGAGCTAACCCATGCCACTAGGTTAGTCATAATGGTTATGACTATGTCAAGTCTAGTTTAATGAGACCTAAATCAAATCTTCCTAAGAAAAGATTAAGTCTAAGGTCTTCCACCATTGTAGATGTGCGGGCCCTTCCTAGGGTTTTGATTGTTCTCGACTGATTATAGTGGTTCGGTTGCACCGAGAAGATGCAACCATATCTATTAGGCATTGGATGCTACGGGCTGGAGGATGGATTGGGCTCAATATTCTGGATATGGTGAGACTCAATTAGAAATTCAATCTGTGCAAATGGTGGGTCTTACTTAACTAAGGAGTGGATCAATATTTGGAGCATGGTGAGATTCATGAATTAGAGACCAAGTTTGGGTGCACCATGATTAGAGAATCATTGAACAAGAGTTGTTCACTCATTGGCTGAGGTGATGAGTCAGTTGGTGGGACCACACCATCCACTAGAAATCATTAATCATGGAGATTTTTAAATCTCTACAAAGAGAGTATAGGAATCTGAGAAAATAGTGGAAGCTAATTTATTTAAAAATTAAAATCCTAAATAAATTGGTTAAGTCTTAATTACAATATCTAACTAGAAACTTTGACTCTCTACAGAAAAATATCTACATCCAATCCACTAGCACGAATCCTGGACACCCATAGACTGACCGAACCAAATTACAAGGATTGGCTCTGGAACTTCAAAATTATTTTGGGTTTTGAAAAGTTAACTCATGTATTGGATCAGGATCCTCCTACCTTATCAGCTCGTCCATCCGCTGAACAGAGAGCGTCTCTTGAAAAATGGACAGACGAAGATAACAAGACTAGATATTACATGTTGGGCTTGATGTTTGATGAGCTTCAGCGCCAACACGAAGATATCAGGACTGCCCACCAAATGTTGGCTCACCTACAAGAGATGTTTGGTGAACAGAGTCGCGCAGCCAAGTATCAAGTCACTAAACGACTATTCAAGGCTAAAATGCATGATGGGCTGTCAGTCCAAGATCATTGTCCGATAATGATCAAGGACTTGGAAGAGCTTGAGAAGCTCGGAGTGAGGTTGAACTTGGATCTATAGAATGATATAATTATGCAATCTTTGACTAATGCATATGGGCAGTTCATCATGAACTATCATATGCATAAACTTCAAAATTCCCTGGCCGAACTTATGAACATGCTGGTTATCACTGAGCTTTCTATGAAAGGTTCTAAAGACTCAGTGCTTGCTATGGAACGAATTTCTTCCTAGAGAAAGTCTTTTGGAAAAAAGAAGAAGTCTGTGAAAAAGCAGAAGGTAGAAAGAGGAAAGGAGAAAAAAGCAGAGCTGAAAAAGAAGGCCGCTGATAAAGAAAGGTGTTTCCATTGCAACAATGACGGCCACTGAAAGCGGAACTATCCTACTTACCTGGCCATCCTAAAAAATAAAAAAGAGGCAGGTCCTTCTGAAGGTATGCTCGTTATTGGGTCTAACCTTATGGTTTCTTCTGCATCCAGTTGGGTGCTTGACTCTGATTTTAGTGCTCATTTGTGCACTTCCATGCAGGATCTTGAGGATAGCAGGATGGTGAGGGATGGTGAGATGATCCAACACGTCAGAAATGGAGTAAGAGTTACTGCCATGGTCATGGAAACATACCCTCTTCGACTATCATCTGGTTTAGACTTAGTGTTAAAAGACTGTTATTATGTGCCTGCCGCAAGTAGGAATTTGATTTTTGTTTCTTGCCTTGCATTAGAAGGCAATGTAATTAGTTTTCTTAAGGACCATTGTAACATTCTTTATGAAAGAAATAAAATTACAAGTGGTTTCCTTATTAATGATCTTTACCAGTTTTATATTGATGTATTTGTTTTTAATATCGAGCGAAATGTGAATACCATGAAACGATCTAGGGATAGTCCAAACGATAGGTATCTATGACACCTAAGACTAAATCATATAGTAGAAGATAGGATTAACAAATTAGAAAAAATCGGACTATTGAGTCCGTTGACTTTTGAGTCATATCCAATTTGTGAATCTTGTCTTCATGGCAAAATGACTAAGCTCCCTTTTGTAGGACATGAGGAAAGGGCTACGGATCTTCTTGCCCTAGTATATACTAATGTGTACGGCCCATTTGATGTGTCGACTAGAGGCAACTTTGTCTACTTCATAACCTTTATCGATGATTTATCTAAGCATGGATATGTATATCTTATGAGACACAAGTCTGAAGCTTTTGAAAAGTTCAAAAAATTCAGACATAAAGTAGAAAAGCAAACTGAAAAATTCATCAAGATTTTTTTATCAGATCGAGGAGGTGAATATCTTAGTCGAAAATTTTTGGACTATCTCAAGAAAAATAGCATAGTCTCTCAATGGACTCCACCTGAAACATCTCAACTCAACGGAGTTTCAGAACGGAGGAACCGAACTCTATTAGATATGGTCTGATCCATGATGAGCTTCATAGACCTCCCTGATTTTCTTTGGGGACACTGTTTGTTAACTGCAATATACTTACTGAATAGGGTTCCTTCTAAAATCATTTCTACCACACCGTATGAGATATGGCATGGTAAGAAACTAAGTCTGAGTCATCTCAAAATCTGGGGTTGTCCGACTCCTGTCAAAAGACAACAAACAGACAAGTTAGACTTTAGATCCTTTAGATCTTAATTTATAGGATATCCTAAAGAGTCATTAGGATATTATTTCTACATTCCAAAAGATCACAATGTGATTATGAGTCGACATGCCATCTTTCTTGAAAAATAGTTTATTCAAGATAGCGGTATTGAAAAGTAGATCAAGCTCGATGAGAAAGTCTCACAAGAGCAACGAGCTAAAGACCAAATGAAACCAAATCAGATTAAGCCAATCCAATCACTACCTTCTCCACCTTGTAGATCGAAAAGAGTTTTTCATCTCCCTGAGAGGTACTTAGGTACTGTTTCAGAGGAAGTAGAGGAAATTTTCTCGTAGGTAATGAGGTTCATGGTGATGATCCCAAAACCTATAACGAGGCAATATTGAATATCGACTCCAAGAAATGGTTAGAGGCAATGAAATCATAAATTGACTTGATGCACTCAAACCAAGTCTAGACCTTGGTAGATCCACCAAAAGGTATAGTATCTATTGGGTGTAAATGGATCTACAAGAGAAAGATTGGTGCAGATGGAAATGTGGAGACATTCAAAGCTAGATTAGTGGCAAAAGGTTATAGTCAACATGAAGGCATTGACTACCAGGATACCTTTTCGCCAGTAGCTATGCTAAAATCCATTCGCACATTGCTTGCTATTGCAGCCTATTTCGATTATGAAATATGGCAAATGGATGTGAAAACAGCATTCTTAAATGAATATCTTGAGGAAGATATCTATATGGAACAGCTGCTAGATTTCACATCCAGTGATGATGATCACAAAGTATGTAAGCTACAAAGGTCCATTAATGGACTTAAGCAAGTATCTCGGAGCTGGAATACTCGTTTCAATGATATGATCAAATTGTTTAATTTCATCGAGAACGAGGAGGAGCCATGTGTCTTCAAAAAGATCAGTGGGAGCGTTATTATCTTCCTCATATTGTACGTAGATGACATCCTCCTTATTAGGAATGATATTCCCATGTTGACCATAGTTAAAATGTGGTTATCCAAAGAATTCTCCATGAAAGACCTAGGAGAAGCATCTTTTATTTTGAGAATTAAGGTCTATAGAGATAGACCGAATAGGATGCTAGGACTTTCACAAAAGATGTACATAAAGGAAGTGCTAAAGAGGTTTAATATAGAAAACTCTATGAGGGGTTTGGTACCCTTCAGACACGGCATTCATCTTTCAAAGAAGATGTGCCCGAGCACACCTAAGGAAATAGAACGCATGAGCAAGATCCCTTATGCTTCAGTAATAGGGAGCCTCATGTATGCCATGTTATGTACACGACCTGATATAGCCCATTCTATGAGTGTCACAAGTAGATATCAGTCGAATCCAGGTGAAGAATACTGGACTTCTGTGAAATGTATCCTTAAGTACTTGAGAAGAACTAAGAATATATTGTTGGTCTTTGGTAATGGAGAACTCCAAGTTCAGAAGTTTACATACTCGAATTTTATGTTCGATATAGATGATCGAAAGTCAACATCTGGGAGTCTGTTTGTGTGCAATGGTAAAGCTGTTAGTTGGAAGAGTTTCAAGCAGACAGTGATAGCAGATTCCACCATGGAAGCAAAATACATCACTGCGTCAGAAGCTGCAAAGGAGGCATTCTGGTATCAGAAGTTTATCGTAGAGATCAGAGTGATGCCATCAGATGCCATTCCTTTGTACTGCAACAATAATGATGCCATAGCCCTTGCTAAGGAGCCGAGGCCTCATCAAAAATTCAAGCACATCGAGCGGCGATACCATCTCATCTATGATTACCTCGAGAAGGGTTATGTCAAGGTCAAGAGAGTCGACTCCGTAGACAATGCGATGGATCTGCTTACAAAGCCGTTAGGTCAATAGAAGATCGAAGCCCACCTTGAGAAGATGGGACTTAGATTTATAGCCAATTGGCTTTAGGTCAAGTAAAAGTTTGTTAGATATGTGTGCCCTAGAAGCCGGAATTGGCTGACACTTATAATACACTTCTAGAGGAAAAATTATAATTTTGACTATAAATAATAAAATGGGTTATTTTCTATCATAAATGTGTATTTAGTATCTGTGATACATCCCTTGAGTTAATGGTAATGATAATTCTTATTTTCAAGAGTTGAAAATTTGAGACAAGAATTTTCATTATTAACTCATAAAATGCTTCTGACCATAGGATCATCATGAGAATGGTGATTGATCCGAAAGGTTGATATACAATCGCTTCTTCATAGTAGATGAGTCTTAAGTCTACGATATAGAGATATCGAAGCGAGAGTATAGGTACTTGTTAGAGAATGAGGACACTGAGCGTAACCACCTCGAGCAATCATAAGGAAGTCTACCTTCTCGTTGATGACTGACTCGAAGCTGCAGTGGTGTGTCTGATTCTTTAACCTGAGGTGCATCAGCAGTTCACCTTGACGGTGTTATAGTTTGACTACACCATGACTCGATCTCCTAGCCATTCGGAACCATGAGGTGTATATTGGCTATAGCATGTTCATTATAGGAATTGGATTGCACCAAGAGGGTATCTATCTACCTCGGTAGATGAGGAGCAGCCCTATAATGATCATGAGAATCAAGTCTATAAGCCCATAGTTATGGCAAAGTGAAATAATAGAAAGAGTTTCTATTAAGGTTTTCACATCAGACTTGAATCGAATGATTAAATCATATGATAGAAATTAGGGTTTGACGAATTCACCTTAACCCTAATTTGATTGAGGCTCAAGATAGAAGAACTTAATCACATAAGTAGCTACACCAAAAGGTTTGTTTTTAGTTTTGATGGGTTGCCATCATATACTGCTAGGTGTCACTGATGAATTTTGGGAGCAATTAGAATGATTTAGATGATCGATCATTCTAAGTTATCTGAATCAGAAGAGTTCTGATCCATCGAAAGAAGTTTCGATGATATCGATGATAGAGATCGCAACATATCACATTATCATACAGAACTGAATCTAACTGGATCACACAAATAAGAATTTAGATTTGGATATCATCAATTGGACTAATCAAGTTCAATTGATTTGAATTAGATTCAATTAGGTTCAAGAAAATCATGCTAGCACACTATTGAGCCTAACATTCTCTTTCTACTATCATTAAAAGTTATCTCGACTAAGCCAAATATGTTTGTGCTTGCTCAGGTACCTTTACTTGGTCTGACTAGCGCTTGTCTAGGTAAGAAAAGGGTTGTCTTAATTTATAAGATAAATTTGAGACAACACCTGCCATTTTTTGTCACCTGCTAATTCTTGTCTTTGATTTTGATCAAACATTGACTTTTGACACTTAGACATCTGCCCATGTGTCATGCACCTATTGGAGAGCAGATAGGGGCTTGTCCCCTTGCTAGAAATTGAAAAGGAGGGGGTGCACGCCTAAAGAGGCGTGCGCCCATGGATAGGGATGCCTGGAGTCCCATACGGATGGGACTCCAAGTTGCTTCTTGGTTTCTACTTAGGTGGCCCATAACTATAGACTTTGACCAGTCTTAGGCACCATCTAAGAATGAATTAGTAGGGCTCTCATCTGATTGGATCAGATGATATCATCCCACTAATCAGATTTAGATTTGATTGCACGAAGCAACGTGATTGGCCGGAATGATGTGGTACTACATGGTGCAATAGGATCTATATAAATCCTATCTGCACCTAACTTTTATAGAGTTCTCTCTTAGCCCACACCCAAGGCTATTCCTCTCCCTCCTCCATGCCAAATTCTGATCCTTTCTCTCCTCTCCATGCCCAAGGAAAGTTGGGCTTCAGTTTGGTGCGATCCAGGCAAGAAAAAGCTGATGAAAAAGGAAGAAGGTAGCACTGCTGCAGAGATGACTGCAGATCTTCGAAAGGAGTTTTGAAGATCCTCCAAATCAGATCCAGATCTAATTTTTAGAGAGGTGATAAAGAAGGAGAAGATCTCCAGATCCTGCCTGAGTGGATATCGATAGAGGCTAGATGCTTGCATGGCTAGATCTAGAACCTCAGGCAATCAGTAGGATCATCAAAGGATAATCTGATTACCCAGCATCAAGGTATAAATTAAATTAGTTTTATTTTATTTTTATTTTTATTTATTAGATCTATAAAATCAGATCTGAAATATCTTAGATCTGATCTAGATACATAAGAGAAATTTTTGAAATATCTTTCTTAATCCGATCAAATCTAAACGAACCTGATCCAAAAAATTAGAATTTTTCTTCAGATCCTAAGGGTCTTAAGGTCTGATTTGAGAGGTCTTAAGGAGGCTAATTCATGTATGTATTGGGTCTAGATTTAGAGGATGAGAGCATGGGTGACATGGGTGTACATGGGCTCGATGAGTGCTTTCATGTATTGAGTTAATCGGAGAGTTTTTTGGTCGGACCTAATGGCTATGTATAAATACATAGGTTGTAATAGGGTTTCATAATGCTGTGGAATACATACCTTTTCTTCCTCAATTCTCTCTTCTTCTCTTCTCTCTAGTGTAGTTGCCCTAGGTTCTTGAAGAAGCCCTGAGAGAGGGGGCGCCTCCCTCAAGCCCAAGGAGGGAGGTTTTCTAGCATAGATCTAGGTGTTGGATCTATGGTTTGTTGCCCATAGAGAACGTCATAGGTTCCTTCAAGTCCTTGCTAAAGATCAAAAACTTCTGCAACATGGTATCGAAACTTGTGATGTCAAGGATGATTCACGTTCGAGTGATATCATGGATCTACAATATGGTATTAAAGCTAGGTGATACCTGAGATGTTGTGGATGGTAATATGGTATCAGAGCCAAATTTCAGAGCCTAATGATGCATGAAAAAAGTCAGGTTTCAAAGTCTGATAGTGCATGAAAGGAAAGAAGAAGTAATACAAGGTGAAATCAAAAATCTGTACAAGAATTTCATAGTATGTCTCAAATCTACCTTGTTGTTGCTGTGGTTTGGCCAACCGGAAGCAGCGGGTTGAAGGTGAAGGTTGAGAGGTTTAACGAAAAAAGATTTTTCTGGGGTGGAAGGATTTGGTGCATGATTTGCTGATTGATCTTAGTGGAAAGCCCGGACTGTATGATAGTTATATGACAGACAGAGAGCGCTAGAGTGCTGCAATAGTACTTTCTTAAGATACAGGACTAAGAGAGGCTCGATAATGCAGCAGTCGAGGAATGTTATCTTAGTAGAGAGCATCAGGATTCTCTAGGAAGATGGGCAGTGTAGGACTGTTGAAGAGAGGTTTCCCAAGGGGTAATGGTCGAAGGAAGGCTGAAGAAGCGACTATACATCCTTCGATGTCAGAAAGGCGGAAAAATAGTCGGAGATGTATTCAGCGGTTCAATCAGAGCATGAATTTATGGAACCTTGGAAGTGATGGAGATGGATGATCCATGGAGGTCCAGTAGATTAGGACTGGGCGGCTGTAGAGTAGCACAGAGATGAGTCAGGGAGCGCTGGAGTGCTGCAGTAGCACATTCCTAGAAGCACGAGGCTGAGAGAGGCTCGGTGGTGCAGCAGTCGAGGAGTGTATCTCAATAGAGAGTGTCAGTGGCATCTCAAGGAGATCGAGTGCAGGTCTTAGAGAGAGCCAGGGGTCTTAGGGAGCGCCAAAGGCATCTAGCAGTCAGAAGTATCATGGATCAAATTTTTTTTGCAGGAGCACCAGGAAGAGTCGCGGTTCAGGTGGAGGATGGTTCTCCGGGTGCAACTGAAGCAATGGCTGGTGTAGGATAGAAGAGAAAGACTAGGATGAAATTTTCTATGATTCAGTCGTTGAATTTAGAAGAGTTGGATGAGCTCTTGGGTTTTGGAGGTGCCCGTGGGTTGCGAAGGTATTCGAGATGGCTTCGAAGGGATCTACGAAGTGCAGAGGGTTCGAAGGGACAGCAATGATATTCGAGATACAATGACAGGCCCAACAGTGTAGTGTTGGATGGTTGGCCTCAAAGGACTCAGAGATAGAGTCGGCTTCTGCGGCATCAGATGGACTTCGGATATTGGTGGAGCTTCGAAGAGGTGGCTTCACAATTAGAGAGAAATTTGATATGAGTTCAGAGCAAAGAGGTGCAGGAGGATCAATATCCCAGCACCAGCATCGGTGATACACAGTTTCAGATGAAGCAACGTGTGCAGTGGACAGGCGTAGCTTTGAGAAGATCGTGTCAGGTGGTACAGCATGTGCTGGTGCAGAAATATTGCAGGTTCTCTTGGAAAGTCCAAGAAAAGTGATGCAGCTACCAAGCAGAAGGGATCTTACAATTTTAGATGGTGTAGAGGTGCAAGCCAAGATCTTCAACGATGGAGGTGGTCATCCCAAAGGCCTCAAGGGTGCACAACAGCTGAAGAGAATTGGCGGAGGCGATGATTGCATAAGGGGCTATCGAGTGCGGAGGGACAGCGGGATCATATAGGAGGTCATTGCCAGGGGTTTGCCAAGGCTTGAGAGCACCAAGATGGAGATTGTGAGGATTTATGGTGCTCTCAAGCCTTAAGAGGCCACAGAAAGAGTTAAGGGGTTGGCTCCGAGAATTCCAGGGGCTTGGTTGGTGCTTCAGAGATCTAGGATTCAAGGTGAAGCAAGAAACCAAAGTCAGAGAATCAAGACTGCAAAAAGAATATTTTCTGCAAGTTAGCCGGCTCAGTCCAAAATTAGATCGGCTAAGTCTCAATGCATAGGCAAAACAGAGAGCTACGCATTCAGGACTGCTGGCATGGCACAGAACTGGGCCGGCTCAACCGACCCAGTGGAACTTAGCTGGCTCAATGCTGAGACTGAGCCGGCTCAGTGCACGGGCAGAGTTATGCGAGGGTCTATTTTGGGCTAGGGTCTAGGTTGATCCTAGAGGTTTTAAGGTCTGATTTGAAATGTCTTAAGGGGGCTAATTCATGTATGGGTTGGGTCTAAATTCAGAGGATGAGAGCATGGGAGATATGGATGTACATGGGCTCAATGAGTACTTTCATGTATTGGGTTAGCCAGAGAGTTTTTTGATTGGGCCTAATATCTATGTATAAATACATAGTCTATATTAGGGTTTCATAATGCTATAAAATACAGATCTTTTCTTCCTCAATTCTCTCTTCTTCTCTTCTCTCTAGTGTAGTTGCCCTAGGTTCTTGAAGAAGCCCTAGAGAGAGGGGGTGCCACCCTCAAGCCCAAGGAGGGAGGTGCCCCAGCATAGATTTAGGTGTTGGATCTATGATTTGCTGCCCATAGAGAACGTCACATGTTCCTTCGGATCCATGCTAAAGATCAAGGACTTCCGTAATATGGTATCGGAGCTTGTTATGTCAAGGATGATTGGTGTTCGAGCAATATCATGGGTCTATAATATGATATCAGAGCTAGGTGATGCCTGGGATATTGTGGATGGCAATATGTCCCATGTTGAAGAAAAGCTTCAAGAGAACAAAGAAGAAAGCATATAAAGCCACAAGGAGCAATGATGAGGACTCTTCCTCGAGTGAGAAAGAATATCAAAGAGAAGAAGAACTTGATATAGATATAGATAATCTAGAAAAAGAATTGAAGAATATGACACTTGAAGATATACCTTCACAAGAACAAGAAGGAGAAAAGCAAGATGTAGAAGAAAAGAAGCAACAATCCCAAGAAGAGCAAGGTACATCTAATTTATCAAAAGAATGGAGATATGATCACAATCATCTCAAAGAATTAATTATTGATGATCCATCTCATTGAGTTAAAACTAGATCATCCCTTAAAAAAGCTATGAATCATATTGCATTTGTATCACACTTAGAACCTAAGAATATAATTGAAGCTGAAAAAGACTCAAATTGGATATTAGCAATGGAAGAAGAGTTAAATCAATTTGAAAGAAATAAAGTTTGAAAACTAGTTGAAAGACTTAAAAACTTTCTTATAATTGAAACTAAATAGGTTTTTAAAAATAAACTTGATGAAAAGGATAATGTAATTAGAAACAAGGCTAGATTGGTTGCACAAGGATATAATTAAGAGGAAGAAATCGACTTTGATGAATTCTTTGCACTTGTAGCTAGACTTGAAGCTATTAGATTGCTCTTGTCATTTGCTTGCTATATGAATTTCAAACTTTTTCAAATAAATGTAAAAAGTACATTCTTGAATAGATTAATTAAGAAGTTTATGTAAAACAAACTCCGAATTTTGAAAATCAAGAATTGCCAAATCATGTTTATATGCTTAAGAAAGCACTCTATGGATTAAAGCAAGCTCCTAAGGCTTAGTACGATAGGTTGAGCAAATTTTTATTAAATAATGATTTTAAAAGAGGAAATGTAGATAAAACATTATTTATTAAAAGAAAAATAAATAATTTACTAATTATATAATTATATATTGATGACATTATGTTTGGAGCTACTAATGAAGATTTGTGTAGAGAATTTGCTAGTCTTATATAAGAAGAGTTCGAGATGAGTATGATGGGAGAACTTAATTTTTTTGTTGGACTCTAAATCAAGCAATCACATGAGGAGATCTTCATCAACCAAAGCAAATACATAAAAAAAAATGCTAAAAAAAATTTGGGATGGAGAATGTTAGAGGTAGTGGCACTTCTATGAGCACAAGTTATACGCTTGACCTAAATCCAAAAGGAAAAATAGTAGATCCCAAACTATATCAAGATATAATTGGATCTTTACTCTATTTAACTGCAAGTAGATTTGATATAATATTTAGTGGATGTATGTGTGCATGGTATCAATGAAACCCCAAAGAGTCACATGTAGCTGTAGTTAAAAGAATCTTTAAGTATTTGATAAACACTCAACATGTAGGCTTGTGGTACTCAAAATAATCCTCACTAAATTTAATTGGATATAGTGATTCGGATTTCACTGGATGTTGCTTAGATAGGAAGAGTACAAATGGAACATGTCAATTTTTAAGGATAAATTTGATCTCATAGTTTAGTAAGAAACAAAACTCAGTAGCCTTGTCCATGATGGAAGCCAAATACATTGCTACTGGAAGTTGTTGTGCTCAACTATTATGGATCAAACAACAACTAAAAGACTATAGTATCACTTGTAATAATATTCCTATTCAATGTGATAATATTAGTGCTATAAATTTAACAAAGAATCCAATATTACAATCAAAAATAATATATAGAGAGGTTAGACATCACTTCATTAGAGACCATGTACAAATGATATAACTCTTGAGTTTGTGCCAACTGAAAATCAAATTGCAGATTTTTTTACTAAACCCTTAAATGAAGAAAGGTTTTGTGTCATAAGAAAGCAATTAGGGCTATTTGATCCATTTTGTTAAAATTATTGAATATGATTGTATGTTAAATTGATTGTTGTAATGTGATAAATTTCTCCTAAATCATCTTTGCATTAATTCCATTAGTAAAGGCATGTATCATTGCAAAATCTGCTGGACTGAAATTTTAACCATTCAGCTCTGTGCCAAACTAAGCCGACTAAATCTAAAATCTTGGTCGACTAAGACTTAATCGACTAAGAACTTAATCTTAGTCGACTAAGTATCAAAAATTCTATTTATAAAATAGAATTTCCTATGGGACTTCATTCTTCTCCCGTCTATTCCTCTTAGCCGCCCCACTTCAAAACTCTAGGGCATCCAAATTTCCTCCAAAAAAAATGCAAATTAAAGCCCGAAAAACCCTAAATCAAAAGGATTTGGATCCATGGCACCAAAAAAGAAGGTGTGCATGCATCCTCAGATTATACTATTATGAAAAATGATTCCACACATGGACTGACGTGGCTGCTGATAATCAGCTAAGCAACAAGAAAGAACTCCTTAGAGATTACTACGGAAGCATGATCAATGGATTCAAGGAATAGAGAAGAAGAATAGTAGAGATTTCTAGAAGAAAAGAGCTTTATTTTAATGAATTCAGCATCATATATAATTTTAATCTATTTTCAGCATACATTACAAAAGGATCAAGTTCCAAGCTCATAGAAAAATTCTCCAAATCCAAACAACCTACATACACAAAAAAGATCCATGAAAACTGAGCCGGCTCAATTTTAAACTGTCGGCTAACCTACGATTGGGTCAGCTTAGTTTGAGAGTGAACCAATCCAGTTGTGTACCGTGCCAATAGTCCCAAAAATACTACTTTCTATCTAAATTTTTCTTTGAGATATAGCCAATCCAGTCCTGGACTGAGCCGACCCAGTCTCAGGATGAGCCAGCTAAGTTCCTAAACTTTGCTATCCAGACTGATTTCACTTCCTACTCGCTCTCGTCTTCTCATGACCTATCTTCTCATATTTCCAAGACTTAGGAGCGCCACTTCTGAGCTCACATTCTCGACCTTGATGCTTTCAAATTCTTGTGAACTCATCTCATTCTTGCAAACCCATCCATGCCACACACATTTGAAAACTATCTCTAGAGAGTACCTTCATGAGTGCATCAGATTGATTCTCTTTTGTATGAACCTTCATCGGTTCCACTTCACCTTCCTCCATAGCTTTCTGATCCTATAGTATCTCACATCTATATACTTTGTGCATGCATGATAGACTAAGTTCTGTGCAAGCAGCAGAGCACTCTGACTATCACTATATAGTTTAATCTTGCTCTGCTCCACCTCCATCTCAACAATCAGCCTCCTAAGCCAAAGTAACTCCTTTGCATCCCCAGTAATGCCAATGTACTCGACCTTTATGGTAGACAAAATCGTGATTGATTGAAGGATTGATCTCCAAGACATCGATTCACCATACATGCAGAAGAGGTATCCAGTAATAGACCTCCTTGTATCAAGATCACCTACATAATTCGCATCTACAAATCCTTCTAGAGGACCCAAAACTCCATCTTCAAATCCTCTCGGTTGTCCACCAAACGCCAAACCATAATCCCTTGTTCTCTGTAGATATCTCAATATCCACTTCAATGCTTTCCAATATTTCTTTCCAGGATTAGCCATGTATCTACTAATCGTGCTCACTGCATATGCTATATCTGGTCTACAGCACACCATAGTGTACATCACACTGCCTACAGCATTCGCATAAAAGACTCCATCCATGTACTCTCTTTCTTCTTCTGACTGGGGGCTTTGATACTTGGAGAGAGATATATAGCTCAACAATGTTGTCACTATAGGTTTGGCCTTCTCCATCCCAAATCTCTTCAGAACTTTCTGGACATATCCTCCTTATGACAAATGGAGCACACATTTGCACCTATCTTTGTAAATCTCCATTCCAAGGATTTTTAGTGCTAAACCCAGATTTTTCATCTCAAATTCAGCTGATAATGCCCTTTTCAGCCCTTTCACGGCCTTCATACTTTTGTTGGCTATGAGTATATCATCAACATACCATAATAGGTATAGGACATCCTTCTCATCTACATCCTTGACGTAGATACAACTATCATGTTCATATTTAATAAATTTCAGGCTCAAAATAAAACTATCAAATCTATGATACCACTGACGAGGGAATTATTTCAGGCCATACAATGACCTCAGTAAACATACTTTTTTCTCCTATCCAATCTCCATGAAACCATCTAGCTGCTTCATATAGATTCTTTTCTCTAATATATCATGAAGGAAGGCTGTCTTCACATCCATCTGTTCCAACTCCATGTTGTACTATGCCACCAGTAGTAATAAAATCCGAATAGATGTATGACGTACCATAGGAGAGAAAACTTCTGTGTAATCTATCCCTTTCCTTTGTGAATATCTCTTTGCGACCAGTCTTGCCTTGAATCTGACTCCATCTTATTCTAAAGGTGCTTTCTTCTTTGTGAACACCCACTTTAAGTCAATAAGTCAAGCACCTTGTGGAAGATCTACCAGCTGTCATGTCTGATTTTTCTTCAGTGATTCCATCTCCTCCATCATGGCCTGCATCCATGAATCATGATCCTCACTCTCCATGGCCTTTGCATTTTTTTCTGAAACTTCATTAACAGTGATGAGTGCATAGGAGATAACCTCATCCATGCCATATCTGACCGACCTCATAATAGTAATGCTGGGACTTGTGCAAAGCCACTCCCACTGGCACATCTCTACCTAAAATCTATGACTGATCCTGCACATCCATCTGAATTGTCGGCCCTTCATGCTGATTTTCAATCTGAGATAACTTTTCTGCCCAACTCCACCTCAATAGGAACACTACTATAAGTGAATGTAACCCGCATGCCATCATTCTCTGATTGGCTATCGCTGTTTATCTTTGTTTTTTCAGTTGCTCCTGTACTCCCAGGCCTCCCAAGATGCTCTTTTCATTAAAAATGGTAACCTTGCTGATCACTACCTTCTGTGCTTCAGGATTCCACAGCAGATATTCCTTGACTCCTTATGGATATCCTATGAATGTCATCTTTTGAGATTTAGGATCCAACTTACTCCTCTCGATTGCCTCCACATGTGCATAGGCTGTACAACCGAAGACCTTCAGGTGGCCAAGCTTCACCTTCTTTCCACTCCAGACCTCCTCTGAAATACCTTCATTCAGCTTCCGATGAGGAGATCTGTTCACAAGAAAATAAGAGAAAATTAAAGCATCATCCCCAAAAGATTTTAAAAGTGATGTCTATAGCCTTAAACTCCATGCCTTCTCGATCAGTGTTCGATTCATCTTTTCCGCGATACCATTCTGTTGGAGAGTCATCTTCACTATATAATGATGTTTGATACCATTTTTCTCACAGTACCTTCTGAACTCCAAGCTTATATAATTTCCTCCATTATCTAACCTCAAGCACTTCACCTGTCTTCCTGACTCCTCAATTTCAGCTCTTCAGGCTCTGAATCGGACAAACACCTCTAACTTTTTTCTGATCAGATAAACCCACACCTTTCTTGAGAAATCATCAATGAAAGTGATAAAATATCTTGCCCCACTTCTAGCTGATACAGGAGCTGATTTTCACACATTCAAGTGCACTAAATCCAGCACTCCTTCGCTGCGCTTAGTACTTTTGGCAAACTTTATCCTACGCTATTTACCAAAGATGCATGGCTCACATAAATCTATGTCCTACTTCTTCAGGACTGGGATCATCCCTCTTCTGCTAAGTTCTATGAGCCCTCGATCACTCATATGATCCATCCGATAGTGCCATGTCGATATAAGAGCTGCTCTTTCTATGCCGCTACTAGCACCTCCACACTATCGTTCACCACTGAGCCTTCCATTCTATAAAGATTATTGCTCAGTCTTCTACCTCTCATCACCACCAAAACTTTTTTCAAAATTTTTAGACATCCACTCTCAGCCTGGCTACTAAAAGCATAACTCTGCTCTTTCAAGTAGCCCAAAAAAATCAGATTCTTTTTCAACTCCGGTACATGCTTGACATTTGATAATATATGAATAATCCTATCGTACATCCTCATCCTAATTGAGTCAACTCCAGCTACTCTGCACGAGTGATCATCTCTAAGACTGATACTTGCTCCATCGATCTTCTAGTAGATAGAGAACCACTTTCGATGAGAAGTATAGTGGTGCGAGCATACTGAATCTAATATCCATATAGTATCGCACTTTGTGAACCCATTTAATACAACTAGCAAGTCTTCTTCACTGCTCATCGAAGCTGTATCATCACTCTTACTAGCCTTCCCTTTTTCTAACCTCAAAAGGGGATAATCTCTCCTTAGGTGTCCAGACTGATGATATTTATAACATTTCAATGTCTTTCTCTGATTTCAAGACTTTGACCTATCTTTGGATTTTCCTCTTGTCTTCTTCTTTGATCTTTCTTGTCTTTCATTCACAACCAAGATCTCAGACTTGAAATCCTTCTTGTAGATCTTTTTTTCTGCTCATTTGATCTGAGCACACCAATAATTTCTTCATAGTTTAGGATCTTCTTTCCATAAACTAAAATTGTTATGAGACCATCATACGAGCCTGGAAGAGAACAAAGCAGCAGCAACACCTGATCTTTCTCATCGATCTTTACATCCAAACTCATCACCTCAGAGCACACCTGATTAAACCTTTGGATATGTACAACAAGATCTTCGCCTTCGAGCATCCTCAAACTATACAGCTGTTTCTTCAATTATAGCTTATTCATCATATTCTTTTCCATGTATGTGCTCTTCAGTCTCATCCAGAGCTCCTTTGTCGTGATCTCTGTGCAAACTCGAGTAGCACCTGATTGGCAAGGTATATTCTAATTGTGCTGAAAGCAATTTCCTCCAACTCTTTTCAACACTCAGTACTGATCTTTTCCGACCTTTCTCTTATCAAGATCTTGTAGATCCTCTACTAAACTAACAAGTCCTTTATCCTTTGCTACCATAAGATAAATTTTTTCTTGCCATCGAACTTCTTAAAAATCCATCTTGAGTCCACTTGATCCCATGACTTCAAAACAAGTCAAGAACACAATCCTAACATCCTTTCACGATCATACACCAGCAAAACTATCCTTCAAAGAAGATCTAAATACCCTAGATCCTCTTTCTAATCTTCTGTATCATCGTTCCTTCGTGTAACAAATCTTCACCTCAATCTAGTGACAACTATGAAGCAAACAAAAAGTTTTTAGAGTAAAATCTAGTGTAACAGATCCTGAATGTAGAAATCCTAGGTGTCTTCCTTCCTTCCATGCAACATCGCTCTGATACCAATTATTATAAAAAATTATAAAAGATAATTCCACACATGGACCAGCATGGCCGCTGGTAATCAGCCAAGCAACAAGAAAGAATTCCTTAGAGATTACTGTGGAAGCACGATCAATGGATTCAAGAAATAGAGAAGAAGAAGAGTAGAGATTTCTAAAAGAAAAAAATTTTATTTTAATGAATTCAGCATCATATATAATCTTAATCTATTTTTAGTATATATACTTTATAAAAGAATCAAGCTCCAAGTTACAAAAGGGTCAAACTCCAAGCTCATAGAAAAATTTTCAAAATTCAAACAATCCATATACATAAAAAAGACCCGCAAAAACTAAATCGGCTCAATTTCAGACTAAGCCAACTAACCTGGGATCGGGTCGGCTTCGTCTCAGTTTGAGACTGAGCCGATCCTGTTGTGTACCATGCCAACAATCCCAAAAATACTGCTTTCTATCTGAATTTTTTTTTAAGATATAGACGACCCAATCCTGAACCGGGCCAACCAAATTCCCAACTTAGCCGATCCAGTCTTAGGGTGAGCTGGCTAAGTTCCTGAACTTTGCTATCCAGACTGATTTCTCTTTCTGTTCGCTTCCGTCTTCTCATGACCTATCTTCTCATATTTTCAAGACTTGAGAGCACCATTTCTGAGCTCACATATACCTCATCAACTATGATCATACGAGCGAAGGATGAAAAATCATTCGGATGCTATTGAGCAGCCTTAATATGGTCTGCTTCTTATTCCCCCAATCAAGTCTCCATCTTCCTCACCTCCTCCTTCGGCCACTCACACTGCTAGTACTCCGTCATTCTCACCGCCCCATCACTCCACACCATTCTCTACTCCCGTTCAACCTCCATCTCAGGTCACGCCATCCCCTTCAAAGGTAATATCATTTTCTTCAAAGGTTGTGACCACTGAAAGGAAGATTGATTTTGTATTTTTGAAAAAATAAGGATTTGAGATTGGGGAGTACATCAAATTCCAAGGGTGGGAGTACTTGTGTTCACTAAAATTGTCTACTTATCCAAATCTAATGAGAGAGTTTTATGGAAATACAAAGATAAGTTCTCAATCACTAGAAACTGAAGTTAAAGGGGTCAAGATACATTTGATAGTGGAAAACTTAGGGCAATTAATGAAGACTCCGGTGGAAGGGGCTAAGAGATTTGATGATCGGCAAGTAGGACTTTGTCTGCTATTTAACAGAGATAATGCTTTGGACTTTGAAGAGATCTTAGCAAAATATTTGAGTACTGAGCATCGTCTTCTACATCACATCATCTGCAAGATCTTTATCCTCCGGATTGGACGCTTTGATTATGTGACAAGAAATGATATGGGAATTCTTTATCACATATTAAAGAAAGAAAAATTTAACTTTCCTGCATTGATGATGAAAACTATGCAAGAGGTTAGGATGAGAGCAAAATCGGCTCTACTCTATGAAAAATTTCTTACTATCATATTTAGAAAGTTTGGTGTAGATATGGAGGGTGAATCATTCAAGAAGATGAAGCACTTTGATACGTATGATGAAAACTTCTTGAAGAGGATGGGTTTCAAAAAGGTGAACGGGCAGTGAACCAAAGTTGATGATGAAGAGGAGCTCGTGCCAGTGTCTGAGCCCATGCCAAGATCTGCAAGTCCATCTATTCAACCTGCGCATTCTGTCCGCCTTGAGGAAGATCAGATTACCGATATTATGCACCGAGTAGTTGATGAGATGTCTAATTGACTTTCTGCTTTAGTAGAGCATGCTGTGGAGCATGCCCTTGTCAGGCAGCATTCTTAGACGGCTATGGATCCATCCTCCTTGACTCATCCTAATCCTACCTTAGATTAGGCCATCTATAGTTGCATACTCTTGAGCTTAAAATCTATTTTGTATTTGATGTGATATCTGTAATGATTTAAGCTCCTTTTGATCTTTTAATGTATGCCCATTTGGCCCTGTGTTTATGATCAAACTTTTTAATATATATGTGAATGAAGTTTCCTATTTTCTTCATTTGCATGTGCAATATATGATGGATTATCTCTTGTATATAATGTATAATGTCTAGTGCTCTTAATGTTCTTGATGTGTAGTGTAAATATTTGTCTTTCTGATAATGATAAAAAAGAGAAAGGATAATAATGAGTGAATGTAATCTAAAAATTAAATATATAATAACTAATTTAAAGCATTTAATTGATTCAAGTATGGAAAGATGTATTTTGAAACCTCAAAAATCAATTGGCACACATTAAAGGGAAGTAAATGCAAAAATTAAAACTTACTTTGAATATAGTGATCACATTCAAGGGGAGCATATGAAATTCAATATGACATAAATGAATATATTACATATAAAATGATTGCATGAAAATTATGTTGAAATTTGAAAGAAAGGTATACTCAAAGAGTTTTGTTATCATCAAAAAGAGAAAAATTATTGACCCTTGGACTGATTTTGATGATAACAAAAGCATTTGAGTATAATTTTTTAAGTTACTAATATTATTTTTGAGGATGTGTAGTTTAAATTTCAAGCATTTATAATACTCTAAGTGACTTTCATCAATCAAATGGAGTATCATCAATCAAGAGGTTCTTGAAGAAAATCAAGACTTGATACAGCCTAAAAAGAATGGTTAATGAGAGATAAATCAAGTTTAGGAAGCAAGTCCAACCTATAAAAAAAATTGAAAAAGAAAAGCTATCAACAATCAAATGGCATACTTGGCACGCATCTTAGTTGACTAAGCCAGGAGTTAGTCGACTAAGTATCAGAAGACAGCAAAATACAGAAAGCACAGAAAATAAAAATTTAGGATCTAAGAGACTTAGTCGACTAAGTTTTAAGAGTTAGTTGACTAAGTATCAGAAGACAACAAAATATAGAAAGTACAGAAAATGAGAATTCAGGACCTAAGAGACTTAGTCGACTAAGTTCTGAAAGTTAGTCGACTATGTATCAAAGAACAGCAAAAGCAGAAAGCATAAAAAAATAAAAATTCTGGATCCAAAGGACTTAGTCGACTAAGTCTGAGAAGTTAGTCAACTATGTCTCATAAGACTCCAAAAAATAGAAAGCATAGAAAAGGCTAAAGTTGAGGATCCAGGAGACTTAGTCGACTAAGTTACTGTAACGGCAAGTTTTTTCTAGAAATATAATTTTTCAGTCTCAACTTTTTTCTAGCAGCTAGATTTTTGTTTCCAATGGCCAAGACATTGAATGGGGCCTCCTCAAGTATTTTTGAGTGGTGAAAAAATCTTGAAATATATAAGAAATATTTAAGAACTTTTGAGATATAGATTCAAGAGCCCTCAAGCCCACACCAAGTTCATTCATTGAGAGCCATTAGGTGAAGTGAAGAAATTATTTTTTTGAGATCATCTTATCCTTCTAATCATCCTCAAAGTGAGAGAAATCAAAAAAAATCATTGAAGAGCTTCATTAACTTCTCTCAAGCATTCAAGAAGAAGAGCAAGAGCAATCAAGCCTTCCATTCACAAACTTCTTGTTTGAGCTTTATTGAGTTTTTTTCTTTTTAAACTTCTTTAATCATTATATCTTATTTATTTACAAGTTTCTTAGAACGAGAAACTTGGGGTTGGTCCAAGTTTAGAGTTGGACATTGTAAAAATTTAATTGATAAACCTAAGTCAAAATCAATCGGAATTGATTATTAGTCCAAAAAAGTAATCATTATAAAGGTTGTAATTGGTGAGCCTAGGTCAAAACCAATTGGATTAAATTATGAGCCCAAAATAAAATAATCAAACTGTAATCAATTAAATGATTATAATTGAATTCTCAAGTGGTTTACTTGAGAAGTGGACGTAGGTACCGAGTTTGACGTCGAACCATTATAAAAGCTTGATGTTTGTGTTGGTCATTGTGTTATTTATATTGCTTTTATTCTATACTTGTTTATCATATTTTTTCACCAAGCACACAACTTCAAAATTCAGCATAATTAAAGTTTAAATTTCTAAATATCCAATTCATCCTCCTCTTTTGGATAGCCATCCTTAAGCAACACACAATATTACAAAGGCTAATTGGTCAATAATCATTCACTCTAGCAAGGTTATTCTTCTTAGGTATAAAAGTTCTCTTCCAATACTAAGGAATATTAGCATGATCAAATATATAGCGAACTGCTTGAGTTACATCTCCATGGATAATATGCCAGAACCTTTGGAAAAAGAAAGCTGAAAAATCATCTGGACCCGGGGCTTTGTCAGCAGGCATCTCCTTAATCACTTCTTCAATCTCCTCATCCAACACCCCTCTAATCAAACATGCATTTTGTTGCTCGAACAAGGATGTGGTAGCTAGCGGCAAATCAACTTCTTCTACACTTGATTGCACTTGCCATCTTTGCTAAAATTGAATGAAGAGATAGTTCCTTCTATCCTCCTCCTGAATTTTAGCTCCAGCAGAATCATATAGGTGAGATATTCTATTATTTCTTTTTCTTAAGATGGTGATATGTTAAAGTAGGTTATATTTTCATCCCCCTCCCTTAGCCAACTCATCCTTAACTATTGTTTCCAAAAAAACTTTTATGATTTTTACGAAACTTTTTATTCAGAGCAAGCAATTTTATGTGTTCTTTCTAAGTGAGACCCTTCGGTTGCTTCTCTTTCAATTGCAAAATGTAGATTTCATTATACAATTCCTGCCCATATCTGAATATATTCTCCAAATAACTTTTCCACTTCATAAGCGCCTTTCTAGTATCCTGCAGCAATCTGGTAAGTCTTACCCCCAGAGTGTATCCATCCTGACATCTCCAAGCAACCTACTCTTAAATGCCCTCAAAATGTAACCATATTTTTTCAAATCTAAATGGAATACTTCCTCTCCTCCAATTTGCAACAATAGATAGAAGTAAAGGACAATGATCTGACCCAAACCTAGTAAGATGTTGGACCTTGGACTCCAAAAATAAATCCAGCAACTATCTGAAGCAAACACATGATCCAGCCTTTCCCAAACTCTTGCAAGCCCTAAACAATTATTGCACCATGTAAAGGAAGGCCCAAGGAAACCCATATCTATAAGACCAGTTAGTTGGAGGAAGTTGCAAAATTCTTTGATTTTCCAATTAACATGAAAAGGCTTTCCATCCTTTTTATCTTGCACTTCGAGGATACGATTAAAGTCACCTATAAGCAAGAGGGGTAGGTCCAAGGTCTTAGCTACAATCACTTGGTCCGAAAGCTAGCTACGCTTAACTCCACAGGTGCTTGCATACACCACCTCTAACATCCATCCTGGACTAGAAGGCAGGGTAAAAGGCCACTTGTCTATTGACATGGAGAAATTCCACCTTCCCTAAGCCAAGATTCCAAGTCACTACAATTCCCCTAGAGAACCTCCTAGGAGGTATAAGATACCTCCCCACCCCCCACCCCAAGACGGACCCATCATCCTTTGAATTCTACCAAGTGCCATTTCAGACACTCTAGTCTCAAGAAAAAAACAAATATCCAACAGAAACTGTCTCAACATATTCTTGGTTTAATTAACAAAAGGGGGCTTGGCTGCTTCCCTGCAATTCCAAGATAGTATTTTTATTGAAGCTTAGCTGAACCATAAACCCCCCTGATCAAAATAGCCTCATGGTCATGCTGCTGCATGAGACCGCAACTTTCTTGGCCAACAAGAGAGGGTGGACTCTCATCTTCACAGTAAAAGCCCTTTCCCTTTTTTTCTGATTGTCCAGAAACCACCACCTCTTTCCTATCCCCAACATCAGAATTATGAGAAGATTGCCCTCCAACATCATGTTGCTATATAAAGCTATCCTCTCTATCTCTTGAAAATCCTATAGCATTTTTTAATTTAAAAACATAATCTTCAAGAATACCTGTTTGATTGCCATAGGAAGGTTGATGCTCTCTTATAAAATTTGACTCTTTGCCTTCTGAATTCTATACTTGCTCCTTGTGATGTGCCACTTGCTTACCCACTGCCTTCCCTCCAATTGGTCTCCAAACTTCAACAATAGGAGTTTGAGGTGTCATCGGACAATACACTACAAGTTGCTTCCCCGCATCAGTAATTTGCAAACCTTCCTCTCTAACTATAACTTTGGTCTGTAGTGGGATTCAGAACCCGATGATTGACCCTTGGAACCAGACTTAGTCGGAGAGCACTTACGCTTCTCCTTCAAAGATCCAATACCTGAAAAGATTCAACCTTTGCTAATGAAGATGAGCTAATATCCATCAATTGCACCAAAGGCTTCTCTCCTTCATTCCACAATGGAGCAAACCGAAAGCCTGATTCCTGTCCAGGTCCACAATTGGGGGATTTAGCTTTAGCTGGAGATGATCGTTTAGATTGCCTCTGTTGTTGCAGCCACAACCCAGCAATTTGTCCCCCCCCGATGGATTTGTATTCGATGAAGCCTCAGCTCCCCCCACCTCCTGATTTGACACTAGTACTCTAGAAGCTCTGATCGATGACCCACCGATAGTTCTCCCCCACTGATGCTCCGGCAACTCAGCACACCCATAGGTCTCGGTATCATTGACAATACGGCCACAAATGTAACAAATTTCAGGGAGATCCTAATAGATAAATTCCTCCCAATGATCTCATCATTGACCATGACCTTGGCACTAGGGCAGATCACTTGAGAGATATCTATGAGCATGCACACTTTGGCGAACCCCATTCATTCCATCCACTAGTCCAAGAACAAAGGCTTACCAGCTGTTGCCGCAACCCTCAAGATCGTCCCTTTCCTAGAGCTCTAAAGGTAGGTTTGGCATTGTAAGCCAAACCCTAGCCTGTTTAACGGAGTCCTGGCCAGGCTTGAAATTAGGTCGCCAGCTCTTCATCTCCAAAACTCTATTCTTATCTTCCTCCAAAGGTAGTCTAAACACCAATATGCCATCTGATAAGAAAGATATATGGAGCTCACCACTCAGATTCCACTACAGCTTAAGCTCCTTTTGGACAAAATCGAGAGGAAAACCCCTTCCCAAAAACTTACTAAGCAAAGCAGTCTTCAACCTTGCACAAGATTGATTGAGATTTTTCTTTGAGAATGAGGTCCCTCGAGTGAATCATTCTTCCAACATAGCAATATCATCCGGTGTCATACTGAACGTTTCCCATCCAAATCGACAAGATCCCTGAACTTATCTCCTGGCCTCTGCCGACAAGCCACCTCTCACTGTCGTAGCAGCTGAAGAAGCTCGAGCCTCCACATATCCTCCCAGATTCGGCCTACAAGGATGACCCGCTAAAGAAGTCCTTTCAAAAAGCTGCCTCATGCTCTCCGTTTCAACTTCATCCACCCCCCCGCACAACCAAATAGGGCTCTGGAGAAATCCTAGTTGGGGTTTTCCTTTCTCACTCATTAGTTTTTCTCTCACTAAAATTATCTTTTTAAATAGCAAAAACTAACGAAAGATAAATTTCTATATCATTTTTCCTACCTTATCATCTTTCCCACATACAAGCCTGCAAGCTTGTACCAAACTGAACCTCACCTAACCCAGACTCGCCTCCTTCAGAAATTTAGCATTCATTCTACCAGTTAAGCGCCTACCCAAAATATTTCTTTTATTTGTTGGACTATAACATTCTAAATGCTACATTTGACTTGTCAAACTTATTTAGATGAAGTCTAGTCATACCATGTCCATTCTTCATATAGTTCAAGAACCAAGATTTGGCATTCAAATCAGATGTCTTAAATACGTATTTTCCATAATTAGATCATCATCATGCTTGATGAATGTTGATTGTTGAGAATAAGCTTACTTTGATGGACCATTCGCACCTTCTCTTATTGGAATTATTTTTTTGCATTTTGGAGAAAAAAATTGCATGCGGATTTCAAATAAGATTTACATCATAAGTCAAGCCTTAAGATCCTGAAATTGTACGTACTATGAGCCTTTGAAATGAGTTCCTTTGTTTTGGTTGGTATCCAATGAATCTAATAAAATTATAGAATTATGACCAATTAGTAAAGATGATTTTTTTTTTTTGATAAAATGGATAAATTAAACCACACAATTAGCAATGGAGAGAAAGATGTGTCCTAGCATCCCATAATGTTGATCCTGCATGATTGGCTATATAAATTGCGACACATAGTCGATAATTTTATTGGCTTTCTTATAAATATGAGAAGCCTCAAAGGGGAGTAGAGAATACAACAATCCACAAGAAGAGAATGAAGTCTGATTTCAGCTGACAATGGATCAGAAAGCTACCAATAACTGAAGAGGATGAAGTCTGAGCAAAGATATTCATTTGATGAATGAGGATAATAATAAAAAAAACATGTATCTGTTTGAAATTTGTATACAAGCTCCAGCTATATACATCAGCTACACAGCGGCACCGAAACCCAACATTTCTGTCGTACAACACCCCATTTGCTCCTGGTGTAGCTACTATTTGCAGGCTTATCACTTTCAATCATGTTGCCTTCAAAGGACACAAAATATATAAAACAATTAAAGTCCCATTCGGATTTGTTGTCACGTAACAAATCTCCCTCAAAACTGTAACGCTTTGATTTTGCGGACTTGGATGAATCCCAATCATCAACATCATCAGAAAATTTAGCACTTACATTGATAGAGATTCATTAATCATCCGAAAAATACTTTCTACACCGCATGGTGCACGGCATGGAACGTACCATGCACAGTGATTAACGCTCGTACAAGACCAACAAGGAACATTCAAAAAAATATTTTTTTTACTTTCAAACTTGCATGAGTTCCATGCGAGCGTCAATCACCGCACGTGGTGTGTGCTTGCCGCACTGCATATGGTGTAGAAATTATGACCCTTAATCATCCACTTGATGGACCTCAGCACTTTCATCCACTCTTGGAGGATTAATGAACCTTTGCGATCCCTCTCACTGCATCATTTTGAGTAGGGTTTAAGATTTTGGACAAGCCATGTTTCAAAAAAATTTTACAATTTGATTACTTCTTGGTGCTGCCATCAGGATTTGAATCCTCGACCTCATCTAAAGATAAACCTTTAGAAGAAGGTGCCAATAATTTAACCAAAGTAATGAATATAAGATAAATAAGCATAATTTTGCTCATGTAAGTGGATAAAACGCTTACGTATTTATTCCCGCCTTTCTGGCGCACAGTATCGGTCCATGCATTCTGAATCACCCGAGTAGACTGAGACAGCCAAAACCAGGAGATGGTCCGAGAAGCATTGAAATCAGAAGAAAGACATAATAAAATAAATATGATATTTTATTCTCGGCCAAAAAAATCCATTACTAAGTCAACTACATGATATATCTCGCTCCGATGACAGGTCCTAGATTTAGATTTAGAGATGACATTTTCAGTGTCTCCAAAAAAAACGTATAAGTAATTTTTTTTTTTATTAATTAGATATTATAGGATGACCAAATTAAAATGAAAGATTGAATAAAAATGCAATAGACCGGAGGGAAAGATTGAATAGAAATGCAATAGACCGGAGGGTCGGCTCGTACCCATATTCCTCCTATAAGTAAAACTCCATATGCATCTCGAATTATCCATCTCGGATCGAATTAGATCGGATTAAGTAAAGATATAAATAAGATTGAATAAATAAGAAAGATTGATCGGATCGAGTTACATCAAATATATATAAATAATATAAAATTATTATAATTTTAAAAATATATATATATTAAAATTATAACAAATCGAATTTGAATCAGAACGTATTATTACTCATATCTAATCCATATCTGCTTCGAATATTTTTTTTTTAAATCTATATGAATAAAATCTATTCCATTTGAATCAGATCAAATCGAATATAAATCGACTAAAAATTTTACCACTTAGATTATACCCAAAAATGGCCTGTGAAAGTAGATGATGACCCTTTTCATTCTCAACGACTTAATGCTGTTCACCGAACAGCATTCTCTTGAGTCAACAATCACTCCTTAAGCCAGCCTGTATCTTTCTTTTGTCACCCTCTTTCTTTTAACTAATGGAGCGGATGTTTGACGGCTTGCATCAGAATTGTAATAGGATGGAATGGTATAATCGAGTGTCATCCCATCTGAAAGCCCTTTGTTGGTCTCAGTGGATAGGTCAAATTGTTAAGCAATAGTTTAGCAATAACATGGTTCAATTGGAGGCAAAGACGATGTTTGATAAACAGGACTCAAATAGTTACAGCACCTCTTGTCATTATGAAAATATCTAATCTAGAAATTGAGGACGTGAATCTAGATTCTGAAGTAGCAAGTGGGACTCGATATTCTACCAAGAAAAGAGAGAAAAAAAAAAAAGAAAGAAAAAGCCGGCTTCAACACACCGGCAATCCCTCAAAACATGTCAGCCTTCAGATTACCGGATATACTTGTTTCCTGAAAGAGCGTAGGCAAGTCATCATTTGCTACAATCCCTTGCTTAAGAACTTAATAGCTGAATCTTCTGCCACCCTAGCTTTAGATTGTAATGGTGGCAGAAGTCGTTTCCTTGCCTCCGATCGTGCTCACCTTCTAACTCATCTAGGGCGAATGCATGAGCCACACATGCAACAATGAGTTATACCATTCACTAACATATTGCAGATGGGCAGTATTAGCGACCACACATCCTAAACCCATTCCCCTCTCGCAACCAGCTCTTGGGCATGGCAATCACTGCTGCAAATTAATGTGATCCCGGCTTGAGAGTCCAATGACAGTAAGACGCCTGCTAGAATCTGCAATCTGATTCACCGGCTCTCGAGTTCATCGACCAACTGGCAAATGCATATCTAACTTGTCAGTTAGCTTTTGACAGATGCAATGTACTCTCTAAAATTACTTGCACAATGAAAGAAATCTGCAGAAAGGGATGAACTGAAACATGAACATTTAGAATGCTGAATCCATTTTGCTTCCGGCATAATTATTTTCCTTTAAAGTAAGTACGATAAAAGATACACAGGATCCAAGGTGAATACACTCGACGCTATCTTATCCCGCTTTTACCCGTGAAGTCTATCATGGCAAAACTTAAAATTTTCCATTGGATTTATAGCAGCATAATTAGGGCCCAGCATTTAAAATTTCCAACATCCAATATCCCCTAGCTGAGTGGTCAGTATGAAACTCTCCAGTCAGTGTCCACAAATTGAATTGAGCCTGTATGCGCCCAGAGAGGCCAACAAAATTCAATTTCAATTAAAAAGAGACAGCATAGCCTCAGATCTCGTACATCCTGTATGGCAACAAAACTATTAGAACATGGACTGGGAAGAGATATTGATGGTTGCTTCTAGAACCAAGCATGCTTACGGCATTCTCTGGTTCTTGTTTTAAATTTTAAATCGAAGACACGGATGACTAAATATGATAACAACTGCAAATCTGAAAGTTCATGATCTTAACATGCATAGAATTCATTCATTATCGGACATGTTGGATGAAAATATACCTCAAAATCCTGAGGTTATTGCAGAATGATTTTCCACATTGGCATCCAAATCAAGATCACTGTAAAAGAAGATTGAGTCAGATGTCAAGTTAAATGTAAATGATACGAGAGAAATCAGTGGAGAACCAAGCATACTTCTCCTTGGCTTCCATCTTGAGTTGGTCTATACGAATCTGAAGATCAGCACATGCAGCTTGAATCTCTATGTTCTTCGTACATAGCTCCCTCCATTGTGCCATCAGAGCATTAAGTTGCACACCTGTGTTTTGCTGGGGATATCATATACATAGACCGGTATTATAATGCTGAGTATTGGACAGATCATCCTCTTTGTGGCAGTAAGGTTCATGCCAAAAAATGCTACCTGATGGAATTTTCTTTCGCGATTCACAGCTTCAATCTTTTCATTATATTCCAGAGCCACTGCTTGCATTCTAAAAGCAAATGTAGGTAGCAGTAAAAAGTGTTTCATGCACGAATGGAAAGAAAGGAGTGATTAAGCTGCAGAGCTAAATTCTGTATAGAGCAGCAAAATATGCACGTGCTCTGTGCAGTTTAGGTCCATTATGCAGCAGAAACCTTCAGTTTCTCTGCACAAAACAGTGGAGCACAAGACTTCTTTGAGATTCATGTTGGGGCCATAATGGCAAATTGACAATTTAGAACAGCACAAAGACCCACATGAATTTCTAACAGCCATTAATAACATTCAACCTCAGTGGAACATTATTTCCACTCTAGTGGACCTAAACTGGACTTTTGGAGCATTCCTACATGCTTATATGCATGCATATATGCGCGCATGAATGCATCTATGAATATATTTGATCATGTGCATTTTGTATGCTTGCGCTCATGCAGGCACTCATTCATGTGTATGTGTGTGATGGCCAAGGAATTCATGAAAGACCATCAGACATATAGAGAGATAAAAAAGAACCCCATCACAATTGCATCTCCATGTCTTGCATCTTTTGCATGAAATTGAACGGGCTTGAGAAACACCAGGAGATCTACTGTTTCCTCCACCTCCACTTCCTATCATTAGCATCCGCAAACAAGCGTGCATATCGTTCTTAAGGCGGAGCATTCCAGAGCCCTCACATGTAGAACAAACATCATGCCCTACTCTATGAAGTACGGGTTTCCCCATTGCAAGCATTGCTAAAATACCTATGTTGCCTTACACATCAATCAAACTTCTTCATAAACTACTATTTATTGTAACACAAGTATAGTCAAGGTTCTCTTAGACTTATCCACGAGATCACTCTGCCAACAACTCCTATCCTTAGTTACCAGAAGCAGGTCTGGGTACAGAGCAAATCGGTTGTGTCAGCAGGGAAGCGGGTCTCATTTTTTAATAAGTGGCAACAAAAACAGTTCCCTGATTCTGAAGCAGGTGCAAAATTTTAAAAAAAAACAAAGCTATTGGAAAAAAATAAGTGTTCCATAACAATATCTTAAAAGTGCTTCCACAAGAAGAAGTTTAAAAAAATGCTTTTCCTAACTTCCGGTTTCTCCTTCTAATGAGAACTTTCTTAAAAGGACAAGCAACACCAAACACACCAAAAGATTCCTCATACTAAGCTCCAATCTTCATTGTCTTTTTTAATAAATTAATATTAACCACCCCAAGTCTTCTAATCCATGTTCAATCATCTATATTTGCAATATAGAAGCCATGGTTTATGATCTGTTCAGGCAAGCCATGATGCAAAAGCCTACATGGATCAAGTCAATCCCAAACCAGGATTTCAAAAAAACCTAGGCAACCAACTGAACTAGGCTATTGACCCACTTGATCCACCCAGTTCAACCTAGTATTCAATTCATCCGGGTCAACTATCAAGTCAAAATAAAAGCTACAGGAGCATGTTGGAGCACAAAGGTGGACGTGAGGAAGTGATAGGAATCAGGAATTGCGCACGTATTCCAAAAGAAAGCATCGCTAAATCCTACCCTAATTTATTTTGTGGGCTTAATTTTTGTAGATTTATTTAGATTATTTTATTTTGTTGGAAATCCTAATTTTGTTAAGACTCTGTAAAAAGAGTTCTGTTAGGGTTCAAGTCAGCTGTTAGAATCCTATTAAATTATGTTTTTATTTCTCTATTTAAAAGCTTCACCTGTGTGGAGGAAAGCAGACCTGAACAATTGAGTGAATTGAATTTTTGAGTTTTATTTTCTTTTTAATTTTTTTTCTTTCTTTTAATTTTGCATCAATTTGGTATCAGAACCAAAAAGATCTCCAAATTTTTTGTTCCACGGTGATTTCCTCCACTCTCTCCCTTTCTTTCTCTTGGCCCATTAGAGCCCATGACCACCATCCTGTTCCGCCGCCCCCCCCCTTCTTTCTCTTTCAGCTCCTCAGCCCTCCACCACCGTCCCCTCTCTCTCTTCTCCGCTAAATCTCAGCCCATCGGATGCGCAGCATCGCAGCTGTCTCATCGCCTCTCGCCATCGCCATCGACCCTACCCCGTCGTTTCCTTCCCTACCAATCAACGACCGCCCCACCTCCGACAGCCGTTGCTCCCTCTTCCGCCGTCATCTGCTGCCGACTGTCGAAACGCCTGCGCTTGCGCCCGAGTCCAAGCCCCTTCGCCACCTTCTCCGCCCCGATCGTCACTAACGCCCGCCTCATCTCCCGTCAATCGGGTAAGGAGCTTTCAACACCCCTCCCGTCACCACCGCCGACCGTGAACTCCCTCCCTAGCGTTACTGGCGTTACCCTTCCCGATCTCCAGCCGAAGTTGCAATCAGGTGGGAGGCTCCATCCTAACGTCCTTTCCGTCTTCCTGTCGACCGATTGAAAGCCGTTGTCGACCAAACAAGCCCCGACGCCGTCAACCCCCCTCCTGTCGTCGATCGTCCAACCGCGAGCATTGTCGACGTCGCCTGTCCCCTCCCATCGACCGACCAAACCCCCCTCCGGCGCCGTCGATCCTGTTCTCTTTCAATCCGATCCAATCGATAGCATCATTGGCTGTTCGCCATCTTCCATCGCCCAATCGCCGGCCGGAGTTTGCTGTCCGTGCCTCCCCGTGGAAGCCAATGGTGAAGGAAACAACGAAGGGTGCTGCCTTCGTTGTGAAGGAGACAATGCAGTTCATAGATTGCATGTCACCAGCGATCTATAGACCCGGTCCACCGACCAAAAAAAAAGTCTTCAACCTACATCATAAGGTAAAAAGTACAATTCCTCGATTAATTTTGAATATTTTTAAAATCTTTGTGTAATTTAAATAGCGTGGGCCTTTAATTTTGTTCTTTTCCTCACATATTTACTATTGCACACATCAAACACCCACATACCTTGCTATTGTACGAACAAGAAACATTAATATTAAGTTGGGCTCTATAATTTTTACTGTAAGCATCATAATTAAAATTTTAAATACATATAAAATTTAAATTTTTCTTATCATGGCTATTGGTAATTTAAAAGATGCACAAACTATAATGAAAAAAGAACTAGAAACTATTAAAAGTACCCAAACAACCTTCCAAGAATCTTTAAACCAGATCTGCCATTCTTTAGATCAACTTCACACTGAGATGAGTGAGCTTCATGCTACCCAAGTAATCAGCCACGTAGATATGGCAAATTTGACAGATCAACAGATAGAATGCCAATTATCCCTAAGAGAGTCAAGAATAGGCAAGCAACCTATAGAGGATGATTCCTCTAGTAATCAACCTATTCATCGATCCCCTTCACAAAATTTTAAATCTATTAGGAGTCAAAGTCATGTCATGCACACTAGTCAGGCACCTCTGATCTATACAACAACCCCTCTAATTATCCAACAATCCATGAATAATTTTGAGGGTTATCATTATCATAGAGTAGATGAATATGATAGAGAAAGCTATGAAGAAGAAGTAGAGCCGCCAAATCCCATACTTAGAAATCCTAGGCAGCCTACTAGGTATGCATGAAATCCTGAATACTTTAGACCCCAAAGACAACAATATAGAGCATATCCGAACAGATATGAAGAATTAGAAGAACCACTAAAAGGAGTTAAAGTAAAAGTTGTTTCTTATGACGGTAGATTGGATCCAGAAACCTTCCATGACTGGTTATTAAATTTAGAGTCCTATTTTGAGTGGTATCACATGACGGATGCCTCTCGCATCCGCTTCACAAAAATGAAATTGATAGGATCTGCCAAACGGTATTGGCAAACTATTGAAAGAAATTTAGAGCAAATAGGACACCCTTCTATAGTACTTTGGGAAGAAATGAAATTTAAATTATGCAAAAAATATATTTCTATTTATTATAAAAGTTAATTATTAGATCAATGGTACACTCTTAGACAAGAAAATACTAGCTTAACTGATTATATGACTCATTTTAAGGATCTACAGTTGAGATGTAATATATCAAAGATGTCATGAAAATTAGTTTCTAAATTCATTAGCGATTTATTAAATGATTTAAAAAAAGAAGTTTCTTTGTATTCATCCGTTTCTGTAGAAGCCTATCATAAAGCTCTAAAAATAGAGAAATTTTATAGAACTTCAAGTCAAAGAAGAGGAGCTACTTTTACTACTGAAACCGGGCAGTCTAGATATATTCCTATTAGCCATACAAGGAATGTATCATAAGTAGCCCCTTCCCGTCCAGGACCAAATCCCTCAGAAACTAGGACCCAAGAATCTGCACCAAAAATATCCCAATCAGCTAGTTCGTCAAACAGTGTCATTATTGCCATGCAAAGGGTCACATAGCTGCTAGATGTCCACGTCGTACCCTGACCATAGAACTAGAATATGAGGAAGCAATTCCAGCTAAAAATGTACTAGAAGATTTTAATCCCTTAGAATCGGCTAATTCTGAAGAAAAGTACGAGAAAGAATATGAAGAGTTAGGAGGTCAGGTTAATGTTATGCGCTATATAGTCACTATCCCTGCAGATTCTAAAGCTTGAAAACACACTAGTATTTTTTACACATGCGCACAGTGTGGAGATAAGGTATATAAACTTGTTATTGATGGTGGTAGTTCTATGAATGTAGTATCTAAGTTTATCATTAATCGATTAAAACTAGAACCTCAACCTCATCCTTGTAGAGTTGCCAGGGTAGACAAAACATCTCTCCCTATTAATGAATGTTGTCTAGTACCAATTAAAATAGAAGCTTATTCCGCTGAGATTATGTGTGATGTCTTACCCATGGAGGTTGCTAGTGTTTTATTAGGTTGACCACGGATCTATGATGTAGATACCCATAATTTTGGTAGAGAGAATACCTATATGTCTACATATAAAGATAAAAAAATTAGATTAAATCTTGCCAAGCCTAGTGAGTCCCGACCTCTTAGAAAAGATAAGAATGCATCTCAATCTCCTAAACAAAAGAACTGTCATATTTTAACTCATAAAAATTTGAAGAAAGTTCAAAATCTGGGATTATATTAACAGTCATTCCTAAAAGAGAAATTCGATTGACCTCAAACACTGAAGATAACCCATCCCCTGAGATTGAGCTTCTATTAGAAAAATTTAAGGACGTGACTCCAGAAGTACCAGATGGCGACATTCAACATGCCATTGATTTAATTCCAGAATCTCAAATACCTAATCTTCCACATTACAGATTAAATCCTAAGGAACATGAGGAAATGAGGAGACAAGATGATCTATTATAGAAAGATCACATTCGTCCTAGTCTTAGTCCGTGTGCCGTACCAGTCCTTTTGACACCAAAAAAAGATGGTACATGGAGAATGTGTGTAGATAGCAAAGCCATCACTAGAATTACGGTCAAATATAAGTTTCCTATTCCTAGGCTTGAAGACATACTTGATCAGTTAGTTGGCTCTGTAATCTATTCTAAATTTGATTTACATAGTGGATATCAAATCAGAATTCGATCTAGAGATGAATGAAATGAAAAGTTGCTTTTAAAACCCAAGATGGACTTTATGAATGGTTAGTCGAGCCATTTGGATTATCCAACGCTCCTAGTACATTTAGGAGATTTATGACTGAGTTGTTGAGATCCTTCATTGGTAAATTTTTAGTCATTTATTTTGATGATATTTTAGTCTACAGTAGGTCTAGAGAAGAACATCTAGATCATCTTAGAAAAATTTTTATTACTCTTAGATTCATTAGATTATACATTAATCTTAAAAAGTGTTCATTCCTTCAGAATTAAATATTATTTTTAGGGTATATAGTATCTTTCCAAGGTATTATGGCTGAGAAAGTAAAAGCAATTAGAAAATGGCCTGAACCAAAATCTCTTTCTGAGATTCATAGTTTTCATAGTCTAGCTTCTTTCTATAGACAATTTATTAGAGAGTTTAGTACCATCATGGCCCCTATCATAAATTGCATGAAAAAAAGATGAGTTTTATCGGACAACTAATGCTGCTAGAACTTTTAATAAAATAAAGCTTAGAATGACTGAGACACCTATACTGATACATCCTGACTTTTTCAAAATTTTTGAAGTACCCTATGATGTATCAGGTATAGGAATTGGAGTTCTTAGCCAGGAGGATCATCCTATAGCCTATTTTAGTGAAAAATTTAATGAAAATAAACAAAAATATTCTACATATAACAAAGAATTTTACGTTATAGTTCAAGTCCTTAGGTATTAACGATATTATCTTTTACCTAAAGAGTTTATTCTATGTTCTGATCACTTGTCTCTTAGATATATTCAGTCCCAGAAAAAACTTAGTGCTAGACATGTTAAATGGATAGAGTTTCTTCAAAATTATACTTTTATTCTCAAACACCAAGCTGGTATTGAGAATAGGGCCACTGATGCATTAAGTAATTACTGTCTTACAATCCATGAATACCGAGGTAATTGATTTTGAACGAGTAAAAGATGATTACCAGTATTGTCCTGATTTTTTTGATAGTTATCAAGAGGTTAGTCAAGAAAACCATCAAGAATTTGACTTTGTAATTAGAGATAGTTACTTATTTAAAGGTTGTTATCTTTGTATACCTCGAACATCTCTACAAGATTTTCTTGTTTAGGAACTTTATGCAGGAGGATTAGCAGGTCACTTTGGACGTAATAAAACTATAGTTATGGTTGAAGATAAATTTTATTGGCCATCCCTTAAAAAGAACGTAGCTAGAATTTTATCTCAATATCATACATGTCAATTAGCTAAAGCTAGAAAACAAAACACGGGATTATATACTCCTTTACCGATTCCTCATTCCCCATGGAAAGATCTTAGTATGGATTTTATTCTTGGACTACCTAGAACTGCTAGGGGACATGATTCAATTTTAGTAAATGTTGATAGATTTTCTAAAATGGCATACTTTATTCCTTATCATAAGACTTCTGATGCTTCTTCTGTTGCCATGTTATTCTTTAGAAAAATTGTTAGACTTTATGGATTATCCACTTCCATAGTATTTGACAGTGATGTCAAATTTGTAAGTTATTTTTGGAAAATCCTATGAAAATTATTTGGGACCACATTAAAATTTTCTTCAATTTTTTATCCCCAAACAGATGGTCAAACAGAGATTGTAAATAGAAATCTTGGTAATTTACTTAGATGTCTAGGTGATAAACTTGAAATGTTGGATTTGTCATTACCTATCGCAGAATTCGCTTACAATAACTCAGTAAATAGATCAACTGGCAAAAGTCCTTTTGAAATTGTTTATGATTTTAATCCTCGTCAATCTATTGATCTTGTTTTCTTACCTATGAATAACCGTACTTTTGAGTCTACCACTTCTTTTGCTAAGCACATTAATGATATTCATACTGAAATTAGATAAAAGATTGCCATGAATACAAAAAAATATAAACTTGCTGCTGATGCTCATCGTAGAAAATTGGAGTTTAACGAAGGTGACTATGTGATGGTTCGTATTCGTCCTAAACGTTATCCACGAAATTCATTCAAAAAGTTACATGCTCGAGCCACCGGTCCTTTTTGCATCCTTCAAAAACTTGGACCTATGCATACTACATAGAATTACCTTCTGATTTAAAATTTAGTCTAATTTTCAATATTGAGAACTTGCTATCTTATCGAGACACATTCGAACCTCCTATGCATGCAGATGACAGCAGGGATCACGTTTCTCTTCCAATGCCAGTTCCGATTCTTCCGTCACTTCCACCAGCTACATCAGATCGAATTGAACGCATTACTACAAATGAAATTGTTTCTTCTGCTAATGGAGGATTTCGAAGATTCTTGATCAAATGACACGATCGTCCAAACTTAGATGCTACTTGGATTCTCAAGGAAAAACTACGACGTCTTGATCCAGGCATTTTAGAAGATTACATCAATTCCTCGCCAGAGTCAAGTTCTTTCCAGCCAAGAGGAATGATAAGAATCAGGGATTGCGCACGTATTTCAGAAGGATGCGTCGCTAAACCCTAACCCTAATTTATTTTATGGCTTAATTTTTATGAATTTATTTAGATTATTTTATTTTATTGAAAATCCTAATTTTATTAGAACTCTGTAAAAAAAAATCTGTTAGGATTCAAGTCAACTGTTAGAATCCTGTTAGGTTATGTTTTTGTTTCTCTATTCAAAGACTCCACTTGCGTGGAGAAAAGCAGACCTGAACAATTGATTGAATAATTAAGTGAATTGAATTCTTGAATTTTATTTTCTTTCTTTTAGTTTTGCATCAGGAAGCCTTGGATTTGTTAGAAAGGAGGCATCAGTATGGTCCTTCGATGAAGAAATCCACTATAATACTTAATCTTTACCTCTACCACCTGCCTCCACCAACTCTGGGTTCCCCTCCTCAACATCAAGATCTAGGAAACGGGCAAGGGGTTCGCAGCACTAGAGGTGGAAGGAAAGCTTCATTAGGCAAATCTCACCATTGAGGAGCTCATCATGGAGAGCAACCATTCAGCGAGTGTGGTGCCATTAGGGAGGAACACGCAAAGATCTCAAACTCAAACTTGAAGCGACCAAAGGTGGAGGCTGCCACTTAAGGGTGGTCGGCATGCTGAAGTAGTAGCCACCAAGGCCACAGCTAGTGCTCACATAGGGAGTGGAGTAGGAACTTTCAACCTCATCGAGCATGGCAAGGTTGAGGCGAGCCTAGGGTTCTACCATTACTAGAATTTCTCAGCTCCAAATAGGTTTCACCATGGTTACTAGGGCTGCAAATAGGTCGGATCAGATCGAAGCATGCTTGACCTGACCCAACCCAATTTCATGTATGGGTCTTGACATTAGATCCAAACTCAATCCAATTGATGATCAGGTCAGGTTAGTCGGGTCCATAGAAAACATTTTAGACCCAATAGGTCGGATTGGGCTGGGGAATACTCTGGTCTACGTAGAGTCCAGTTTAGGTTCAGGTCCAAGTCTAAATTTTTTTACTAAGAAGATCTCATGAAGAAAATTTGTTCTTACTTTTGAATCAAACTGAATTTTGATTGCCACATAATTGGTTGCTAACATGGTCAAATGGCAGAAATTAATGTTTACCTAGAACTATAATCCATTTCAAGAGGTTAATAACCTCAATAGTTGACCTTTCTTAATATAGTGAGATTAGTTGCAGCACTTCTCTCTTAACAAGGAAAAGGAAAAAAATGATTGGGGTACTTTCTTCAAGTCAATCGGGTCAGATCAACTAACTAATAGGAAGACCCAAATAGATCCATAGTGTATGGATCAGGTAAGATCAGGTCAAATCAAGGTTTATAAATCCAAAACCGACTCAAAATGTGGAACATGCTTAATATTTGAACACAACCTAGCGCTACAAGTCTTCAAGACAAGTTGCATCAGGTCCGATCAGGTCATGGATCAACCCAACCCATTTGCAACCTTAATTATTACAGTTTCCAAGTGCCATATTTTGCTTCCTTTCATTTGAAAGAGAGAACAAAGCAAGGTCAAAGAGTTGGGAATCCCTTACTCTGATGGTCCGTTTGGTTGGGGTACATCATATTACAGGATAATCTAATGATTCTTGGGAATCATTTATCTAAAAGAATGATTATGGGGGAAAATAAATTTTATCGTGTTTGGTTGGTAGAAAAATTACTCCAAAAAGTGGCATCGAAAAAAGATTACTATATTTGGTTGGAGGTAATCTTATATGAAAATGTTGTGAAACTTCCAATAGTATCCTTGAATAAACAATTCAAGTAATGACATTTGTTTGTTCAATCCATTTGTTGACCAGAAATAAAATTACTATACTTGGTTGGAGGTAATCATACATGAAAATGTTGTGAAACTTCCAATAGCATCCTTGAATAAACAATTCAAGTAATGACATTTGTTTGTCCAATCCATTTGTTGACCATTTATGACCCACTTACAATAAGGCTGTCAATATCGGCCCTTTCGAATATTGAAATATATTTACATGAGTTAAAAAAAATTTAATTAACTATACATGTATTAGAAAATATTTTTCTTATTATAAATAAATTTTAGAAGATGTATAATATATTAATAAATATATTGATTAGAAATTTATAGATATTTTTATACATAAATATATCAATATTTTGATTATCTTATTATTTATAAATAATTTGAGTAATAATTTAATATATCAATTATAAATAAATAAATAAAATATCTTATCACTATATTTATTAAAGTTAGAGTTTTGATTAATATACTAATGACTAATATATTTTATTAATATATTAGTTATTAATATAAATACATTAATATAAATATATTTATAATATATTAATTATATATTATATTATATTAATTAAAGCAATACATTTAATAATAAATATGTACTAATATTTATTATAAATAATAGATACATAATATATATATATATATGAATATTACAGTTTATTTAATAAATATTTATACAATATATTATATATTTATACAATATATTATATATTTACAATATATTAATTAAAACTTAATATAATATATAATTATATAATTAATATAATATTAACATAATATATGTGGAGGCATTTCTGTCGAGAAATGCCAAACTTCAAATTACCTCCACTCAATAATCTAGCAATGGAAAAGAAATGGCAATTTCATACATGGTTGGTTAAGCATAGACATGCATCTTGATTTCTTCAATCCTATAGATAGTGGAAAGGCAGCCCAGAAAAACCACAGATTACAAGCCAATATATAAGGTGAAATCCACAATGAATAAAATAAAACATAACACATCGAATAATATGGGGTATATCAATGCTAAGTACCAACATGGCAACTCTAATACCAATTCACATATCAGTTTTATCCTCCATATTCATTCATGATAAACTAACAAAGGCTGGCACCTAAGCAAATAAGGAAATTGTCTTCTAAAACATGAATCCTTTGCTTCAAAAACTCATATGTAATTGCATCACCACCAATGTAGAGGTAGCTCCCAAAGCCAAGAGAAAGACCTTGCAGAATGAACAAAGGGAAGACAACTGACATTGACCAACCCATGAAAGTTGCAAAAAGTGGCCCAACATTAAAGTTGTTGTCGACATCTCACCAGCAATGAAACTAGTGGATCCATCATCCATCCACCCATGAACGTATAGGAAACGTGCACAAAGGCATAGTCCTTGAGATGACCATCAAAGGGGTTTATCATATTCGCTTTGAGAAATCACATTGACAGATTAAAAAAATGATAACTCTGCTGATGTCAGATTTAGTAATAAGCCATTTTTGCTAGAAAAATCTTGCTTTAGAATGCATCCAAGTCAAGGGCTATTTTCCTGATCAACAAGGTTGATACTTATCCAGGGTTTTTTTTCTTTTTTTTCTTGACCTGGAAGGTTGAAATCCCTTCTTCCTTTCCTCAATTCTGTGCAAACAACAGCTCTTCAGCATTATCAACAAAATTCACTCTGAATGTGGCATTCAGCAACTTCTTAACATAGATTTTTGTCATCAATATTAACTCTTCCATATTCATAGTGAATGAGCCATCCACATCTCTAGAAGTCTAAAGTGTTTTGAGCACTCCTCTGCTTAAAGAGTGCATGAATAAGCCATGAGTTGGAAGTTTCCTATTTGAAGCCATTATAAGGTAAAACAATAGTTTTAAACACATCTTCTGCCCTTCCGGCTAGTTTAATAATTCTGGCTTTTGGTACATTTTCTTGATGAATTTTGTCATATTCGTTCATAAGATAGAACTTCATTTGCAGCTACACCGCATTTAACACATGCCAGAATATATGCTTGCTACTTGTGATGCAGTGTCAGTTCCGTTCAAATTTCAAGCAGTAAATCTTCATGCTTCCACAAAATCACCACTCCAAGACTCCATCATCTCAAAGTCAGCTCATAATTGATAAACTGATGTGCTTTGCGCACCACCTCTCATTTGTGTGGCACCATGATATCACAGATCAGGTATGGCTTTGTCAAATAGGAAAGAGAGACCATATGCGATATGTCTTGACAAAGATGTTCATGGATTAGATATACAGGGTAAGAACACTCATTTTCACCTTTGAACTTATACATGACCATCTTCAAGCATTACTAAAAAGAATGATAAAGTATGACAGGTTTTATACACTAATAAAAACAAGTCCCTTGATCTTATAAGTAGAATTCTGCCAACTTATCACTATAGGAAGTAAAGTTACCAAGATCAATTTTAGCTGCATAAATTATCGTAAGGTGCCCAAGTATCCAAGCATTCCAAATTTAAACATAACTGAAAGCTCTTAAATGCAAACCATCAAAAGTATTGTATAAATAAAGGAAGACATCAAAAGTAAAATGCCTGGCTAGTGGAGAGGATAACAGTTCCAAAAAGAAGTACAGAAACAGTCCAGCACAATGCAAAGAAAATTATCAGATCAAACGAAGTATCCTTCACATATGATTGATGATAGCATCAAATTGGCTATTGTTTCAATTTATGCAATGGTGATCTTAACAATAGATTGGGATTACGGATGGTGACCAACAACAGAGACTGATTTATTTGAACGTGTCTAGATATAAAGGATCTACGGGAGCATGTCATTTACAAAAAAAATTAAGGATGATGTTACTGATGCCCAATAAATTCTCACATGACATTTCTGTTCAAATCTGCACATCAGTTGATATCCTAGGATAATCAAGACTTCAGCCATCCAAGGATTCCAAACCATGTAACAAGTTTTTCACATTGTTCCTTTCTAGAGGCAACAACAATAAAAAGGTTTTTTGAAAAATCATATCAAGTTTCCTACTTCAATAAAGACTCTCATTTAACACAGCTGTCCAACTAATCAAGCTGTTTCCAGAAGGAGCATTTACGACTTATTTAGTGCAACAAGAGACCAGATACCCAGCCAGAAGAGGCAACACAAGAAGCCTTTCTCTATTTCGACTGAACATCTAAATATACATATTATATAATTGTAGTATTAGTGCCCACAGCATCAATGACCAGGAAAAATGACAGACATACCTGGACAAAAATGACTCCAATTGTTTGTTCTTATGTTTCCAGACATCAGCACCATGTTTCAACATTAGCTCCAGATTCTCAATCCTGATTCCACAATAAAAGAGATTACATGTTTGTGTAAATCAAATAAAAAGAAAACTATGGGCATTACAAGGAGTACAGGAAAAAGTAAGATGGTAAAACCTGACAACAAGATAATAGAGATTAGAATAAAATAAAAGAACAAAAATAAAATCAAATAGAACCTAAGAAGTTAGAGATGGCACATTAAATTTTAAAAAAAAAAAGGAAAAAGTTATTTAAAATCCACAAATCAGAACCTAGAAAGATGATAGAGATTAGAATTAAAAGCTCATGATGAGCACCTACAGCACTTAACTTTTTATCCAAATGATAGTCATTACAGACAACATTTTGGCAAAAAATAACATTCCTAACACATATGCAGAATTTTTCTAGATTAAGGCACTTGTGTTTAGAAGAATTCAAGAATTCTACAAATCAATTTACAATCAATGTGATTCTTTATGCACATATTCAAATAGGCAAATAAGTATGCATGCATAGAGATAAAAATATGCACCTGCTCATGCATGCATGCATGTGTGTGTGTTTCAATAAGCTATATAGCTCAAGAAAAATTCAAGATGCATCATAAACATGGTCACAAGAGCATGGATGAACTTGATTTAAGGTACACATGGAATTATTTTTAAATGAATAAAATTCAGTAATTATATTTTCTTTCTTTAAGTATGTTGAGTTTTAGGCTTTAGCAAATTCCACAATAAAACTTTTATAGATAATACGTGATCCAATTATTGGTCTTCTATTAAATTGCACAAGAAACATGACAAATTCTATTATTTGTGCATATGCATCCATACCCTACACATCTACAGTTACATAGCATGTTGCTGAACCCTATTAATATTTTTGCATCAGTATTTATACAACACTTCCATTAAGTAATGGCAACATATATGCCACTTAAGCAAAAATTTAATGGTCATGATAAGTATGAATAAAGGAAGAAAGGATAACAATACTGAACAAGAAAAAACAGGAATGTTCAATATATGGGTGCCCAATGCTCTTAGTAAGCATGTCAGTCAGCATTGTAACTGGAATAGTGGTACGAGTCCATTTATAGACAAAATTATCATATGCACATATTGCAAGAAGAGTAAAGAATTTAGAGACTGCATTGGCACTTTTACCTTAAAAACACAAAAACTTTAGTTAACAATAATAATTTATGTGACAAAATTATCATATGCACATATTGTAAGAAGAGTAAAGAATCTAGAGACTGTGTTGGTACTTTCACCTTAAAAGCACAAAATATTTAATTAACAATAATAATTTATGTAAAAAAACAATGGTGTATCATAAACCAGAGAAAGCTCATGACTTCTTAGTATGAAAGAAACAGTAGACATGGAACATTGAAATTTATTGGACAGCATTCATCTTTGATTAAACTTAAACGGATCTCTTTTGGAAGATTATTCACTGCATGTAATACATTAGAAAGATTGAACAGTTTCCAGAAAAAGTCCAAAATCTTTGAAGATGCCATTTATCAAAAAAGACAATGAAAAAGAAAACTGTAAAAAACAAAAGCTCCTATGGAAAGGAAGATAGGATAGCTCAATCTATTAAAAAGGATGGCAGGCATGTTAGCTGCCAGGGGTTTTCTTGGCGAACAGCAGATAACAAGCTCTATAGCAGTCACCATGTGACCAAGGCAAGCTGCTAAAACATATCAATAGCTTTTCTAAATATCAAAACTCGATATTTTACATCAACTTCATGCAAAAAAATAATAATAACAAGAAAACATCAATGAACAATGGTAAAGCTCATCCACCTAATACCACAACATCTTGTTGACATCCATAAGAAGGTCCATAATCTAATGCCATTCCATTATCAGATAGAGATGTTGACAGTCGCATCACATCAACCATAAAGGAACAATGCCCACAATCATATAACATAATCCACCAAACAAAATATCATTATCAACATATATAGACACCTTTAGAGTGCAGACACAAAGGTCAATTGACAAATTGATGATTGATTATATCAGTGACCAATCATCATCTGCCACTTCTAGGAGGTTTGCTTCTCAAGCACAAAAACTAGATGTGTGCAAGTCATCCATCTCAACATATGCTTCCGCTCGTTCTTTTCCTTCTTGCCTAACTCCGATGACTCAAATCAATCTCACCAATATTTATGTTTGGATTCTTTGGCTTCTTTGAATGTGAGGATGAAGCAGCTCCAACATCTTTAGGTCTAGCTCTCCTCCTTGCATAGCACTTAGGCTCCATATTAGCCCTAGAGGCTTCCTCAACAATACTCCATGTCAACCCTTCACTATGAAAGACTTCATCTCTAGGCTTATCCACAGAAGAATCCTTCTTCACTAACCAGTCAACAACTTCACCATCATAAAAGTCCACTGCTATGGAGTATCTCTTCTTGTCCAAACTCTTGCACTTTATCCTTCCATTGAACTAGAAAAAGACTAGGTTATTAGCAGCCATTATAGTGGGTTTTCACTCATAGCATAGGGTTGCCAAACATATTGGCCGCATTCTATGTAAGTGCCAGATGTTGCCGCAATGAAGCTTAGCATAATGGTTTTCAAGCCAAAACCACCATAGCAGCCAGTACAATGACCATAGCAGCAGTTTTTAAAAAAAAAAAAAAACAATGGTACAGCTTACCAAAAAACACAAAGAAAGCAACTTATTTCTAGCAAAGTTCATTGGTTAATTTTGTCTGGAATGCTGACCAAAAGATGCCCAAGCAGGATATCAAGGAAGCCTTCCTTGAATAAATTAGAAAAAGTTTATTGGACCGCAGAAGGTCTCCAATGTCCTCTAGAGTGCTGGATTCTGCAGTTAAACATGTTCTCCATAGTTGTTGGATCATGCCCTTATCACAAAATACAAAGTCAATTAATAATTCTCATTTTAAAAAAACATGTAAGTTGAAATTAACTATAGCTGGCTGGCATATTTAGTAGTCATCATCAGCCTCCTTATCATGACTACTTCCTGTTCCATTTATCCTTTCCCTTTTTTTACTGGAGTGACCTGGTATATTTATCCTCTTTCCTTGTGACCTGGTAATTGTTCATTACCAGGTAATACCAGCCCCTAATTTTGACAGGTGTGATCTGGTATTATACTGGATATAAAGAGGGAAAGAGGGTTCAGGGAACAGTATGGATAAAAATTGCGGAGTGAATTTGCAAAAGATCAAATCAGCAGAACATACAGTTTAATAGGAAACACTGGAGAGACATGTTTGATAGAACCATCCGGTAAGTTAGGGCAGTTTTGTGAAGAGTCATGCAACACAAGAACTATACATGAGTGCAGTGTCTAATAGTTAATACTGGCACAATAGAACAATATACCTGGTGCTATTACATGATCATGTGTATGTATCTGAATAGACTCTAATTTATACAAATATAATGATGACAATGTTAATAGTGTTATTTCATAAGTAGCCAATGGTGTCACCATATTGATATAAACACCGATTTTGTGTTAGAGATTTTGTGTGATTAAAAATTTATCAGCATCAGGGGCTTACAGAAAACACATCATACTTTCACCCAAGAAAGTGTTTGATTCTGAATCTGACAAATCCATATTCCACCCAGCATATATAAACTAGCAAAATGGTGATATAACATATCCCCTTTTTAACAATAGATGCCTAGCATTAGCCTGAACAGATAGAGCAACCAAGAAGTTGCATAACACAATCACTGATTACCTTACTATTTGATGCTGTAACAAGCTCTGAGCATTTCGTAGAGCTAGCCTCCATGCAGCAACATCATTGCGCTTATTTAGTGGGGGAGGTTCTAATCCATAACGTGACATCTCCAAAGTTGCAGGAGGCTTGCCAGCTCTCACACGTTCATACTCTCTAGCAAGCATAGGGTGATCCTAAAAAATAAATACCAGAAATAGAAATATTATAATCCACATAGATTTATCAGAAGCATTTAAAATCAATATGCATAACCAACCAGCTAATCAGAAAAGGCATAAAATTGCAAGACTTGCAGGGAAAAGGAGAACTTCATAAGGTAATTGCTTAATTGTAAATGCAGAATACATGGATGAAAAATGAAGGCATAATAAATGGATGATTTAGATTTTTTTTTCATATGATCCAAACAAATATGTCTATGAAACATTTTAGGCATTGAAGTATAAGTTAAAAAGTTATAAAGGTACATACATGCATGCATACTTGCATGCATATGGGGAAGCCTTTAGTGCTCTGACAACATAACTAATATATTTGTATCCAGTGCCAGAAGGCCCAAAACCCACATTGGGCATCCAAGTGGATAATCCACATTTTTCGTAGTCCACATACCTTAAAATAAGTATGAACTCAAACTCACATGGTTTACATAGTTTACAAAAAAGGATCTGAAAAACCATTTTGTTCCATTATTGAAAATCGTTCATTTAATGATCATTTGATACATAAATAACAGTGTCATCTTAAAATAAGTATGAACTCAAAATCAGATGGTTTACATAGTTTACAAAAATAGATCTGAAAAACTGTTTTGTTCTATTATTGAAAATCATTCATTTAATGATCATTTGATACATAAGTAACAGCCTCTTAACATTTGAAATTTTGTTTATAGACACCAAGCTATTTTAGATCATAATGAACAGTGTTGATTATTAATTTGGAATTCATAACACAGTCTAAGTTGCTTATGTCCCATCAATGTAAAAAGACATTTTCCATTTGTATGTAAGCACATTTTCAGGGCTTTTTTTTTTTTATGTGTGTGTGTGTGTTGGGTGTGGGTGTAGGTGTGTGTTTTTTGGCCCCAAATATGAGAAAACTCTTACACATTGGCTTCCTCCCCCCCCTAAAAGAAACATGGTCACGGACTTTATAGTTTATACAATGGCTTTTTGCTAAATTTATGGCCACTATTCTCATCTAGTCCAAATAATATAACAGAAATCTCAATTTCTCTCTCCAATCTTAATTTTAATCAAAAAATTGCCGCTCTCCACTATTCCACCAACACATGTTAATACTAATACTTCCCACAGATAGCATATCTCTTTTGTTAACAATATTGTAGTACAAACACCCTTCCATTATCACTTTCTTATCAAATGTTCAGGAAAAGAAATACAAACAGGAGAATATATTTATCAAATAGATTCTAAACATAGAATCACAGCAATCCATCAACTGCCCTTAGGCACACTAATAAAGAGCTAGCCTCTTCTCTATCTCTCAAACACCTATTTCTTTCATTGCAATGATACAAAGGTAACTCTTATATTCCTTCCCCTTCTCTTGTTAACATATTAAATATTCATTTATTTGTGTTATGTTGTGGAGTTAGAAGATAATTTGCTCTATTAGCAAAAACAAATTGCATTTCCATGGTTCTCGTGATTGTTAATGTCCTGCTATTCATGCTAGGTTCCTTGAAAATATTCATCTACATGTTATACTTCACAGAAAATTATGAAAGTGGAAACTACTATAAGTCAGACGTTACAAAATATAGTTGATATTTTCTGATGTCAATTCATACTGGATAGTTCTTTTTTTTCATGTTTGATAATACCAATGGCCCAAAAAGAAATTCTGGCTCACCCTACATGCACATATATGGGTGCAAGTGTATGCATGCATGCAAGTGTATGAAGATGTAGGTGACTGTTGCACATCAATGGTGTGTATGTGTGTGTGTATACAAATTGATATATCGAAAAATCAAAAAATAGAGAGACAACTTCACACTTACCTTGAAATGATTTCAAAAAATAAAAATATAAATGTGATTCAGAAAAATATTGGATGCCTATGACCAACTAAAACAAAACATGATAACCAAACTTCTTTGAAAGTAACTTAGAATGATAAATTCTAAAGTTAACTTGGCAAAACATTTTGATGCTTAAAGTTGAATGTATAGTCAATCTCAATCCGAAGTTACAAATCTAATTATCTGATTGTATATAAGTTAACCACCTTATATGTATCAACAGCCAAGTTAGTTTATTCTTTCAGGATACAAGTATGATGCAAGACAAGAATAGGATAGAAGCTCTAGCGCTCAATGGAGAAACAGAACAGGTAAAGCTGAAAAATACAGCAGTTTGGAATTCCTAGTCAGGATATGCATAGAGCCAATATGTGCTCATGATATAGTTCGGAATTAGATTTTAATGAGGTCTCACAGATTGAAGAAATTTCAGAGTTGCTGGAATTTCCAGCAGGTCTGAAATTTAAATTTGCTAAGATTGAACAATAATGGTCAAAAAGACAAAAATCCTAAGGGTTCGTTTGGTTGGAGTATATTAGATTACGGGGTAATTTGATAATTCATGAAAATCATTTACCTGAAAAATGATTGCGGAGAAAAATAACTTTTACTATGTTTGGTTAGTGAAAAAATTACTCCAGAAAATGACACTAGAAAAGGATTATTACGTAGTTGGAGGTAATTTTATATGAAAATATGGCAAAATTTACTAATATACCCTTCAATATAAAATAATTTTTTAATACTAAAATAATATTATCATCTTCAATTAGTTTTTATATGATGACTATAATCACATAATTCTTTGTATAATGCCATCTCCATCTTAATTTTTTTAGAAAAGCTCTTTATTGAATAAAATTTGAAGGACATTAGAAAAAAGTCAATGATTAGATATGCAACCTTATTGAAGGTACTTTTGTCAAATATAGATTACCACCACTCACAAATTTGCCAAATACCAACCCCATGGTATTTGTTTTACTCAAGGATTCAGAAACCGATATCGGTTCCCATACTGATTCCTGGTCGATATGGTACGATACCTTATCGACACTCGGTACGCTCCGACATACCATTTTTTTTCCGACTCAAATTTGATTCCAATTTTTTTTTTAATTTTTAAATTAATTTATGTCCAAATTAATGTTATTTTATGTTAAATAATAATTCTAACATTCTCAAATAAAATAAAAAAAATCTAAAACAATGCATTACATGTATTTAATGTATAATTTTTTAAAATATAAAAAAATAATTTACTAACCTCAAGATCTTTACTGATTTAAAGTTTTGTTGAGTATCCATGATGCTCGTGGATACCCAGATCATCCGCATACTCCGAAGGAACATCAGTCCATCCCTCTATCCAACCAACACTATAGTCCTGAATATTTATCTCATAAGATAACCTCTCTGGATTGTAAGACATCTAAGATCTCTCGCTCAAACTCTAGCTTTGAGAGGTATCCTTAGGATGATAGTATGGCTGTCGAAGGTCCCATCCAAATATACCAACAATAAAATCCAATCCATAAGAAGCTCCAGACTGCATAAGATGGTAGGCATTGGAAGACGATGTCTCGGATGCATCATATCTATATCCATATGTATCATAAGCTACCTGCGGATGGTAAGATCCATAATATGAGGATGATCCAGATACATCCATGGATTCTACTTCACGTGCCAAATCATCTGCAGCTGCATCGTGTGCTTAACGACCTTTGGAAGGCCATCGTCTATATGAAATAGTATCCTCACGGCTTCTATCAGCTCATGTACCATGGTTCCTATCTTGTGTGGCATGTATAAACTAAAACTCATCGATGAATCAAATACCGTCCTATGGCTGCATCTCATGAATAACAATTTCTTGTCCTCCAGTCCCTCCCTAGTCATCAGATCCGTCACTACTATCATCACTCACCTTGGTCTCTGAATATGAGCCAGCTGACTCCTACACTCTCAAGAATGCTACAATTCTTTCCTTTTGCTTTATCTTTTTTTTTTTTTACTTTGCTACGTCTGAGAGGATGGATCTCTTCCTGCTTGAGATGACCAGCTTCGTCTCAAAAATTCTCGCTCAAACATCTGAAAGGATGTCTCGGACATAAAGTCATATGATGAATAACTCTTCTGTGTGCCCTCAGCCTATGACTGATCAACTGAAATCCTATGTAGAATATTTATATCTGTCCATCGCCCCGGATCCATCCTGATCTCCCTAGCTACTAAACTGACTAGTCGTAGAGGAGACCCAAGCTCATCAAGCTCTAACTCCTGCTGCTGGCCTGCAAGCCATCCAATTATTGGATCATCGTCCCCATTAGCATAATCACCCAACATCGAATCCATGAACTTCAGGTGTACTTCATCTTAGATACATTTTAGCCTCAACCTTAGATTATAATGAACATATATAAGATCATTGAGACGCTTCTGTGTCAGACAGTTCCTCTGTTTGCCGTAGATAAGGGCAAAAGTCGATCAATTACGCTCACACCATTAAAGAAGACTGTCTGAGAAAGAATGTGGATGGCTACAGTTTTCAAATTTTCTGCAGACCGTCCAAAATGAATCTACCATTCAGCTGCAAAAATATTAACTAGAATTACATATCACATTTCATGATATTGATATGTAAAGTCAGCAAAGTCTTCTCGTTATTGATATATAATTTATCTGAATTCATCTTCTTTTTGCTTACGACAGCCGATGAGACTCCAAAGCTATCTGTCCTCTCTCTAAATTGTTTCGTCTGTGAAAAATATATTTGTTATATTAATAAATATGCAGTTGATTACAGACTGAATTTAGTTAAATACTCATATCTCATCCTCTCTAACATACCTTTTGCAGACACATGGATGCAATTTCTGAATCATCCACCATCTTATATATCACATTACGAAGAGCAGTAAGAAGCTCGTTATCCATATCTATCCTAAGAATGGTGTACTGAAATCTTGGATTCAAATAGTAAACTGTAGATAAATTCCATAAATGAATCAGTAAATTCATACTAGAAGAAAAAAAATTTCAGTGGACTCTTGGATTCGTGCTCACTAACTAGATGTAAATCCCTACACATCCGATAGTCCCAGCAACGCTCGATAATGTTGATATATTTCTGACCATATTTTGGATCTATCTCACTAACATGTTTCTTTGCCCTCTCCATCATGTGATACAAAAAGCCCATTTGGGGATATCTTTCACTATACACGGCGCGAAGCACCTCATATAATGGCTTGATAGCCTTCACTATCTTATCAGCCCATTGCCAAAATGACTAACCAGTCACCAAGTTCTCTACACGACTTTCCTCAATACCAGCTCTCGTATATCTGCTCTCCTGCCACTCGATATTGACAAACATCTGATGCAATGCTGCTTTCTTCTCCAGAAGACTATCAAGTGCTATATAATTTGTAGCAAACCAGGTAACACCAAATTTCAAAATCTCTCCCCCAATATATGTCTGCATCAATGACAAGACCTATGTATGATTGTAGATAAATCTAGTAATAGTCTAGGCTGAGTCCACTACCTGCTGCACCCTACGACGCTTCCCAATATTCATCAACATGAGATCAATGCAATGTGCAGCACATGAAATCCAATAAATATGTGGTCGCTACTCCATCAACAACTCTCCAGCGGCCTTATATTATGGTCCATTATCCGTGATGACCTGCACGACATTCTGCTCTCCTACTGAATCAATCAACTCCATCAATCTAAGGATATACATAGCGTCGTGCACCTTATCTAAAGCATCAATTAATTTATGAAAAAATATTTTTCCATCACAATAAGTTAAGAAATTGATGATGCTCCGCCTGGTAGGACCAGTTCAACCATCACACATCACCGTCAATCCGTATGTAAGCCATTTATTCTTATAAGAAAAAATCCATTTCTGCAGCTCATCTTTGTTACTATCAAGAAGCTAATCATAAATATCCTTAGATGCTGGAGGATCTACACTCGGGCCGACTGCCTATATGGCTGAAATGGCAGACCAATAGTAAGTATTACTTGCTGCATTTGCTGGAATGTGGCTAAAATAGAACCATGATCCAATAGCTTACCACATGTCTTTTTTCTTATCCTTCTTCAATATATTTTCAATCCTCTATTGTTTAGAATCTTTGCTGGAAAAAGCGTGTGGATCCAAATCATGAATGGTGGCTCCTGCTGGCATGTCCCTGGAGGATCTCCTCCTACAACTAAATGCTCTCGACATAAATGAAATACTGTGCCTGCCTCTACTGGATGTCTCCCTGACTGAGGTGGTCCTCCTAAACTCAAATTCTCTCTCACCAGTTGTTGGGGATAAATCCCGCTCGCGCCGAAGTCTAGCTCGACGGCAACCTGTAGCCGCGGAAGAGCTTCGACGGAAGCACCCCAACCGAACTCCTACAGCCGGCCGAACTACTTAGCGCCCGAGCTCCTTGGACTCCAAGCAGCCGGGCTTCGGCCGAACCCCCAGCGGCCGAGCTTCTTCCAACCCGTTCAGCCGGCCGAACTCCGTAGCGACCGAGCTCCTCGAACTCCTCAGCTGACGAGCCTTAGCCGAAGTCCAACATTCGGCTGAGCTTCGGATTCCCAGCGGCCGAACTCCTCAGCGAACGAGCCTTAGCTGCATGCCTCCGGCCAGACGCCTATGAGAGCCGAACTCCTTCCAAGCTTCCTCTTCAGGAGCCTGAACTCCGAAATACGAAGGCCTCCAACCCGTCATTCGGCTGGCTCTGCAGCCATCGCCATCAGTCCGCCGCAAGCGATAGCGACCCACTGTCAGGCGGCGATGGCTGTCACCATCAATCCACCGCACACGACACCATCACCATCAATCCGCCGCACACGGCACCATCCCGTGAGACTGACTCCGTCGAACCTCGAGCGGCCTGCCAGCACGCAGCTGCAGTTGTCACCATCAAGCTCCACTATAAAAAGGACCCTCCCGATACGCTAAGACTAATCTCTCTGATCTCTAAGCTCTCCTCTTCTTCTCTAAGCTCCGGAACTCATTCCGAGCACTCCATTCCTATTGGCCAGAGCTGACTTGAGCGTCGGAGGGTCCTGCCGGAGCCACCCCCACCGGCTCCGGACAGGACTTTGTTTTGCAGGTCCCCGACGGCAACCTCAGCGGCCTCGACTCCAGCGGCCTCCGACGACGACCAGTTTCTGCACCAACAGATTGGCGCTAGAAAGAGGGCCTGAACCTCCGGGGTTCCCTTGTTCTTAAAGGAGTGCTCGGCGACTCTTCTCTTCCCTCTCCGGAGATCTTCCTTTTCTCTTCCGAAGAGAAAATGCCCCCAGGAGAGCTTCGACTCGGCGATCGGCGTCCTGCGCGCCAAGTACGTCTGCTCCCATTGCAGCCCCGGTAGCCCAGGCTCCACCCGAAGCCACCGCAGATGTAGAGCAGTTCAACCTACCGGATGGGTTCGTGGCTCCACCGAGGTGATACAGACCGTGCGACAACCTTCGGCGGAGACTTTGCCAGAAAAACGCGAGAAACCGGTCTTAAGGAAGAGCATTTGGGCATGCTAATCGCCCTTAGGAGAGAAACGAAGAGCAGAAGTTCTTCCGCAGAAGCGGAATGAAGTTCGGCGCGAGGAAGGTTCCGCGGGAAAGCGGAATGGAGTTTGCTGCGAGCAGAAAAGCGGAATGAAGTTCGGCGGCAGCAAGGCCGAACTTCCCCTGAAATCTCATCATCGGAATGAAGTTCGGCGCAAGTGAGGCCGAACTTCCGCTCGGGTATGACACCAAGGGAACTACCTACGAAGAAGTCACAGGAGGTGGAATGAAGCTCGGGCAAGCGACGCCGAACTCTACTTCGAACTCGTCATCAAGGAAGTCCTCCCCCAGGTTTCAGAAGGAGACGGAATGAAGTTCGGCCGCGCTCACGACCTCCCAGCGCAAGCAAGGCCGTACTCTCCCTCGAGCCCATCATCGAGGAAGCCCCGACAAAGGAGTATGAAGTCCACCCACGGAAGCTTCTGCGGGAAAGCGGAACGAAGTTCGGCGCAAGTGAGGCCGAACTCACGCTCGAGTATGACACCAAGGAAACCACTACAAAGAATTCACAGGAGGTGGAGTGAAGTTCGGGCAAGCAAAGCCGAGCTCCCCCTCGAGCTCGTCGTCAAGGAAGTCCGGACAAAAGCAGCAGAGGAAGTTCTCCCGCGGAGGGTCTCGCGGGAAAACGGAATGAAGTTCGGCGCAAGTGAGGCCGGAGTGAAGTTCGGGCAAGCAAAGCCGAGCTCCCCCACGAGCTCATCGTCGTCAAGGAAGTCCGGACAAAAGCAGCAGAGGAAGTTCTCCCGCGGAGGGTTTCGCGGGAAAACGGAATGAAGTTCGGCGCAAGTGAGGCCGAACTTCACCTCGAAGCCCGTCATCGAGGAAGGGGCATTAGTCCTCCCGCGGAGGCTTTCGCGGGAAGGCGGAATGAAGTTCGGCGCAAGTGAGGCGGAACTCCAGCCCGATTATGTCACCAAGGAAGCCCCCTACAAAGATTTCGCACAAGGTGAGATGAAGTTCGGCCGAGCTCACAATCGCCCCAGGGCAAGCGAGGACTCCCTCTCGAGTATGACTCCAAGGAAGCTCCGACAACTGGGCATAAAGTTCTCCTGCAGGTTTCCCAAAGGAACAACCCCTAACTCCTTGAGCTCGCCACCAAGGAGGCTCCCAACAAAAGGACGCGAAGAAGCCCTCCCGAAAGGTTCCGCAACTACGCCCCGCTCTTCTAACTCGAATTCTCAGCCGAAGTTAAGAGCCAGCTGCCAAGACCAGAAGGTTTACAGGTCTCCCCAAACCAGAAGCGCGATCGAAATAAGTATTGCCCTACCATCAACGACCACGTGATCGAAATAAGTATTGCCTCTACCATCGCGACCACGGCCACGACACCGAGGAATGCATCCAGCTCAGAGATGAAATCGAGGAGCTCGTCAGAAAGGGGCGGCTGAGTAAATTCCTCCGGCACCAGCCTGAAGCAGGAGAAGATCGGCCAAGGACGCTGCCGTAGCCAGAGAACCGCAAGAAGGTCGGCCACCTTACATGGCCTCATCCACATTGCCCCTGGGAGGAGCTTGGTGCATCAGCGATTCGTCGTCTCCCAGCGACAAGAGCTTGCACCAAATTGAGGATGGCCAGTATGAGGAGGTCGTCCACCCCGGGACTTATTGGCCGAAAGAAATGCGGAGGAACAACGCTATCCACGACCTTGAAATACAAAATTTGGGGATGCACTGCTAGTAACTTCCTTTCAATAAAAATTCTTTCCTTTCCAAATAATATTATTTCTGGATGCAAAAACTATGCGATGATAGGGAACAAGCAGTCAATAATTGCCGCGTTAGGACAACCTCGGCTAGAGATAAGATCTCTCCCGAGCGAAGGCCTCGTTCACAAAGGACGAGATGGGGGGAGAGGCCCTGACAGCGGCCTTATGTGCCCCCACAGCCGTTAGGAACAGGAGGAGAACCTCGTCCTAACGCGAGCAACAACCTCGGCTAGAGATAAGATCTCTCCCGAGCGACCGTTGACAACCTCGTTAGGAACAGGAGGAGAACCTCGTCCTAACGCATGAGCGAGATAAATCAACCCTCGGCTAGAGATAAGATCTCTCCCGAGCGACCTCGTCACAAAGAGAGATGACCGACCCCGGACAGCCGTTAGGAACAGGAGGAGAACCTCGTCCTAACGCGAGCATCAACCTCGGCAGAGATAAGATCTCTCCCGAGACATCGGCTAAGATAAGATCTCTCCCGACAGAGGAAAGTCCTCCCAGCGCCTCGCAGCATTCAAAAGATAAGATCTCCCCGATTTGCTAACCTCGGCCAGAATAGAAGCCTCTCATCCCCGAGAACCTCCGACATCTTGACACCTCGGAGATAAGATCTCCAGCGAAGACCTCTCAAAAGAACGATGGAGGAAGAGGCCAGTGCCCTTAGGTGCCCCCCAGCCCGTTAGGTCAGCGGAGAACCTCGTCCTAACGAGCATCACTCGCTAGAGATAAGATCTCTCTCCCGAGCGATTCCGTTGACAACCTTGGCTAGAGATAAGATCTCTTTCCCGAGCGACCTGGTCCGTTAGGAACAGGAGAGAACCCATCCAACGCGATCAACTCGCTAGAGATTAAGAATCTCCCCGAGCGAACCGTTGAACAACCTCGGCTAATAGATCTCCCCGATAACTCTCCGAGCGATCTCTTCCCGAGGATTAATCGATCCCGACCTAGTAAGCCCCACGACCGCGAAACTCGTAGAACAGGAGGAGAACCTCTCCTAACACGAGCATCAACCTCGCTAGAGATAAATCTCTCCCAAAGCGACGGAGAACATCTCTCTACGACCTCAACCTCGGCTAGAATAGATCCTCGCGAGGAAACCTCGGCAAAGATAATATCCCCCGAGATACAACCTCGGAACAGAACACCTCGGACAAAAGTCGGCAGCAGGAGATAAGTCTCTTCACGAGCGACCGTGGGCCCGTTAGGAACAGGAGGAGAACCTCGTCCTAACGCGAGCATCAACCTCGGCTAGAGATAAGATCTCTTCCCGAGCAACCGGATCAACCTCGGCTAGAGATAAGATCTCCCCAGAGCGACCGCGGACAACCTCGGTTAGGAACAAGAGGAGAACCCCGTCCTAACACGAGCATCAACCTCGGCTAAGAGATAAGATCTCTCCCAAGGCAACCTCGACTAGAGATGAGATCTCTCCCGAATGACCGTGGGCAACCTCGGCCATAAATAAGATCTCCCCGAGGAAAGCTCGACCGCAGGAGATGAGATCTCCCCCGGATGCCCGATACAACCTCGGCAAGAGAAAGCAACCGTGTCAACCTCGGTTGAAGAGCTTCAACTTCGACCTCGGCCAGAGATAAGATCGGAGACAGCCTTGCCCTGAAATCATATCTCTCCCAAGTGCCCACATCGACCTCAGCTGTAGGAGACAATGTCACCCCCGAGGAGCACAACCTCCGGCTTCGATCGCAACGGACGAAGCCCCCTCAACCTCGGCTGGAGATGGGATCTTCGCCGGGCTTCAACCCCGATATCAACGTCAGCTGGAGGCGATATCCCCCCGAGCTTCGACCTCAGAGCTCAAAGGAAGACTTCGGCAGTCGCCTTTTCTGCACTCCCTTCCTTCGATTTTCGAACTCGGGAGTGGGGGGGCTAGTGTTGGGGATAAATCCCGCTCCCGCTGAAGTCTAGCTCGACGGCAACTTGTAGCCGTGGAAGAGCTTCGACGGAAGCACCCCGGCCGAACTACTACAGCCGGCCGAACTACTTAGCGCCCAAGCTCCTTGGACTCCAAGCAGTCGGGCTTCGGCGAACCCCCAGCGGCCGAGTTTCTTCCAACCCGTTCAGCTGGCCGAACTCCGTAGCGGCCGAGCTCCTCGAACTCCTCAGCTGACGAGCCTCAGCCGAAGTCCAACATTCGATCGAGCTTCGAATTCCCAGCGGCCGAACTCCTCAGCGGACGAGCCTTAGCTGCATGCCTCCGGCCAGACGCCTATGAAAGCCGAACTCCTTCCAAGCTTCCTCTTCAGAAGCCCGAACTCCGAAATACGAAGGCCTCCATCCCATCATTCGGCTGGCTCTGCAGCCATCGCCATCAGTCCGCCGCAAGCGATAGCGACCCACTGTCAGGCGGCGATGGCTGTCACCATCAATCCACCGCACATGACACCATCACCATCAATCCGCCGCACACGGCACCATCCCGTGAGACTGACTCCGCCGAACCTCGAGCGGCCTGCCAGCACGCGGCTGCAGTTGTCACCATCAAGTTCCACTATAAAAAGGACCCTCCCGATACGCTAAGGCTAATCTCTCTGATCTCTAAGCTCTCCTCTTCTTCTCTAAGCTCCGAAACTCATTCCGCGCACTCCATTCCTATTGGCCAAAGCTGACTTGAGCGTCGAAGGGTCCTGCCGGAGCCACCCCCACCGGCTCCGGACGGGACTCTGTTTTGCAGATCCCCAGCGGCGACCTCAGCGGCCTCTACTCCAGCAGCCTCCGGCAACGACCAGTTTCTGCACCAACACCAGTTGTAGAGCCGAATCCCGATTCATAGTATGACGATCCAAATTGTTCTCTATATCTGGCCATCTCCTCCATACGATACTGATGATCCATACTCGCTCGGATGGCAGCCTCCATCCGTGCCTTCTCATCATCTGGAGCGAAGCCTGCTCTGAGTCTCTAGAGTAATAAGAAGGTTGCTCTACAAGTCAACGGTCCACCTATGCTCTCTTCTGCTTGGCCTTCTCCTTCATTAATTTAAAATTAGCAAGATGTTTCTTCATCAGCTGTCGGACCTCCCACGGACATTTTTGACATATAGCCACATCAAGATAACCACCAACCAAATGCTGCTTCAACCTAATCACTTCTTTCTTGAACTCTGTGTTGCACCATTTGCATCTCCAATGGTGCCAAGCCGAGAGCATCTCACCATTCTCCCAATCAATATCATGCTCTGTATTTTTCTTCTTACTCATTTCTGCAAGTTTAACAAAACACATTCTTTTAATAATTATCTATAAAAATTAAAATTTTTCATCAGAAAGCCTTATATTTTTTTATTATTTAAACAACTAAAAAATTTAAAAAATTCTAAAAATTTATTTAAGCTTAGATCCAAGTAGAAATATGTTATACACTCTCCATATATGCTTCTAAGCCTATTAAAATACATTAAATACTATTTATTTTTTTATTTTATTCAAAATTAAGCTGAGGTTATTATGCATATAATACAACAAAAACTTCAAAATCGGACATAAAATTTACACTATACATTACTTCAGTTGTCCTAAACAATATTATGAATTTACATTTTTTATAATTTTTTAATTTTTTAATTTTTTTATTCTAAAAATATATATTTTTAAAATATATATATAATTAATAAAAATTAATGATTTTAGAATCACCGCATAGATCTTCCAAAGGTCTATAATATATAAAGAAATCATACTAAAATCATAAACTTTTGGCATAATTTTTTCTTATTTTTTACCTCTTGCCATTTTTTGGCCACAATAATATGAAAAATAAAATATTTACTAACAGAATACTAGATTACCTTACTTTCAGTCAAAAATCGTAGTCTCTCCGAGGTTGTGACAATTTTTTTAAATTTTTTTCCTCTTTTTTTAATTTTTTTGGACTTTGTTCGCACTCTCGGCATCCTCAAAGTCTCAGACGCTCTGACCCCTGAGGCAAAGAGTGTCACCATGCCATTATTGGCTGGCCCCCCCACACCACTAACACCAAAACCCACCCCTTTGCCCCTTTGTCGGTATGGCTCGGTTCAGAGCCGTACCGAGCCGAGCCGCCCGATTTTGGGCGGTATTAAGCCAAGCCGAACCGAACCGAGCGGTTTGGTGCGGTTCGAGGGGTTTACCGAAAAAAATGGCCGAATCGGACCGATTTTCCGCTGGTCTGGCTCAGTACGAGGTGTACCAAGCGATTCGGTACGGGATGTATCGGGCGGTTCGGCCCGCTATAGCATTCCATGGTTTTACCTTCTCTCTCCAAAAAATAAGCATGGGCCCACCAATTTTTTTTACCATCTCTCTCTTCCACTTTTTATACCAAACATGGTAATCTGACATGGAAATTATTTTTCCATGCCAGATTACCCCAAACCAAACGGCCCCTAAAGGTAAATTGGTGGTTTTGAAGTTCAGGTTTTGGATTCAAGTCTCTCTTGGAGACTTATAGGAACTAAGATGAATAATTCTAGGAAGCTTGCATGTTATATGCACATAAATGCGAGCCATGCATGCACACAAACATATATACATAAATATAATTACAGCAATGTCCACATTGACATAAGAAAGTTTGGAAATTAGCAGTAAAAGTCAAGGAGGTCATCATCACAAATCTTGGAGCCATTACTATAGGAGAAAATAAGGAAAATGTCCAAAATTCATCCCAAAGCTTCTTTTTTACATAGGGATCTGGCCATCACCCAGACATATGGTAGGTCATTTATAGCTTTAGAAATAAAAATGCAAAAATAAAAGAACCTTCCTTCTCCAAATTAGACAATTAAGAGTTTATACATAATGGGAAAACCAGAAAAAGAATTCCACCTAAGATAATTTAAGGATACTCATATGACTAGTCCTTTCCAAAGAGACTCATTGAACTAAAAAAAAAAGAAAGAAAGAAATTTAGAAATAATGAACTTACTGCATGAGTGAAAAATTAAAGAATCTCATAGATTAGGATCACTGAAAAATGTCATATGCAAAGACATAAAGTGCTAAACCACCATAAAATACAATCAAGAGTTTCAAAGAAATAAGCTAGACTCTCCATCTTGATCAATGCTGAAAACCAGCAAGCTGAAACATTAGTTGTAGGAAAATATTCACCACAAGTCAGGCATCTAAATTATCACCCTGAAGCAGTATAGCATGGAGTAAAAATTTAACAAGCTAGCATTAGTTCTTTTTCTTTAAAATAAAGTATTACAATTTCTCTCCCTTTTGAGAAATTATTTATTCCATTTTCAGGTTAATCACCAGTTTTTTGTCAAACTAAGTGTTTTTACATCCACTTTTGCAAGAGCATGTCACACAAAGTAGAACATTTCCTATCATGTTTAATGTAATGAGGAGTCTTAATTTCATTAAGCAATTTACATAAGCATGTTTGTTGGCACATATATAAAAAGTACTTTATATAATTGGTCCTTATTGTAATTTATCATGGTAAAAATACCATGCAGAAACCCTTGTAGACATAAAAACATCCTTGCAAGCCAAAGCACCTATAATTTTGTTCCATAAAAATTAAGTTCAAGAGCAGACCAAGCACTAATAAATTTGACAGTGACCATCTGAATTGCATAAAGGAGTTGGAAAATTAATTGAGATGATATATATTAGCATATCTTCGGTAACGCACATGAAGCACGACCAGGAAGACAAATTATAGGGCCCTGTCTACATTTTTCATATATCATAATCCAAAATCAACTCCATGCTCCCTTAACTTCCCTCATCAACTCAACAAAACTAAAAAGAAACAGCCATAGAACACTAATTGACTCAAGTAATTACCTCTGCAAAATGTTGCATTCAATATTACACAATGAAAGGACATCCAAAGAAAACAAAATCATGGGAAGAATAAAAAAACTCAACATCCTCTTCTCATCCCAAGCAAAAAGCTCCTCTTTATTTTATGGATTATTCATGAATGCAATTAATATGCAAAAATTGTGCAGTCAGAAACATCTTCCATACATGATAATTCAAAAACAACCATATAGCCTTTTAAACCCCCTGATTCCAATCACCATCACAACAACAGAATTGAAAGAAGCAACTTAATAAACCGCCAATTTGTACTGGAACGGAACATTTAACACAAACTGGCAGGGACCAAAAAAGAATACAAGATAATAGTTTAAAATGCTCATTATTTTAAATAAAAAAAAAAAAAAAAAAACATATAGGAAACTACAGTAGAGCTCCAAGGCCCTATCTCCATAAAAATCCAAGCTTGCCCAGATCATAAACCAGGAAGAAAATTGAACCAAGCTATAAGCTATAACCTTCTCCTTCTAAGCTATAAGCTATAACCAAGCTACAAGCTGAAATTGCTCCTCTTCCAACATCAAGCTATAAGCTATAACCTTCTCCTTATTTAAATAAACTTCGATAATTTTTAAACCAACTGTTTCGTGGATGGTTCAAATATGCACTTAAGCTATGAAAACTAAACAGTCATATATAAATAAATCTTCCATTCATACTAACCCAAAAATAATTATATAAATTTTGAACTCCTTGGTTTCTAATACCACATCACAACATGTAAACACCACAAAAACTTAATTTCCAAAAAACTAACCTCTTCAAAATCTCACGCTTTTTATACAAATTAACAAGGAACAATCCATTAAAAAAAAAAAAGAGGGAAGCCAAAAAGAAACGAATGTAAACATCCTCTTTTCCAATCACGAGGTACAAGCTCTTGAACATTTGCAGAAACCCTACGAGAGAAGAGACTACCGTAGGACACCAAAACCCTAGCTTCCATCAAAATCCAGACTTTAAACAAGCGGGTAGGACTCGTTCAGTACCTCAAAGTTGAATTTGGGAAGGGGAGGGAGCTCTCTGAGGAAATCCGTGGGCTTCTTGACGCTCCGCCGCATCTCCTCCTCGACGAGGCGGTCGACCTCGGCCTTCACCCTAGGGTCACCGTAGTCGTCGTCGATGTACGGCAGCGCGTCGACAACGTCCGCCTTCGGACCGGCCGTCCAGCCTTGGCGGGAAGGATCCAGCGGGGCTTCGAGCATCAGTATCTCTCTTCCCGCCATCATCTCTGGAAGGGGAGATAGAAGGAGAGGGAGTGAAAGCGAGCAGCTCGGGAGGGAGGGTTTTGGGGCTTTGGCTCTGAGAGTCTCAGTACGGCGGACCGTTCATCTCCCACGGCCCGGATTTTAAACACGTGGTCATGGAAAAGGGATTGTATCTACGGTGATGAAAAGGAATTAAACCTTCCTTTGAGCGACTTCACCGTTAGATCGCGCAATAGACGATTTGAGAGTTGTGCAAACGGATTCTTGGAGAAGGCCAGGGTGCTTTGAAAGTGTTTGGATCTTGATCCAACGGTCCACATGGCGAAAGAAAATTAATCATTCTTTCATATGGAAGGTACAATCCAAATATATCTTTTTTTTATATTATTTTTCTCAAAAAAATAACATCTTTGTATTAAATATTTGTTTAAAATATATTTATTTATATTTATTATATAATAAATAGGGAATTTTGAAAATATTATTATTTAAATATTAAATTTTAAAATTAATATTTTTTTAAATTTATTTTCGAAACTATTCTACTTATAGTGAGGTGACGTGGCAAAATCATATATTAAAAATTTAATTTCAAACTTAAAATCACATATTTAACATGTGATTTTAAGATAAAATTATAAAAATAAAATAAAAAATAAATTTACACGTTGGAAATGTGATTGCAAGAGAAATCGCATCTTCAACATATAATTTTTTTCGTTCTCCCATGTAGCATGGCTATTTTTTTTTCCATCGAGTAGTTCACAGGGATCGAGAAAGGGAAGGAGAGGGGATGGTGGCAGGGCGAGGTCACGAGGAGGGAAGGAGGGTAATTGCATGGGATACGATGCGAATGGCAGTGGGGTGAGGCCGCATGGACAGTGATGAGGCGAGGCCGAGGAAGGGGAGAGGGGACGGTAACAACGTCGGCCCACAGAGGATGAAGGGCGTCGGTGGAGGACGAAGGGCATGAACGGGAGGGGGTGTCGATGGAGGATGGAACGATGCAGCACCAGCAAAGGGTGCGGGCTTCACCAAGGGTGGGAGGAGGGGAGGGCGGCGGCGGCTGCGTGGGGGATGTTGTGGGAGGAAGGGAAGGGAAAGGGAAAAAATAAAAAAAAAAATTAGGGAGGGGGAGAAAAAGCACCCCCTCCTGGTCCATGCCCTCCATGCTCCACCCCCCCCCCACCCCCCTCCACGCCCTCCATCCTCTGCCAGCACACACCCCGATTCGTGCCCTTCGTCCTCCACCAGTGCCCCCCAGTCCACGCCCTTCATGCTCCGCCAGCGCCCCCCTCCCATCCACGCCCTCCATCCTCCGTCGGTGCCCCACGGTCTGTGCCTCCATGCTCCATCGGTGCCCCCCACCGTCGGCACCCCCTCTCCATCCGCGCCCTCCATGCTCCAGCGGCGCCCCCTGCACCCTTGACCGCTTACGGATAGAGTGGATCAGAAAAAAAAGCCAGTCGAAGAAGAAAAAAATTGGAAAAAATACATCTTAAAGATGCGATTTCACCTAAAATCACATCTTATATCATGATTTTATTTTTTATTTTATTTTTTTAAATAAAATATCATATCGGCTTAAAATCATATGTTGAATATGCGATTTCAAATCCAAAATTACATATTCAACATGCGAGTTCGTCACATCACCGCCACCTTACATATAGTTTTAAAAATAAATTTAAAATAATAATATTTTTTAAATTATTTTTTAAAAAATAATATTTAAAAAAAAACCTATAATAAAATATAAGTGCAATATGCCTGTCAGATTCCACCTGACCAATTGAATTCCCATACCGCTACTTTTTCTTTATAATGATTTTCTTAATGCAATGACAAGGGAAAATCTACATAGTTTAACCCCCCCAAAAAAAAAGAAGGGAAGAAAAATCTACGTAGGGGCGTAAGACGGAAAACTCACCGATCTAATTTGAAACCAATCAGAAGTACAGGGTTTGCCCACGAAAAGCCAACGGATTATCTGGTGGGGTTTGGATTCCTAAATTGGACCTGAATTTTTATTAAGTCAGGTTTGATGTAGATAGATCCACTAGTCATAACCTACTTTAGTCTACCAAAATCGTCTTTGTTGTACATGTGTAGTTTTAGTTTAACAATTGTCTGCAAAAAAGACACTGTATCTTTTTATTAGGTATATTGATTTGGCAATAAATAACCAAGATGATATAGCACAATCAACTTATCCAATCCATAATTTATATAGCAATCTAGGTACATTCAAAGATTCTTCAAAACATTCTTGTTGGGACTCCTAACCGACCTGAAAGTTAAGACGCGCAAATCAAAAGCAACCAACCTCCGGAGCTAAAGTCTCGTCTCGGTCCGGCAACCAAACAACTCAACATCAACCCAAGCCAAGTTAATCCAATAGAGAATGAAAGAAAATTTTCTTTGACCAACTCAACTAAAATCTCACAGAGAAAGATAGATAAAAAAAGATTTTCAAGAGTAAAGCTTCAGCCCTTTTTCTTTCTTTTTATTTTTATTAATTTTAAGAAAAAAAATAAGATAATACAGCTTCTATTTATAATAGTGAAGTATATTATTGTTCGATTCAGATTGGGTTCTTCTTCTTAAGACATGTTTATTAGAAATAATTTAGAAAAAAATAAAATTCTTCAAGAAATATATCTCAATTTCTATATCAACCATGTCTTAACGTCACTCCACCAAATTTTTCTCAGATTAAAAGTTACATCCCATCAAAATCTTATCTAAAAGAAAAATTTTCAATTTGATTGGCTTATTTCGGATCTCAAACAAAGAAAATTGGGCTCAATTGCTAGGGGTATTGCTCCTTTAGCATACATCATTTCATAAATCTCAAAAAAATATTTGATTTTTAAAAAATAATAAAATCGAATATTGTATGACCAAGTTATAGCATCTAAAAATTTGACTTATGATTTAGTTTTTCAATATAGGAAATATTGCTTCCAAATCCTATCCAACCCTACTCCAAGTTGCTAAGATAATCTATATTAAGTTTGGTGATCCTCTTGAGTCATAAAAAAATCTTTTTGGAAGTAGTTCAACTCCTCAGCCCAAATGCATATGACGTCCTAATGACTCCAGGTGGTTGTGGCATATCCTCAAATTATTATGCCATATTAGCGAGTTATTATTGTGCGATCCCAAGTTTATTAGAATACGATGCATAGAATATTTAGGATCCCAACAATAAATCAATCCAAAGATGCTCTATAAGAAAGTAAATCCCTTAAGGACTATATTAGAGATAAATTTCACTCCCACCGAAGTTCAGCATGATGCTTAGACTAATGCAGCTGATAATCATGGAGGAGCTTCGATCGAAAATTCTCCTTCGGTGGTCAAATCTTAGCCAAACTCCTTCAGCTAGCCGAACTGCTCAATGGTCAAGTTGGAGACTATTATTGAGGATAAACCTTGCTCCCATCGAAGTCCAGTCTGATGCTTAGCCTAATGCAGCTGGTAATCATGGAAGAGCTTTGATCGAAAATTCTCCTCCAGCGGCCAAATCTTAGCCGAACTCCTTCAACCGGCCGAGCTCCTCAGCAACCGAGCCCCAGCCGAACTTCTCCAACGGTCGAACCCCATCCGAACTTCTCTCACAGCCGAATTTCTACAGAAATCGAACTCCTCCTTCAGTCAAGTTCCTATGGGAGCCGAACTTCTTCCGAATCTCTCCTTCGGTTGGAATTCTACAGGAGCCGAACTCTCTCCGAACTCCTCCTTCAGTCGAATTTTTACAGGAGCCAAACTTCTTATGGATCCCTCCTTCAGTCGGATTTCTACAGGAGCCGAACTCCTTTCGGATCCCTCCTTCAGTCGGATTTCTATAAGAGCCGAACTTCTTTTGGATTTCTCCTTCAGTCGGATTCCTCCAGAAGCCGAACTCCCTCCGAACTCCTTCTTTAATCAAGTTTGTATAGGAGCCAAAATTCTTTCGGATCTCTCCTTCAGTCGGATTTCTACGAGAGTCGAACTTCCTCCGGACTCCTCCTTTAGTCAAATTTCTACAGAAGCCGAATTTCTTTCAGATCCCTCCTTCAATCAGATTTCTACAAGAGCCGAACTTCTTCTGGATCCCTCTTTTAGTCAGATTTCTATAGGAGCCGAATCTCTTCCAGTCTTCTCGCTCAGTCTGACTCCTACAGAAGTCGAAATCCTTTTAGATCTCTCCTTCAGTCAAATTTCTACAAGAGCCGAACTTCTTCTGGACTCCTCCTTCAGTCAAGTTCCTGCAGGAGTTGAACTCCTTTTGGATCTTTCCTTCAGTCGAATTTCTATGAGAGCCGAACTTCCTCCAGACTCCTCCTTCAATCAAGTTTCTATAGGAGCCGAACTCCTTCCAGATCTCTTCTTCAGTCGAATTTCTATAAGAGCCGAACTCCTTCCGGACTCCTCCTTCAGTCAAGTTTCTATAGGAGCCGAACTTCTTCCGGATCTCTCCTTCAGTCGAATTTCTATGGGAGTCGAACTTCCTTTGGACTCCTCCTTCAGTCAGATTTCTACATGAGCCAAACTCCTTCCGGACTCCTCCTTTGGTCAAGTTTCTATAGGAGCTGATCTCCTTTCGAATCTCTCCTTCAGTCGGATTCCTCCAATGGATTGCTTCTAAATTCCAGCTAGCATTCTTTCCGGATGATCCCCTCTAGCCGTATCCCCTTTAGGAGTTCAAATTCCTTTGGAATTGATGTATGTCAAACCTCCTCGCTGACCAACACCTGCTTCCTCCAAACTTCGATTATTCAATCTCAATGAATGGTCACTATCAGTCTGATGACGCCTCTCCCTCTCCATACCAAACCCCACATGGCCTCGAGCGGCTCAGTACTAGACAACTACGACTGTCGCCATCAGTTTGCTACAGGCGGTGCCCCCCTCCATGACAGACTCCACCAGACCTCGAGCGGCCCGCTATCAGATGGCTACAGCCATCACTATCAATCCGCTACAGACTCCGTCTATAAAAAAAAATCCTCTAGATACGTTTTCTCTAAACTCTCTTCTCCTTCCCAAAACTTTACCAAACTCTTTTCTGAGCACTCCATTTCTGTTGGCCAGAAGAGCTGACTTAATCATCGGAGGGTCCTATCGGAGCCCCACCACCGACTCCGGATGGGACTTTATGTTGCAGATCACTGGTGGCAACCTCGTCTTTCTCGAATTCAGCTCAATTCGACGTCAACCAGATTCTGCAACAATAGAATTGGCACTGAAGGAAGGGCCCTCTGTTTCTAAGGTACCCTTATTCTTAAAGGAGTGCTCAGTCGACCCTACCAACCTTCTTCAAGGTTTATCTCCATCATCTTCCTCAATCCCAAGAAATACCTCCAAAGAAGGCGACTATCCGAAGATCTACCACTTCTGCCATCAGGTCTAAGCCAGATCCATCTATTTTTGCTCCATCGTCGGTGCTTCAACCACCACCTCCACCGATGGCTATGATAGATTTGGAGCAGTTTAACCTACTGATGCAGTGGATTCAGAGCCTCACCAAAATGGTGCAGACCATGCGGTAGCCTCCGACGGCGATTTTGCCAGAAAACCCGCCATCAGGATGTTAGGAACCGGCCCCAAGGAAGAGCACTTGCCTAGCATATCTATCGTCCTTGGGACGGAGAAATAGAGAGTAGAGGATCAGTGTTTGGATCATGATTCTCCTCCGAAAGAGATCTTTTCCATCTACAACTGAAAGCCATCCAAGATCTACGATCGAGATGACGTCCTCAATCATAAACTATGGGAGATGGATCGATGGATTGAAGAACTCTACCACGTCGCCCCGGCTCCCTATGATGATATCTGCACCGATCCTCCTTTCTCTTTTCGAATTATGCAAGAGCCCGTTCCATCGAACTTCAAGCTTTTCCAACTTGAAAACTACGATGGAACCTCTGATCCGATCGATCACCTAAAAGCCTTTCGGACCATGATGCTACTCCATGGCACATCAGACGCCATATTATGCCGAGCTTTCTTATCTACCTTAAAGGGAGCAGCAAGAAATTGATACTCGGTGTTGAAGTCAGGTATGATCTTCTTCTTTGACCAGATGAGCCATCAGTTTATGGCTCACTTCGTCAGCAGCCGACGTCCATGCCGAGGTTCGAATTTTTTGATGAATGTCAATCAGAAGAAGAAAGAATCCATCCAGGCTTATGTCATCCAATTTAATGCTGTTGCATTGGAGGTCCGAAACCTGAACCAGTTTGTTGCAATGGCCGCACTCAAGGGCAGCCTTCAGAAGAATGATTTGCTGTTCTCCTTGGAGAAGAAGTATCCCATGGACTTTGTTGATCTGCTAGCCCGGGCCGAGGAATATGTCCGTGCGAAAGAAGCCTTCAAGTTGAAGGATGAAGAAGCCATAAGAGAGCGGCAGGCGAGCGAGTCTAGTAAATCTATGACTGATGGAGGGCCGAATAAAGTTTGACCACGCTCACGAACTCCCTCCGAGCGCAAGCAAGCCCGAACTCCTCCTCGAACTCATCATCAAAGAAGCTCCGATAGAAGGGTGCGAAGAAGTCCTTCCTCTAAAAGGTTCCACAACTACGCCCCCCTTAATGCTCCTAAAACTCAAGTTCTAATGGAAACTAAGAATCAACTATCAAGATCAGAAAAATTACGATCTCCTCCAAACAAGCATGATCGAAGTAAGTACTGTCTCTACCATCGTGACTATGTCCACGATACTGAAGAATGCATTCAGCTCCAAGACGAAATCGAGGAGCTCATCAGGAGAGGTCGGCTGAATCGATTCCTTATATGCTGGCCTGAAGCAAAAGAAGATCGGCCAAGGGCGCTACTATAGCCAGAACCATAAATAAGAAAGGAACAACAAGAAGATCGACCGCCTCTTGACATCATTAATCCTATCTCTGAGAGACTTAGTACTTCGAAGAGCCACCATCTCTCAACCTCAAAGCTAGGAGAAGCTTGTGTTAGATATATGTGCCCTAGAAGTCAGAATTGGCTGACACTTGTAATACACTTTTAGGGGCAAAATTATAATTTTGACTATAATCAATAAAATGGGATATTTTCTATCACATATGTGTATTTAGTGTCTGTGATACATCCTTTGAGTTAATGATAATGATAATTCATATTTTTAAGAGTTGAAAATTTAAGACATGAATAATCATTATTAACTCATAAAATGCTCCCGACCATAGGATCATCATGAGGATGGTGATTGATCTGGAAGGTTGGTGTACAATCACTTCTCTTTAGTAGATAAGTCTTGAGTCTATGGTGTGAAGACATCGAAGTAAGAGTACAGATACTCGTTAGAGAACGAGGGCACTGAGTGTGACCACCTCGAGTAGTTATTAGGAAGTCTACCTTCTCATCAATGACTGACTCGATGCTGCAGTGGTGTGTCTGGTTCTTTGAATCCTGAGGTGCATCGGTAGTTCACCTTGAGGGTGTTATAGTTTGACTACACCACAACTCGATCTCCTAGCCATTCAGAATCCTGAGGTGTATGTTGGCTATAGCATATTCATTATGGAAACTGGATTGCATCAAGATGGAATCTATCTACCTCGGTGGTAGAGGAGCAGCCCTATGATGATCATGAGAATCAAGTCCAAAAGCCCATGGCCATGGCAGAGTAAAATAATAGAAAGAGTTTCTATTTAGATTTTCACATCGGACTTGAATCGAATGATTACATCATATGATAGAAACTAGGGTTTGACAAGTTCACCTTAACCTTAATTTGATCGAAGCTCAAGATAGAAGAAACTTAATCACACAGGTAGCTACACCAAGAGGTTCGCATTCAGCTCTGATGGGTTGCCACCATATACTGCTAGGTGTCACTGGTGGATTTTGGGAGCAATTAGAATGATTTAGATGATCGATCATTCTAGCTATTCGAATCAGAAGAGTTCTGATCCATCGAAAGAAGTTTCGATGATGTCGATGATAGAGATCATGACATATCCCATTACCATACAGAACTAAATCTAATTGGGTCATACAAATAAGGGTTTGAATCTGGTGATCATCAATTGAATTGATCCAGTTCAACTGATCTGAATGAGATTCAATTAGGTTCAAGAAAATCGTGCTAGCACTCGATTGAACCTAACGTTCTTCTTTTACTATCATAAATAGTTATCCTGACTGAGCCAAAAGAGTTTGTGCTTGATTAGAGGCCTTCACTTGATCTGACTGGAGCCTGTCCAAGTCAAAAAAGGATTGTCTTATTTTGTAAGATAATACCTGCCATTTTTTATCACCTGCCATTTCTCATCCTTTGACTTTAGTCAAAAGTTGACCTTTGACTGATCAAATATTGATCATTGATACTTTGACTTCTGTCCACGTGTCATGTATCTATTGGAGAGCTGGAGGAGGCTTGTCCCCCTATCAGAATCTGGTAAGGAGGAGGGTGCCCAAGCTGGAGGCGCCTAGGAGTCTCTGTTGGATAGAGACTCCATCTCCTTTTTGGATTTTGATTAGACTTCTCCTAAGAACCATGTTTGACTAGTCTTAGGCGTCATCTAAGAAGGAATCCAAGGGACTCTATTCCCATCAATCAGATTTAGATCTAATTTCACAAAGGGTTGTAATTGATTGGGAAGAAGAGGAGTTGGATCACGCATATAATAAGATCCTACACCCAACTCAAGAGGCAATTGAAAATTCCCATGCCCCAATGCTGGTTCTCTCCTCCTCCTCCATGCCAAGCCCATCTTCTCCCTCTCCTCTCCATGCCCAAAATAGTTTGGGATCTTGGTTGGTGCAATCCAGACAAGAGAAAGGCAACAGAAAGCTAGAAGGCTGCACTACTGCAAAGGACAACTATTGATCTTCGAAAGGTATTTTGAAGATCCTCCAAATCAGATCCAGATCTGATTTTTGGAGATGTGATAGAAAAGAAGAGGATCTTCAGATCCAATTTGAGTGAATACCGATAGAGACCAAGCACTTGCGTGGCTAGATGCAGAACCTTCCGCTGCTTACAGGATCATCAATGGATAATAGAATTACCCTACTTCAAGATAAATTTATTTAATTTAATTTATCTAAATTTTATTTTTATTATTAAAATAATAAGAATTAGATCTCAAATATCTCAAATTTGAGCTAAATTAAATTTTTTTTTTTTGAAATATATCTCTTGATCCGAACAAATCTGAACGAACCTGATCCGAAAAATCAGAATTTTTCCTTCAACTGATATCAGAGCAAAGATTCTAAAGTATTTAGATCTAATTTTAAATTTCTTTTAATCAAAAAATAAATGATTTTAGATGTTACATAAGATATGATCAGATCTGAAATTAGAAAAAAAAATAAAAATTAAATGATTTGGATCTAAGATTAGAAAATATGCATGACTAGTTTTAAAATAGAATAGTTCTATAGAATAGTCTTGCATGTTTATAATTTAATTTGATTAAATCATATTTTAGATCTATTTATTTACTATTTTTTGATATTATAATTATTATAATAACATCTAAAAAATAGTAAATAAAAAATTATTTAATTTTAAACATCATATGAGATATGATTGATGCATGTCTAGACTAGTTGTAGAATAGTTCTACATAATTGTCTAGATTAGAATTTATTTTGATTAGATCAATTTAAATCTAATTTTTTAGATTATTATGAGATAATTTAGATCTGAAAAATATGCATGATTCGATACATGAGATGTATGCAAAATATGCCATGATTAGATCTAATTTGTATATGAGATATATGATATAGATCTAAAACTGTTTTGTAGTATTGACATGTTCCTGATTAAGGCGTTCCTCTTGGCCGTCCGGTCATAAGAACGAAGAAGGGTTTAAAGGCCCTCTCCTTCCCATTCTCGATGGGGTGTTCTTATGATGTGTAGGGGTGCTGCGTGTTCGTCCTTAATCAGAAACCCAAAACTTACTTTCTGCAAAACCCTAGATCCTGAAACCCTAGGATTTATTGTGCATATTTTGTTTATGAACCCTACTTAATTAAGAATTAAGATTATGAAATATTAATTAGGTCTAAAATTGAGAATTTTAGAGATCTAAGACATATTCATAATACTGGGTTCGGGCTTGGGTAGCTCAATTAGGTCTAAGCGGTTGATCAAACCGAATCAAGAGTTGGTTAGATGGGATCAACAATGCTTAAATTGACCAGCCTAATAGGATTAAGTCTGGGTCAAGATCGAGTCACGATCAAGCAAGACCTAATTAGGCTCAGAGGTTAGAGTCTGGATTGTAGGCTAACCCAATTGGTTCTGACTCAACAATTTGGTGTCTAAGGTAAGTTTGGCACATACGACCGACTGGTTTTTAATTGGAAGCTACTCGACCTGAATGCGTTCTTGTACGAGTTAATGGCATATTCCTTCCACCGGTCTCACTTACCTGGCCATATCTGTTGACACAGTTCTGATCTGAGGTGGTCAATAATCCGAGCTAACCCATGCCACTAGGTTAGTCATAATTGTTATGACTATGACCAAGTCTAGTTTAATGAGACCTGAATCAATTCTTCCCTAAGAAAAGATTAAGTCTGAGGTCTTCCACCATTGTAGATGTGCGGGCCCTTCCCGGGGTTGATTGTTCTCGGCTGGATACAGTGGCTCAGTTGCACCGAAAAGATGCAACCATGTCTATTAGGCATTGGATGCTATGGGCTGGAGGATGAGTTGGGCTCAATATTTCGGATACGGTGAGAGACTCAATTAGGAACCCAGTCTATGCAAATGGTGGGTCTGACTTAACTAAGGAGTGGATCAATATTTCGGATACGGTGAGATTCATGAATTAGAGACCAAGTTTGGGTGCACCATGATTAGAGAATCATTGAACAAGAGTTGTTCACTCATTGGCTAACCCATCACCAATAACTGTTAGGTGAGGTGATGAGTCAGTTGGTGAGACCGCACCACCCACTAGAAATCATTAATCATGGAGATTTTTGCATCTCTACAGAGGGAGTGTAGGGATCCGAGAAAATAGTGGGAGCTAATTTGTTTAAAAATAAAATTCCTAAATAAATTGGTCAAGTCAAAATTACAGTATCTAACTAGAATCTTTGACTCTCTACAGGAAAATGTCTGCGTCCAACCCATTGGCACGTATCCTGGACACACATAGACTGACTGGACCCAATTATAAAGATTGGCTCAGGAACTACAAAATTATTTTGGGTTCTGAGAAGTTAACCCATGTTTTGGACCAGGACCCTCCCACCTTACCAGCCCGTCCATCCACTTGAACAGAGAGCGTCTCTGAAAAAATGGAATTGACGAAGATAATAAGGCCAGATATTACATGTTGGGCTCGATGTCTGATGAGCTCCAGCGCCAACATGAAGATATCGGGACTGCTCGCCAAATGTTGGCTCACCTGCAGGAGATGTTTGGTGAACAGAGTCGCGCAGCCAAATATCAAGTCACGAAATGACTTTTTAAGGCTAAGATGCGTGATGGGCAGTCAGTCCAAGATCACTGTCTGACAATGATCAAGGACATGGAAGAGCTTGAGAAGCTCGGTGTGAAGTTAGGACTTGGATCCTGCAGAATGATATTATTCTGCAATCCTTGACTGATGCATATGGGCAATTCATCATGAATTACCACATGCATAAACTTCAAAATTCCTTGGCCGAATTAATGAATATGCTGGTTACCGCTGAGCTTTCTATGAAAGGTTCTAAAGGCTCAGTTCTTGCTATGGAACGGACTTCTTCCAAAAGAAAGTCTTATGGAAAGAAAAAGAAGTCTGTGAAAAAGCAAAAGGTGGAAGGATCAAAGAAGAAGAAGGCAGAAAAGAAGAAGGCCGATGGCAAAGGAAAGTGTTTCCATTGCAACAGCGACGGCCATTGGAAGCGGAACTGCCCTACTTACCTGGCCACCCTGAAGAACAAGAAGGAAGGTCCTTCTGGAGGTATGCTCGTTATTGAGTCTAACCTTACGGTTTCTTCTGCATCCAGTTGGGTGCTTGACTCTGGTTCTAGTGCTCATCTGTGCACTTCCATGCAGGGTCTTGAGGATAGCAGGAGGCTGAGGGATGGAGACATGATCCTACGCATCGGTAATGGAGCAAGAGTTGCTGCAGTAGCCGTGGGAACATACCCTCTTCGATTACCATCTGGTTTAGACTTAGTTTTGAAAGACTGTTATTATGTGCCTGCAGCTAGCAGGAATTTGATTTCTGTTTCATGCTTAGCACTAAGAAGGCTTATGTGATTACCTTCTTTAAGGACCATTGTAACATTCTTTATGAAAGAAATAAAATTGCAAATGGTTTTCCTTATTAATGGTCTTTATCAGCTACATATTGATGTACCTGTTCTAACTATCGAGCAAAACGTGAATGCCAAACGACCTAGGGATAGTCCAAACGATAGATATCTATGGCACCTGAGATTAGGTCATATAGCAGAAGATAGGATCAACAAATTGGAGAAAAATGGGCTATTGAGTCCATTGACTTTCGAGTCATATCCAACTTGTGAATCTTGTCTTCAAGGCAAAATGACTAAACTCCCTTTTGTTGGACATGGGGAGAGGGCCACAGATCTCCTTGCCCTAGTACATACTGATGTGTGCGGCCCATTTGATGTGCCGGCTAGAGGCAATTTTGTCTACTTCATTACCTTTACCGATGATCTGTCTAGGTATGGGTATGTGTATCTTATGAGACACAAGTCTGAAGCTTTTGAAAAGTTCAAAGAATTCAGACATGAAGTAGAAAAACAAACTGAAAAACCCATTAAGGTTCTTCGATCAGATCGAGGAGGTGAATACCTTAGCCAGAATTCCTAGACTATCTCAAGAAAAATGGCATAGTCTCTCAATGGACTCCACCAGGAACACCTCAACTCAACGGGGTTTCAGAATGGAGAAATCGGACTCTATTGGATATGGTTCGATCCATGATGAGCTTCACAGACCTCCCTGATTTTCTTTGGGGACATTCATTGTTAACTTCAATTTATCTACTGAATAGGGTTCCCTCTAAAACCGTTCCTACCACACCGTATGAGATATGGCACGGTAAGAAACCAAGTCTGAGTCATCTCAGAATTTGGGGTTGTCCGGCTCATGTCAAAAGACAACAAGCGGACAAGTTAGAGTTTAGGTCCTTCAGAGCTCGATTCATAGGATATCCTAAAGAGTCATTAGGATACTATTTCTACATTCCAGAAGACCACAATGTGATTGTGAGTCGACATGCCATCTTTCTTGAAAAATAGTTTATTCAAGATAGCGGCATTGGAAAGCAGATTAAGCTTGATGAGAAAGTCTCACAAGTACAGAACGAGCTAAGGACCAATTGGAACCAAATCAGGTTGAGCCAATAAGAACACTACCTCCTCCACCTCGTAGATCGGAAAGAGTTTTCCCATCCCCCTGAAAGATACTTAGGTATTATTTCAGAGGAAGTAGAGAAAATGTTCCTCGTAGGTAATGGTGCTCATGGTGATGATCCCAAAACCTACAACGAGGCGATATCAGATATCGACTCCGAGAAATGGCTAGAGGCAATGCAGTCAGAAATTGACTCGATGCACTCAAACCAAGTCTGGACCTTGGTAGATCCACCAGAAGGTATAGTACCTATTGGGTGTAAATGGATCTTCAAGAGAAAGATTGGTGCAGATGGGAATGTGGAGACATTCAAGGCTAGACTAGTGGCAAAAGGTTATAGTCAACGCGAAGGCATTGACTATCAGGATACCTTTTCCCCAGTGGCTATGCTAAAATCCATCCGCACATTGCTTGCCATTGCAGCCTATTTCGATTATGAAATATGGCAAATGGACGTGAAAACGGCATTCCTTAAATGGATATCTTGAGGAAGATATCTATATGGAACAGCCGCTAGGTTTCACATCCAGTGATACTGATCACAAGGTTTGCAAGCTGCAAAGGTCCATATATGGACTTAAGCAAGCATCTCGGAGCTGGAACACTCATTTCAATGATGTGATCAAAAAGTTTGGTTTCATCAAAAATGAAGAGGAACCATGTGTTTTCAAAAAGGGTCAGTGGGAGCGCTGTTGTCTTCCTCGTATTGTACGTGGATGACATCCTCCTTATTGGGAATGATATTCCCATGTTGACATCAGTCAAAATATGGTTGTCCAAGGAATTCTCCATGAAAGACCTAGGTGAAGCATCCTTTATTCTAGGAATTAAGGTCTATAGGGATAGACCGAATAGGATGCTAGGACTTTCACAGAAGATGTACATAGAGGAAGTACTAAAGAGGTTTAGTATGGAAAACTCTAAGAGGGGATTAATACCCTTCAGACATGGTATTCATCTTTCCAAGAAGATGTGCCCTAGCACACCTGAGGAAATAGAACGCATGAGCAAGATCCCTTATGCTTCTGCAATAGGGAGCCTCATGTATGCCATGCTATGTACACGACCTGATATAGCCCATGCTGTGAGTGTCACAAGCAGATATCAGTCAAATCCAGGTGAAGAACACTGGACTTCTGTGAAATGTATCCTTAAGTACTTGAGAAGAACTAAGGATATGATGTTGGTCTTTGGTAATGGAGAACTCCAAGTCCAGGGATACACAGACTCGGATTTCATGTCCGATATAGATGATCGAAAGTCGACATCTGGAGTCTGTTTGTGTGCAATGGTGGTGCTGTCAGCTGGAAGAGTTCCAAGCAAACCATGATAGCAGATTCCACCATGGAAGCAGAATATATCGCTGCATCAGAGGCTGCGAAGGAAGCATTCTGGTATAAGAAGTTTGCTGCAGAAATTGGAGTAATGCCATCAGATGCCATTCCTCTATACTGCGACAACAATGGCGCCATAGCCCTTGCTAAGGAGCCGAGGTCTCACCAGAAATCCAAGCACATTGAGCGGCGATACCACCTCATCCGCGATTACCTCGAGAAGGGTTACGTCGAGGTCAAGAGAGTCAACTCCACAGATAATGTGGCAGACCCACTTACAAAGCCGTTGGGCCAGCAGAAGATCGAAGCCCACCTTGAGAAGATGGGACTTAGACTTGTAGCCAATTGGCTTTAGGACAAGTGGGAGATTGTTAGATATATGTGCCCTAGAAGCCAGAATTGGCTGACACTTGTAATACACTTCTAGGGGCAAAATTATAATTTTGACTATAATCAATAAAATGGGTTATTTTCTATCACATATGTGTATTTAGTGTCTGTGATACATCCTTTGAGTTAATGGTAATGATAATTCATATTTTCAAGAGTTGAAAATTTAAGACATGAATAATCATTATTAACTCATAAAATGCTCCCGACCATAGGATCATCACGAGGATGGTGATTGATCCGGAAGGTTGGTGTACAATCGCTTCTCTTTAGTAGATGAGTCTTGAGTCTACGGTGTGGAGACACCGGAGCGAGAGTACAGGTACTCGTTAGAGAACGAGGGCACTGAGCGTGACCACCTCGAGTAGTCATTAGGGAAGTCTACCTTCTCGTCAATGACTGACTCGATGCTGCAGTAGTGTGTCTGGTTCTTTGACCTGAGGTGCATCGGCAGTTCACCTTGAGGGTGTTATAGTTTGACTACACCATTACTCGGTCTCCTAGCCATATGGAACCCTGAGGTGTATGTTGGCTATAGCATGTTCATTGTAGGAACTGGATTGCATCAAGATGGAATCTATCTACCTCGGTGGTAGAGGAGCAGCCCTATGATGATCATGAGAATCAAGTCCAGAAGCCCATGGCCATGGCAGAGTGAAATAATAGAAAGAGTTTCTATTTAGATTTTCACATTGGACTCGAATCGAATGATTACATCATATGACAGAGACTAGGGTTTGACGAGTTCACCTTAACCCTAATCTGATCGGGGCTCAAGATAGAAGAACTTAATCACACAGGTAGCTGCACCAAGAGGTTCGCATTCAGCTCTGATGGGTTGCCACCATATACTGCTAGGTGTCACTGGTGGATTTTGGGAGCAATTAGAATGATTTAGATGATCGATCATTCTAGCTGTTCGAATCAGAAGAGTTCTGATCCATCGAAAGGAGTTTCGATGATGTCGATGATAGAGATCATGACATATCCCATTACCATACAGAACTGAACCTAACTGGGTCACACAAACAAGGGTTTGAATCTGGTGATCATCAATTGAACTGATCTAGTTCAATTGATCTGAATGAGATTCAATTAGGTTCAAGAAAATCGTGCTAGCACTCGATTGAACCTAACGTTCTTCTTTTACTATCATAAATAAGTTGTCCTGACTGAGCCAAAGGAGTTTGTGCTCAATCAGAGGCCTTCATATGGTCTGACTGGAGGTTGTCCAAGTCAGAAAAGGGTTGTCTTATTTTGTAAGACAATTACCTGCCATTTTTGGTCACCTGCCATTTCTTGTTCTTTGACTTTGGTCAAAAGTCTGACCTTTGACTGGTCAAATGTTGACCATTGACACTTTGACTTTTGACCACATGTCATGCACCTATTGGAGAGCTGGTGGGGGCTTGTCCCCCTGCCAGAACCTGGCAAGGAGGAGGGCGCACGCCACCCTTGGCGTGTGCCCAAGTTGGAGGCGCCTAGGAGTCCCTTGTTGGACAAGGGACTCCATCTCCTTTTTGGATTCCAATTAGAGTTCTCCTAAGAACCAACTTTGACTGGTCTTAGGCACCCTCTAAGGAGGAATCCAGGGACTCTATTCCACCAATCAGATTTAGATCTGATTTCACAAAGGGTTGTGATTGGTTGGGAAGAAGAGGAGTTGGATCACGCATAGTCTATAAATAAGACCCTGCGCCCAACTCAAAAGGCAATTGAAATTCCCACGCCCCAAGGCTGCCTCTCTCCCTCCTCCTCCATGCCAAGCCCATCTTCTCCCTCTCCTCTCCACACCCAAAAGAGTTTTGGATCTTGGTTGGTGCAATCCAGATCAAGAGAAAGGCGATCAAAAGCTAGAAGGCTGCGCTGCTGCAAAGGACGACTGCTGATCTTCAAAAGAGTTTTGAAGATCCTCCAGATCAGATCCAGATCTGAATTTTTGGAGATGTGATAGAGAAGAAGAGGATCTCCAGATCCAACCTGAGTGGATACCGGTAGAGGCCAGGCGCTTGCGTGGCTAGATCCAGAACCTTCCGCTGCAATCAGGATCATCAATGGGTAATAGGATTACCCAAATCAAGGTAAATTAAATTTGATTTAATTTATCTTAATTTTATTTTATTATTAAAATAATAAGAATCAGATCTGAAATATCAAGATCTGATTGGGATCAAAGAAAAAAATTTTTGAAATATATCTCTTGATCTGATCAGATCTGAACGAACCTGGACCGGGAAATCAGGATTTTTCCTTCAGTTATCAGACCGAAAAGCTTATGAAATAGAGAAAATCGTCCGATATGGAACTTATCGTCTGAAGGAGCTCAGCAAGCTCCCACGATCTTTGAATTCAAAAAATCTAAGATGTACTATCAGTAATTTTTCTTCAATAAAACTCTCATTTCAGTATTATTGTTTCTTGGTGCAAAAACTATGTGATGATAGAGAAGAAGCAATCAATAGTTGGCCCTTTTAGAAATAGGAGGAGAACCTCATCCTAACATGAGCAAGTCGAAGGTCTTCAACCTCGATTGGAGATAAGATCTCCCCTGAGCTTCAACGTCTATGTTAATAGGAGATAAGATCTCCTTCAACCTTGGCTGAAGATAAGATCTTCTCCGAGCTTCAACGTCTACGTCAAAGGAGATAAGATCTCCTTCAACCTTCGATTGAAAATAAGATCTTCTCCAAGTTTCAACGTCAATAGAGATACGATCTCCTTCAACCTCGGCTAGAGATAAGATCTCCTCTGAGCTTCAACGTCTACGTCAATAGAAAATAAGATCTCCTTCAATCTCAGCTGAAGATAAGATCTCTTCTGAGCTTCAAAGTCAATATCAATAGAAGATAAGATCTCCTTCAATCTCGGTTGGAGATAAAATCTCCTCGAGCTTCTACATTAACAGGAGATAAGATCTCCTTCAACCTCGACTGAAGATAAGATCTTCCCAAACTTCAACAACTCTGGAATAAATTTCTCCCGAGCAAAATCTACATCATAGAGATAAGATCTCCTCAACCTCGACTGAGATAAGATCTCTCCCGAGCTCTAACGTCAATAGGAGATAAGATCTCCTAACCTCGACTGAAGATAAGATCTTCTCCAAGCTTTAAAGTCAACGTCAATAAGAGATAAGATCTCTTCAATTTGACTGCAGATAAGATCTTCCTCGAGCTTCTACGTCAATAGGAGATAAAATCTTCTTCAACCTCAGCTGGAGATAAGATCTCCCTCGAGCTTCAACATCTACGTCAAGGAGATAAGATCTTCTTCAATCTTGACTGAGATAAGATCTCTCCCGAGCTTCTACATCAATAGGAGATAAGATTTTCTTCATCTTGGCTGGAGATAAGACTTCCCTCGAGCTTCAACGCCCTCAATTAGATAAGATCTCCTTCACCTCAACTGGAGATAAAATCTCTCCGAGCTTCAACATTTATGTCAACAGGAGATAAGATCTCCTTCAACCTCCACTGGAGATAAGATCTCCTCCAAGCTTCAACGTCTACGTTAACAGAAAATAAAATCTCCTTTAATCTGGCTGAAGATAAGATTCCTCCGAGCTTCGACCATAACTGGTTTCAGAGTCCTGAAGAGAACTTTTAGTAGATCTTTTTTGTACTCCCTCCTCAATTTTAAACTCGAAAGTGGGGGACTATATTGGGGATAAATCCCGCTCCTGCCGAAGCCCGGCCCGACGCTCAGCCTAATGTAACCAGTAGCCGCAGAAGAGCTTCGGCAGACGGGCTTCAGCCGAACTCC